>JAWWEM010001181.1:0-35491 GCA_035582935.1 Ormyrus thymus | reverse complement strand
TACAATCACTCGCCCGGATTCTGTATAATTCTGTAAAAAACTGGCTCCTACTTAAGGTCTTAGGTCGAAATTAAAATCTAAATCTGAACCGTAGTATTTCTTAGCAAAAAAGCAAACAACATTCAAAATCCGCACTCTAATAAACGGCAAAACAACAATACCTGTGTATACTAACTATAGAAAAAAAGCACACTGTAAATACTCATAAAAAAAAAAATCCCCGACCCACACGGCAACGGTGACCGGTGACTCCCCCGCCCGCCTCTCCAGGCACGGAAGCTCTCTCTATTTCTAACGGCAGCCTCTTTCCTTTCAGAATTCCACAGGATCCGACTGACGCGGGAAGCAGCCATAGTAACCCCGGAAAGTCGCTCGACGCGCAACATAAACTCCTCGCCCGGCCGCTTTCCCTGCGACCGATGCGGCAAGATCTATCGCTGGTACCGCAACCTCTCGACCCATCTTCGCCTCGAGTGCGGCAAGGAGCCGGCCGTCGTCTGTCCCTACTGCCCGAGGCGCACCAAGCACCGCAACAGCATGAGGTCCCACATTAGGAGGATACACAAGGTCGTCATGTGAAGGGGGCGCTCGTTGCACGACTCACTTGCCGAGGACTGAATGTGATTCTTTCTCTCGGGGGGGGTGGGGGGGGGATGCTTTTGCTGTTATTACTGCTCGGTTAAGATTGTTCGATGAGTATTTTACATTGTTTGAACGAAGTATTTTTTAATTTATTTCTGTGTTTGGTTTCTTTTGTCGTCGAATCCGGCGAATTTCTTGGATATTATATACGTAAAATTAGATTGTTTAGAAGGAAATTATTCCTTTCGAGAATGGATATAAAACAGATGATATTGTTCATATTTTTGAAGATAAAGAAGTTGGTGTATTACTATCTATACTAATTTATTGAAATCAGGTTATTTGTAAGTTTAATTTAGTATTTATGACATTATTTAACTGAATTTTCAAATATTAGTATAATTTATTACATTTAGTATTAGCCAAAGTACTTAATAAGTTAAAAATGTACATTTACTAACATGTTGTTGAGGCTAAATAAACTGTAAAAAAATTTTGTAATTTTAGACATTAAATAAATTGTTTTTTCATAATTTTATATTTGCTTTGACGTCCCTCGTAAGAATAGTCAACATTTTTTGCTCAAAAAATTGATTTTTTAATCTGCACATTACTAAGACTTTATTATATTTTTAGGTGGAAACGGAAGCAAGATGCCACAAATCGAATATTCCAAGGCTTTTATCCATTACCAGTCGCATAATGTTCAAGAGGTTGCCTTTGTAATTAAAGAATTAATCTTTTGTTGTATATTATTCCACGTGTACATTACTAAACGTTCAAATATTGCTTCATCATCTAAATCTGCCCTACTGTTAAATAAATATATCGCAAAACAAGTATAATCTACGATAGAATTCAAGTGTAATATCAAACATTTTATTCGCATTTTGGAATTACACTACTTGGAGCAACATGCCTATATTCTTTTACTGTTACGAAAGAGCCTTAGGCTATTTAAAAATATTTTTCCCACTGGCGACCCGTTTAAACTTATCCCAAATCGTTGGCATGCGAATGTCCTTCCCTTTATTAATCGACAAAACGACTTTGCTTTTGTTCTTCCAGAAACCTCGCTATTTCCAATCGTGAGGCCGAAACTGCACGTCTGTCCTCGCTGCGGTCAGATGTACTCCTGGGCCTCGAACTTGCGCAAGCATCTGAAAAGCGGCTGCGGTACCGTAACCTGCGAAAGTCATTTCTCTTGCCAGTACTGTCCGTATCGGTCACGCATCGAGGCCAGCTTTATTAAGCATCTTATGTCTGTGCACAACATCAAATGAATAATTGAATAAAATGATGAGAGGGACTTGGAAACTGTGTGAATAGTTTTAAATATTGTTTAAAATATCTGGTTTGATATTGCTTTTAAAAGCTTATGCTTGTTATATAAGGTCTAGTCTTTAAATAATATTATTCATTGATTATTGAAGCATTATTCGAGTATCTTGTCATTGTTAAGAATAAATGGATACATCTTTAGTAATGCAATCTAGTCCAGTTTAAGAATGCTAGCAGATAGTAATATTAAAAAGTCAATTAAATAGTAAATACTGTTTGCTGAAAAAATCTTAGATAACAGATATAAATATTGATAATGCATAGGTGGTAGTTTATAATTAAGCTTTACAGAAGAACTATGTAACTTTATTAATCATCTTTGCAATTTTTTTAATTATTATAGTAAATAATTCCGTTTCTAATACAATTATTCTAGTCTTATTTTTACTTTTTCAACTACCTTTCTTTTATCGTACGGATACAATCAATAAAGAAAATGTCAGTTCCTCGTAAGAAAACCTACAGTTCCTCATAAATTAAAATAAAAATCAATTTTGAAATAATAAGAAATGACGAAAGAATATGGTAAAGGAAACTAGAAGAATTTTAAATGTTATTAATCTAATTATTAATTGTTAACACTTTGTTTTATCTATTCAATAATATGTCGTGTAAAGACTTTTCCCAATTTTTCAATAAAATGTACAAATCCAAATATCTACTGCATATTAATAAAAATACCTCCAATAATAATTTTTTTCCTCGATGTTTTCAATTTTATTATTTCCAATGCTTTTAATACATATATTTTTTACTTGTACATTCATGTGTACTTCTCGACGACTAACTCATTTTTATTTTACAGTTTTTTCTTCTAATGGATTTGGAATATTGACAATGAGAGACAAAAAATAAAATTCTTCAAATAATGTGGAGAAAGGAATCAAATTTTACAATTCAAACAACATTAGTTCTCAAGTGAATATTTTTTATTTGTCAGTTTATGTAAATTAACTTGTACTAAATGTATCATTCTTTAAGTAATAAAATTTTCTAGTAAATTCATCTTAAAATGTTTGCACATATTTTGTACAAAATTTACGTACAATTTGAATAATATTTAAGTATGATTTGTGTACATATTTGTGAATAGTATTTTATATATTCGTGTAATTAAATTAATTCTAACATTCTACTTATGTCAAAATGCATTTATGTAAATATCCATCATCCATATTATAAATAATAAATAAATAATCTTTTCTTTTACTAATTGCATACTTTGTATAAAAATAATTAATATTATTGTTTAACCAATATTTCTTCGTTGGCCAAATTAACGTAATCAGCATGTTTTTTTACGGACTTGTTTAATTAAATTAATTCAGATTTCCTTGACATTTTAGAATCGCTGATGGACCTCAACCCACTATATTGCTCTCCTGATATTCCAGTGACTGCAATTTTGAAACCAGAATATAGTTGTGACAGATGTTCCAAGCCCTTCTTTTCGCAGCATACATTCAAGAAACATCTGAACACGTGTTTAAGTAGATCCAGCTATTCGTGCCCTCTGTGCAAGTACGAAAGCAATCGCAAATGGAACGTCAAGAGTCATATCGAGCGCGTACATGCTAAAACTATAAATCAGCATTCTGAAAATTCGCAGGAAGAGTATTAATCGCTCGTAATCGCTTTTTTTGTAACTAGGATAACTTAAGCGTTATCAATGTAGTTCCTAATTACGAGTTTACGTAATTAAGCATTATTCTAGTGATCGTTTTTATAACTATACATGTTTTCATTAAAAATCTAATGAAAGATATTCGTTAATAATATGATCCTTTTAATCATAAAGATTTATTTTTTAAACTATTTCAATAAGTGTAAAAAAAATTAAGAGTGCGTAAATGAAAGACTTAAATATTTTTATATGTCATAGATTATGATCGTTAAACTAAGTTAGGAAAACAAAGGTAAATGTGATACGTTAACAAATGAATGTTTCAATTTTAAACTAATGCACAGAAGAATAATGTGGTTATTTATTCAAAGTGTTCTATTAAATTTGAAACGCATCAATGTAAAAAATGTTAGTTTATGTTAATAAAAAGTTTATACAGACTATCAGATAGAAAATTCATAAAGGAATTAGCTAATTACCTCAATAAAGTATTTAATAATTTAAGAATTCATGTTGAAATTTGCTAATTTCTCATTAACTTCATCTCAAAGTGAACCTTAATGTATTTTATTTCTTAACTTAAATAATTACTGTATATTAAAATGTTTGTTCAAATTTTTGCTTAAATCTAGACTTAATCTAATAATTTGGAAGCAAAAATTAATTTTGACTCAGTTTTATCAGTATGTAGTATTCATTATATTTTATGTGCAAGTAATTGTTATATTCAGTCGATTTATAGGCTGCGATTTATCATCCTAGCCTGCGAATTGAGTGTATTATACATTGTTTTGTCTACGCTTATATCAATTGAATTGAAAGTAATTCAATGCCGACATGAAATTTAAACATTAGATTGATTTATAAAATTATATATGCAAATAAATTCGTCATAAAAAATTAAACAAAAGTTTCTGGTACAATTAATTATCAAACGTAAAACGTGAAACAAAATTGATTTCAATTTCGATTTTATTTATTTTCGATAACGATTTCTAAATGTAACTGAAACAAGTAAAATGTGAAAATCTAATTTAAATTATCTAGATTTTATAAAAAAAAACGACTCCAAACGATGCTTTAAAACCTTTCACTTTTTGTTACAAAAATAGTGTACTGTAAATAACGCACGATTTTAATGAGCACCATAAGGGTATATCATTTCCACACTTTCACTCTCTCAAAACTCCACTCCATCACACGTCATCCCTCACGAAATCTAACGCTTCTCACCCCCAACTGACAATCTCTTGCATTCCTGTTTCCAGTCTACGAAAACTGGTGGAAGTGGCGACTAAACGCTAATTTCAGCCGCGGCAGGCGGCCGAATCCTCTGCCGGAGGACAAAGTCAGGGGAGCGCTGGACGCGCTGAGCCAAGGCGTCTCTTTGCGGAAGGCCTCGCAGATCTACGGTATAGCCAAGACGACGTTGCAGAGGATCAAGTGCCAGTTCCAAACCGCTTCTGTCTTTGTGCCCCAGATGGCCCAGCCTGCAGCCTCCCAAACTGTCGCGATAGAGTGGAAGGTCGATGACGGCCAGTGCGAGGAGAATCAGTCAAGGGAGGAAGAGTTTCAAGGAGACGGATTGTAAATGATTGCTGTGATTACGAGAAACCTGGGAATTTTTGTACTTAAGATGTTGTTTAAGGGACCCTAATTTTTAGTACTTAATTTATGAATTTTTAAAGTTAAAAGATGTTTTATTTATTTTACTAAAAGTTCACTAATGGTATTTAGTATTATCTAGTTTGAAATTTAGTTAGTTTTAGTTACTTTGTTAAGCCAAAAAAAGTTTTGCGGCAAGCCCTGAAAATTATTTTTTGATAATCAACAATTTGGTGCAACTTTATTGAAAAGAAAAATCGTTGAAAAAATTAGAAATTTCGAACAACGATAACATTTTTTATAATTCGGTTCATAAAACATATATTAACTTTATGTTGAAAATACTCGACAATTTTCAAATATGTAGATTTTAAAATAAGAAAATTTTAAGCAATCTTTACAAATTTTTTTTATTTACTTTGATAACACCGGATAATTTAAAAAAAATTACATTTATTGTAAAAAAGAAAGACTGTAAACCTAAAATTTGTCATTTGAATGCATATTTAGCATTTTATTGTGCCTTGCAAATTTTATATGCGATTTTTATCGGTTTATAATGTATAAGTATTTGATAAAAACAATTTAAAATTTTTAGAATTTTCAGATTGCCGAAAATTATTAGTTAATAAGATGTAAAAGTATGAAATTGGGTTTAACCATATAGTTCAAATTTATGTTAGGCAGCTATGGTATATTGTTATATTGATCCTACATTTGTCATTTGTCGAGTTACGTACAAACTGTATGGCTAAAAAGCTCGATTCCATATGCAAGGCAGTATGGACATACTTTGTAAAAGGCTACAAAATAAGCGTAATTATTTATTTCTAATACGCGTCTCTTCACTGCCGAAAATTGTTAACTATTCTTTTTTCAAAGCAATATGAAGAATACCATTATAATATATATATGTATATGTATAGATATACACAAAGTATTAAATACAATTTATATAATTGTATTTGCAATAATAAGACAAAGGGACTTTGTTATTCACAAGTTTGTCATTACATTCAAGTGAAATATTTATTTGTACTTAATTCTATAATAATAAAATACTTATTGAAAAACAAATATTTGTGATTCAAAATTACTACTTATCATTAAACAATTACACAATTATTTAAATTATTATTATTATAAAATATTTAATTTCATTTTACGTATCAGAGTTTCGTTTTAATTTTTCAGAATTTTTGAATTGAAAGAAGACTTAAATAATTTTTTATTGGATAATTATTTTTCAGTAAATATATTTAAAATTTATTTTAAAGTACAAGAAAAAATAGATACAAAAACAATTATATGTTCTCATACAAAACATTCTTATAATATAATCATTCTGTTTCAAAACTTTTATATTTCAAGAGAATATTGGCTATTGATTTCTCAAAAGTAAGCTTCTCATGATATTCGGAACTAAGGCTGTTTAATTTCCTTTAATAATTTTGGTTACTGTGCTTCTGCTATTAGTAATTAAGGTTGCTCCGTATAGTATGACTGTCTAAGAAAAGAAATTGGTAAGTTGTAGTTAGCACCAAAAATCGGTAGTTAAAAACCATTGTCAATTATTTTACAATATTTCCATCTCAACGCAAACATTTATTTCAATCTCGCTGAAACGCCAATTTTCGGTGCATCTCGCGAAGCTTAAGTAAACCCCGGCAAATTCTTCCCAAAAGTTCTCAAAACCACTTAATTAACCAGTAATTTTTGTTGCTTCCAGGTATGAGACGGCCGACCCGCGGTTTACCGAACAACCAACGCGTCACTTACCCGTGTCACAACTGCGGCAAGCACTACAACTACCACTCGAGTCTGGCGCGTCACCTGAAGCACGAGTGCGGAGTCGAGCCGAAATTTCAGTGCCCACTTTGTTTCTACAGAACCAAACACCGATCCAGCTTGAATACTCACCTTAATGGAATACACTTGAAGAGGAGAAGCGGCGGGGAGGCTGCGTCCGCCGAGCAGAAGAAGTTTTCTTCCGGGGCTTAATTGGAGATTGTTGTTGTAGGAGGGAGGCAGTTTAGAGGCTTCTAAATGAATCTGAATGATGAACAATTATTCTGCTCAGCTTTTACATTTTTGTAATTTTGAAGCTTATATAGATACATTTTGATACGCCGGTTATATATACTTATATATTAATGATTTTTTTAGACTAAAATAGTATTCTTCAAAATAAATTGTTTTCTTTTAATCGAGATAAAAATCAATGTAGAAAGACAGGGTACAGTATGAATTTAGTTCTACAAAATAATTCCAAAAAATTATGATAGTTACCGTGTTGATACCTCAAAATTTCGTAGAAAAATGAATGTTCACGTACATGTTTATTATATCGTAATTTTATCTACTGAATTTCAGGCAAGTTTTATATTCAAATTTTCACCTGTCAACTGAAGATTTTAGAAAAATAAGTTCTTCGTGCGTTATTTATCTTAAGAAAAATTGAATAAGTACAATATTAATTTTGAAAGTAATAATCTTTCAAATTTGTAGAGTTACATTTGAAATTTTTGAGATTAGAACTCCACAAGTTACTTATAATGAAATGAAAATTAAATTTTATATACACGAATACTATACAGTACGTAAAATTTTTGTTCACAAATTTATAGTACTTATGATCAATGTTAATACCGCATATTTTTTCAACATTTCTTAAAATATTTTTTAACAATTATTTACAATACCAAAGAAACAATTATCAACGTTATAATTATTTTTAACAGAAATACCACATAGAATATTAACTACAACTACGAAAGTAATGACAATAAAACTGTTTTTATGCAAAAATACCGTTACATACTTTTTACGCAGAATTTAAGGCTATTAGTATTCATTTTTATGTATGTAATTTTATAAAATAATTATTAGTTAAATACGCAATATTCAATATTACTTTGGTTAGTACTAATTTGCTCGAAAGAATGTTAATTATTGCTTCCTTAAACTTAAATAGGTTACAAGCAAGTCCTGTTGTTACTTAATTACAAATAGTCCAATATAGAACCAAATAATCGTTTATTTTATATAGAAACATTATTTTATATAGAAAGAGAGAAATGTTATATAAGCAAATACTTATTACAAAAATATTAAAATAAATGCATTTTTAATAAACGATTTGCATCAATTTTGTAAGTCAATGAGTGTAAGTTTTATAGACGCAGTAATGTAAATCTTGTATAGAACAATAACTAAAATGAAAATACATAATTGTCTAAATTAAAAATATATATCTCTGGAGTTTAATTTAGAACAATTCAAAATCATTTCGTAAGTATTTAATTTTTGTATTTAAATTAAATAGATTTGAAATGAAGTCATTAATTGATATTGAAATTCATATTCATTTATTGAAATTTTCTTTCATATTTTACTTGAATTTATAAAATTAATATTAAAATACTCGTGCAGTACTACTACTATTTAAAATAGTAGTCTGTTTTACTAATTTGTGTTCAAAACTGCACTCTGTCCTAAGACACGCCCTACTTGTAATACTAATTAACTATCAATTCGCTTCTTCCAGGTCAGGGGAGATTGATGCTAGCACAACAACGACGTGATCCAGACAGCTACTTCTGCCCGAATTGCGACCGACGCTATCGCTACCCAGGACACCTGAGGCGACACATGAACAATGAATGTCCCAATAAAAGAATATATCATTGCAGTATCTGCCCTTTTACAACACTCTATGAAAACCTATTTGAGCTGCACATAAGTTATCATCAAAAGCGTCACCTTTAAATTAATTTATTTTTTTGTACATTTTGATTTCGTGTATATTTATTTGAATGTAACAATGGGTAAGGTGCGTTTTATACACATAAGAATCGTACTCGTGAAGATTGTACACAATTTAGCATGGCCCAATATATCTATATATAAATTTCACCAATGTTAAATTGTGTACAATGTTTACGTGTACGATTCTTATGTGTATAAAACGCACTTTGCCTAACAATAGCAATTGCAATTAAATTAATTAAGAAGCTATACAATAAAATATATTTTAAATATAAAATAGTTAATAATTTATAAATAATAAAATCTTATGAATGTTACAAAAATAATCTAATAATTATATAAATTATGAGTATATGATGTGGTTTATACAATATATAATGAATTTATTTATTTGTACACGATATAAAAAAATTTTGATATAGTATGATATACGTTATTATACGATATACATTATATACTGCATGCGTATACGTACATATAATTTATTTATATTAATAAATGAATAACTAAAATTAAAAATATAAAAAATAACCTCCCTTACATATCAGTGTAATAAACCAATAATTTCGCAATAGTTGGTTCTTGTTCTAAAGTAATAATTCTTTAACAATCTATCTTGAATCAAGAAAAACATCTACGGTTTAAAAAATGATGACTTTCGTTCAGCAGAACAATGGACACAAGTAACATAACCAGCCAAGTACCATCTATTGCAAGCAAACAAATATCTTCAGTTCGCCTTAATCGAACCCTCTTCTTTTTCAGTTGCAGCGACATATCCTTGGCAATCGTCGCAGCAAATAAGAGTTCCCGTCAATCGACCGCAACTCTCAAGCAGCGCGGTCAATTTAAGCTGCCAAACTTGCGGTCGAGGTTACAAAAAAAAAGTCAGCTTGATCCGGCATTTGCGCTATGAATGCGGAGGCCGCAAGAGCTTCGTGTGTAATCTGTGTTCAGGGAAATTCACTCAAAGTGGAACTTTGAGGCAGCATATGCTTAAGATTCACCATGTTTGTCTACCGTCTCAGAAGAAGAAGAAAACGCCATTTCAATGATTTTTCTTTTTAAGTTTGTTCTAAATCAAGTGGTGGATTTAAAAACGTTTAACATTTTGTTTTGTTTTTAGTTTTTTTAATGTGGTCAGTAATAGATTAAACATTAAGTATAATTCTGCGTAATATTATAACAGAGTCAATTTTAAAAGAAGGACTGACTGAGTATTATAAATATCGTTGCAATTTCAAATGATATATTTTTTCTCGTAATGTATTTTTAGTTGTTAATTGTTTTCAATTAAGAGTAAAATGCAAATTTGTTTAATTAATAGTTGAGAATTTCAAATGTATCAATAAGTATTATGCCTTTTTCCAAAATGTTTCCTTTATAATTTAAATTTTTGTTAACTCTAGCCTTTAAAATGGAATATATAATATATTAAAAATAAATCTTATCAAAATAATAGAGCTATTTTTTAGTTAGTAAAAGATAATTCTATATCTAAAGCAGAGTAATTATTTATTTAAGCAAGCAATTTTATATCTATAAGAATTAATTTATATTAAACGATTCTCCGAATTTATATTAGTAAGATAGTGATAAACTATGCATGATTAAATCATAGGAATTTTTTCTAAGATTAGAGTTAGTATTAGCTGCAATTCTTATTTTGCAATGTTTTTTTAAATGTGATTATAATTTTTACGAAAATGTTATTAATTTATAAGATTACTGGCACAAAAATTTTACAATAAAAATTACTTTCAATGAAAATTGGTAAAATTTTATTTGCACTTAACATCAAATATGATTCCCTAATTAGTTCTATTTTACAAACAAACAATGGTTCATTACTTTACTATTTCTCACATTTGAAAATTCCTAATCTGATCTAATCTAATCTAACTATTTACTTTTCAGAGTACTATGAAAACTACCAATTAGAAGCAAATCCTCCAGGACCACAGCTGCAGCATCAGCAACTAGTATATTCCAGACAGCCACCCAGAAACTTTGAAAAACAAAGTACTGAATTCAAATGTCAAAAGTGCGGAAAGTGTTATTCCCACAAGAACAATTTAAACAGACATGTCAAATTTGAATGCGATGGTCAACGAAGGTTTTGGTGTAATCTGTGTTCAGGGAAATTCACTCAAAGTGGAACTTTGAGGCAGCATATGTTTAAGATTCACCACGTTTGTCTACCATCTCAGAAGAAGAAGAAGAAAACATCATTTTAATGATTTTTCTTTTTAAGTTCGTTCTAAATCAAATGGTACATTTAAAAATGTTTAACATTTTCTTTTGTTTTTAGTTTTTTTAATGTAGTCAGTAAATAGATTAAGCATTAATTATAATTATGCGTAATATTATATCAGAGTCAATTTTAAAAGGATAACTGACTGAGTATTATAAATATCGTTGCAATTTCAAACGATATATTTTTTTTCGTAATTTATTTTTAGTTGTTAATTGTTTTCAATTAAGAGTAAAATGCAGATTTGCTTATTTAATAGTTGAGAAATTCAATTTTATATATATAAGAATTAATTTATGTTAAGTGATTCTCCGAACTTATATTAGTAAGATATTGATAAAATATGCATTATTAAATCATACGAATTTTTTCTAAGATTTCCTAGTAGCAAGTTTCCGATAAGTTCTAGCTAGAATTCTAAATTTCAGATAGATCCACTAAATAGAATCTATCTAAGAAAGAATTCTAGTATAAATGTCGATAGAATATAGCAGAGCCTTTGCATCCTCACGATAAACCGACACCTAGACTCCGAAAACTTCGGAGTGCACCACCTGCAGGTCATCATCAGGGAGTAAGAGGCGTGAAACAGCAGCCTCAAGATTAATTGACACGTAGACACCGAAAACTACGGAGAGCACCACCTGGACATCATCATCAGCGGCCTGGCGATGGTTTCTACAAAAAATATTGGTAGAACAAAAGCAGCACTCTAATATTTCACTTAAAGTAAAACTAGAAAATATAAATGCATGTAATAATTGTTCAATAAACTTATTTCAGACAAATTTCAAAAATTATTCAAACTTATAGTCCGGTTTTACCGATATTATCGGTAAAATTCATGTTCTTTGTATGAAAATTCGGATGGAAATCTAGCGAGAATTTATTAATCAAATTTAGCTAGAATTTCAAAATCTACCTAGATTCTAGCGATCTTATCGGAAACTTGCTACCAGGGTTAGAGTTAGTATTAGTTGCAATTCTTATTTTTCACATTTTTTTTAATGTGATTATAATCTTTACGAAAATGTTAGTAATTTATAAGGTTACTAGTATAAGACTTTTACAATAAAAATTACTTTCAATGAAAATTGGTAAAATTTTATTTGCACTTAACATCAAATATGATTCCCTAAATAGTTCTATTTTACAAACAAACAATAGTTCATTACTTTACTATTTCTCACATTTGAAAATTCCTAATCTGAACTAATCAAGTCTAACTATTTACTTTTCAGAGTACTACGAAAACTACCAATTGGTAACAAATCCTCCAGGACCACAGCTGCAGTATGAGCAACTAGTATATTCCAGACAGCCAAACAGAAACTTTGAAAAACAAAGTACTGAATTCCAGTGTCAAAAATGCGGAAAGTGTTATTCCCTCAAAAACAATTTAATCAGACATGTAAAATTTGAATGCGATGGTCAACGAAGGTTTTGGTGTTATCTGTGTCCAAATAGATACACGCAAAATGTCAGTTTGCAAAGGCATTTGCTTCATAATCATAATGTTGATGTGAGAGAAGCAGCGAAGAATCGACGTCAACATCAAAATCTATTATAGTGTATTATATTTATCGCGGAGACATTAACTATTTGTGAAATGCGTTTATGGTTTGACGAAGTTTTAATACTAATTCATTGTGCAATTTCTGAAAGTTGTCTAGTAGTCGTAAGTTTTATGTAACAATGAATATTGCGTATTTGTCTATATACTCTAGAATCTATTATTTTTAAAAGTATTCCATTGATAGAACGCTAGCTAGAGGTCCAAAATTCATAAGGTGCTTCCACATTGTACATTTTTTATATTGAAAGGTCAACCTCAAAGCTATAGAACCATCTTAAGTTTAAACATGAAAATGAAACGTTTGTGCAATTTAAAGCTGTAAAAGTTTATTATGTATTACAGAATTTTTCATGTTTAACAACAAAAGATTAAGAGATACTTTTTGTAAAAAGAAAAATAAAAGAAAATATACATTGTAGACCAAATCAAGCATTAAAAATTGCAATTTTTTTTCTTCAGCTCGCAAACTCCGCTCCAATCATTTCAATTAACCAAACTAAAAGATTTCGCTCTTAACAGTCCAAAGATCGAGAGCAAAGCTTGCCCCCCAACCAGTCTTCCGACCCCCCCCCCCCCCCGTTCAGCGCCACTTCTAACCGCAACTTCTCCGTCTCCATGTTTCAGTGCGGCTGTTTTGTAGCACTCTGCCGCCGGAGGTCTGGAGCAGCTGCAAGCTCAACTTGTGCTGCCTCAAGTGCGGCAAGAGCTATTGCGACTGGCGGAGCCTGAAGAAGCACATGAACTACTTCTGCCAGGTCGAGCCGCTTTACCAGTGCCCGTACTGTAGCCACCGCGCCCGCATGAACACCCTGCTCAAGTACCACATTAACCGCGAGCACAGACACTTTTACTATTGCGAGGCTCCGCCGAGCGAGGAGCAGGTCTTCACTTAGGGGGACTCGCGGAGCTGCCGAGATTGATAGTTCGTTACTTTGTTGGACTTTAACGCGAGAAAGATGTGTTTGGAGTGCGGACGGTTTTGGATGTAAGCGACTGATGAGTGATAAGGATGGACATGCAATAAGAGTTATCAAGTATTAGTTGTTTACTTTAATTATTTAAGTATCCAAAGATGTATTTTACATATTTTTAAGAACTGTGTACGCTTTCTAAAATGTAATTTAACTTTCGTATCGTTGATCATTTAGAAAATATATGTAATTCTGAATTTTTAATATTATCACAGTTACATTTTTTTTTAATTATTTTATTTATCAATCGTATTTAAAACTTGATTTTACGTAATACTCATTTTACACGCAATATTTGTTTGTTGTACTTTTCCTTGCATAATTTAAACTTAAATGAAAAAAATTTCACCATTAATTAAGTAAATATTTTAGATTGTATTACTCTTTTAATAAAAAAATAAATAGAAAGATTTTTTATTATATCCGAACTTACATTCATTTCCTTTCAATATTATATAGCAACCAATGAATCACATACATTTAAGTTTTATGTAAAAACGTGATTGTAGTTCATCGAAGCAACATTTTTCATTTTTAGGTTTATCGCAACACATTAAAATTAATGGCCATAAAAATTTGATTCAGCACAGAATTAAGTAGACTACTTCTCACAAGTAAATAATTCATCTTAATCTTTGAGTCTTAGAGTACCGCAGTAATATAAAGTTAGCATATTCCAAAGTACAAGAGTAACTCTCCCAGTAGCATTGCAGTAAGCGCTATACACATCTCAAAAAGCTATACAATATCGAAGTCCGTCCTTCTGCCACCCAAAATAAACACAACAGGCACCGAAAGCCCCCGAAACCAATCTAACACAACAAACTGATTTCTGTTTCAGATTCCAGAGATCCGTTGGCGATTAGTATTCAGTTGACGCCACACGACCGCTTTAACAACAAGTCGCGCCGTTACTTCGGCGGTACTTTTCAGTGCAGCATCTGCGAGTATCAAAGTCTGTACAAAACGAACGTGGACCGACACGTTCGCAATGTCCACGGCGGTTCCAACGCGCGATTCACCTGTGATCGGTGCAATTTTAAAAGCAAGTACAAGTCCTGCGTCGATCGGCACCTCAAGTCTTATCATAAGATTAAATGAGATGCTTTGTTGAGTGTTCGATTGGAAGGTTTTTTTTGTACAGTTCCTGGGAAAATTGGGTCTCGTCTCTGAAAGTTGTTCGGGGGTTTGAGTTATTCAAGTGTTGGGGGTATGAAGTTTTATCGACGCCGTGTTGAAGGTTTGGAAGCTCTTGAATTACAAAGATAAATGTGATGAAGATAAGAAAATTGTTTTAGGCATTTATTATATAGTATTGTTATTTAATAGTATGCTTAATAACTGCAGTTTTCTTATATTTTAAGAATAACTTTAAATTAAAAATGTAAGGCTATAAGTTTTTCAACTAAAAGGTATATTTTAGTTGAAAAAAAAAGATGTTTTCAAGTTTTAACTTCAATAGAAAATATTGAACTAAAAGTTTGATTATATAAATTAACATACGAATTATCCCTTAAATTATGTTAAATATTTAAACATAATTTGCAAAGTGTTTAAGTTTCTTATAGTATTGTAACTATTTTTTAGGTTTAAATTTTATTTGGCAAGGTCTGGCTTGTACACATAAGAATCCTGCACATTTTAATTGTACACACTTTAGCATATGTGAAAATTATATATAGATATATTGAGCTATGCTAAATTGTGCACAATTAATATGTGCATGATTCTTATGTGTACAAACCATACCTTGCCTTTTATTTTTACATTTATCAAATAGTACGATTAGCACTGACAGAATAATTTTATGCATGATTGTAAAATACCTCTTGTACTTATAATGATGAGCAACTGTTAGCAGTCTATTACAGATACCTCATAAATCAGTCATGTAATGTACATGATACTTAAGGGTTCAATAACTGTATTCTTTTTTTCGCTTATAATCGATTTTACAAACTTAAGAGTTTTTTTTTAAATGCATTTAATTAATATTTTAAAAAATTATGAAAGTTAGTATTAATTTACATTTCTTACACTGCCTGTAGAAGTTAAACGCAATAATGAATTAATTACAGAATTAATGAAGATTCCGAGTTGCTATCGGATTTAGACAGCTTTGTACATATTTGTATATATTTGTATGTAACATTGCTGCCTCGGGCAGAATGGTCTAAGGCAATTGTAATTTCAGAAACTTGTAATAAATACATAAATCAAATATATAATTCAAAATTTACTCGTATTTATTTAAATCTACTTACAGTTATTATAAAAATTACCGTTTGCAAGATCATTTCATAAAATACTTAAATCAATATATTAACACGACAATACACTTTTTGTTTCAGAAAGTTGTAAGCAGAAGGAGCAAGAGCAATACTTTTTCATCTGTCCAGCCTGCGGAAAAGTTTATAGGAGCAAAAAATCAATTAAGCATCACAAAAATTATGATTGTGCTGTTAAAAAGTCATAGTCAACTTGCGATTATTTAAACCGTAAAGTAGAAGTCATAAATAAGAAATACGTAAAAGAAGAACACTTTATTCCTAAAAGTGATTTTTAATATTTATTGAAATTCACGACTAATAATCAAAGTTGTAATAATATGTACTTAATTTATAGTTTAAGAAAAAGACATGTTGCTTGCTCGTATTTTCATATAAAGATGTTTTAAGTTATTATAGGATACGAAAATTAATCACATTAAAAGTATGCATTAATTGTGTATTGTAGTTCTATCTTGAATTAATTTGATCAAACGACCCCTTTCATAAGAATCTTAACAATAATAATACAAATTTGCGCGTAGTCTCTTAAGAAAATAAAATATAAAAGCTTTTTCTTTCGCTTTACATTTACTCTGAACTTTCAATCGTAGTATTAATAATAATAACAATAAATAATGTTAGCTTTCGGTGCTTTTAACGCAAAACAGCATAAATAAATTTCATCTAATAAAAGCTCCTCATTCGATTCTTAACCCAGTAGAAATTGCCTCCAATAAAAAGTGGCAAAAGTAACGAATTGATCGCAGAGCTTTAAAGCAATAACGGAGAAAGAAGCATCCATCCAGCCCTTTACTACCACGTAAATTTTTCTTTATATTTCCAGCCTACCGCAAGACCTATTCGGGCGAGCAGATGCTCGGTTACACCTGCACCAAGTGCAGCAAGTTCTACAAGATGTGGAGCAATTACCTGAAGCACAAGTGCGAGGCGCCCGAGTTCAAGTGCCTCATGTGTCCGTTCGCCGCCTTCAAAGCTTTTATTTTGCACGCTCACCAGATCGAGCAGCACTTCTCGAAGCTGACCGATCACGTGCACTCGCACGCTCGGGACCATCATCACGAGAGGGACGATTGAATATGCTTTTACCGCCTGAGTCTTAGTTTTAGCGAGAGACTTTGTATTTTGAGGGGTGACTTTTTTTCTGAAATGTGATATTTGGAAAGGCTGAAATTTTTATTGTTTTTACTGAACTTTAGGATTATCTAATTTATTAGAAATTTTATTTAAAGCTTAGGGATTTTAGGACTGAATTGGAAAAAAACGGAAATTCTATATCGATGGAAATCGATCAAGTTAAATTTCAAAATTTTTTTGATACTATTTTATTGCTACACTCATGTACTCTTTACTTATTTTATACACTATTAGCTTTTCTGCTTTAAGATTTTTTTAAGTAATATCTCAGTGATTAAGTTTTTTCTTTATGCTTTTTGTCAATGATTGTATACTGTACTATATTATTCTATATTATTATTCTTACAATTTAAAAAATATTAAATTTTAATTTTAAGTTTTATCGAAATGCTGGTAATGTATTCCTATTTAAGTTTAATTCACTTTCTGTGTTCTTATATTACACCTATAACATCAAAAATAAAAACAAATATTTTTTAAAAAATGTTGTTCTTTCGCCCACAACTCATGCATAAGTATATTTCTAAAAATTAATTGAATATCTTGATGATACTGGCAGCTTTGTATTTCTTCTAATTAAGGTAAGGGTGACTCCATGAAAATTGAACATCAGCGACCAGTTAATTTCACCTCTACCTTAATGTTTAAAAATTAGTTATGGAAGTAAGTATTGATTGCAATTCCTTTATTTGAAACATTATATATCGCCAAATAAAGAAAATTTTATCGTAGAAGCTTATAATTAAAAATTGAATAAATGTGTTAATAACATTTTTTTTTTCAGGGAGTAACACGGTAAACAAGGTTAAAATAAATAATTGCTTGACTTCCTCGAATAGTTTGATGGTAAGCTAGACTTTTCTATCTACATTATAATCACAAAATGTTAATTTATGTTTGTGCATTTTTAAAACACAAGAAACTTATCATATGTAAATAAAATTAAATTTTGCTCTATCATAAAGTGATATTTCGCTGTTAATGTGAATTCAAAAATATTGTGAATAGTTTTAAACAGTCTATATTAATTTGCACATAAGTTTGTAATGCAAATAACTTTGAACACTTTATAGCTCAAAATGTTTGAAACTACATGCAAATTTCTAATTGTAATTTTTTTTAATCATTATATACTGCAATAAATTAAGAATGAAATCATTTATTATTAATGTATTATTTATGTTATTAAACAATTGTATTAAAAAATTTGTAGTTCTTAATTCTTCTTACCAATTACCAATTTGAACTTCTACAACCCTTATAACACACCTAGGAACGGAATTTCCCTTCAAGGTTTGATACTAAACCATCTTACTTCGTCGTAATTGATATTATCCGACTCTCCACTAACTAGACATTCGTGTATTTGCAGGTTTCTGGCATCAACCTTCGCAAAATCCTCTCGAGCAAATTTATCAGGCAATCCCGTCAAATACCCTGCCGATAACGAATTCGAAATCAACGGCCTCAAGTTCGAAACAGATGAATTTCACGTGTCCCAACTGCAGTCGCCATTACATGAGGTTTTCGTCCTTGAAACGACATCTAAAGGTCGAATGTGGAAAGACGCCCAAGTATCAGTGCACGCATTGTCAGGGCTGGTTCAAGCACAAGCACAACTTAACTGCCCACGTACTGACGCACGGGACGGAACCTAGGCTTGCTTGTCCAGACTCTGGCTGTTCGTGGAAGTTTTTCAGGCGAGATCAGCTCCTGGACCATCTGAAAAAGTGTCACTCTCGAGTTTAATTTTTTATGCTGACATTAAGACTGTTTGTGAGAAAATTGTACAATTTGTTTGTTCTACAATTTTTTGTTAGCTAATTACATTTTGTCTGTCAGGTTTACTAAAAAATATTTTTGTAGTTTACATACTGTTACAAAAGGTATTATTTTACAATTATTGGAAAATGAGAGCAAAATCAAAGCTCAAAAAGTCATGTTACCTCGTGCTGATTGGTTCCAAAAAAATTTTATTTTTCTAAAAATATATGTACCATATTTGATAAGTAGTCAGAAGCTTAAAATTACAATAAAACATTTTTACTGGCTCTGCCTCGGCTTTACCTCTTGAAAATTTGTTCCTTGAAAAGGACCTCACTTGAGGTCGAAACGTCGGAAGTGTAATCAAATAAAGAGAAAAAGACGGAAAACCCAGTAGTAGTTATTGACAACATTATGCCAATTCTCCATCATTAGTATCATAAAATTTGGTTAAAACATTAATTTTTAGTTGATATTATACTAATCGAACATGTATTTAATTTTATATCATTTATTTTGTATATGTCAATTTGTATTATGGCTTGAATAATAAAAAATGATTATACTTAATATTTTTCATACTGAAAACCAAACATATTAATTTATTACACATAAAAATAAATTTCTCTTATTTTGTATAGGTGAATTGTACAATAATAGTGAGATATATGTAACTTAATAAGAATTTGAATTATAACAGATAAAAAAAACTTTCATAAAATTCACACTCAACCAATTTTAATACATTTTTTAAATATATAAATTAAGATGATCTTTCAGTAAAAGAAAAAAAGAGATCTGCAGAGTTTAACAATCTTCGTGAATTGTAAGATATTTGTTTATAATATTAAATATTTTTAAATTATTTCATTATCTTATTAATAAAAACGAATAGCTATGGTTCAGTTCAATGCAGGATTCTTATGTGTACAAACCACACCTTGACAAATATAAATTGTTTTACAGAATCACCTTAGCAGTTAGAGCAGTAATATAAAATATTTATACTGTCGTTGATCTACTAAATAATTCTACAAGCTGTATAAGAAATATTATAAAAAACAATTTAAAATTTCTTCAAATTCAAGTAATATTTACAGCTTTTTTGAATTTCAATTTTTAATTATTTAAGACCGTATATTAAACACTTTCCATTGTCCATCTAGTTTGCTTATGTAATTACAAGCATTAGTAGTAACAGATTTGAATATAATCTATTTCATAATCACTACTTTGGCTTTTATATCTAAATACTTATACAACGCGTATTCCTTGAAGTTATTTTATTAAAATACTAAATTTAACAATGTTAAAGCTTTCTTCTAAATTTTCAAATTATAAATGCTTACTTACTAACTGCAACTAAAACTATATTCTGCATTTACAAACTTATTTAAAAAAGAAAAGATTGTTCAAAATGGCTGAACTTTAATATTTATTCCGAATAAGAAATAACGTTCTTTATCTTTTCTTTTTTAAGGAATCAAGATACCCATCTTTTTCATAAAAATTTTCTTAGGAGTATTTTTGCTACCTGCTTTGCATCTTTAGGTCATGTATATAAGATATAGACTTATGATACTATAATATTTTGGATTAAAAATTTGTTTTAATTTGAAAAAACATTTAATATAATGTTAAAATAGTGAACCACTTCATATCAAATGCGCCTTTTTATTTAATAAATTATTAAATCTATATCCATACAAGAACTGATATGATTAAATTAATTTTTTTAGATACCCAAATCATAAGTCATATATCATTCCCGCAGCCACAAGCTTCCGGTATAACATTAATCCAAAGTCGTCACAATACTCCAGAACTCCAGCTCATATCCCCACTAACACCTCTGCTGTCTGTTGTAGCCGAAGATCTTAGCATTGCGTCAAGCCTGAAATGGGCGGAAGCCTGGCAGAAACTCGCCGAAAACGTGCCTTCTATCATGTGGCGTTCAGGGGTCGCTTTAGGCAAAGGCTTCGACACCAACGAGGGCTTCACCTGCGAGAACTGCGGCCGTAATTACAAGCTGAAAAGCAGCCTTAGGAACCACCAAAAGTGGGAGTGCGGAAAGGAACCGCAGTTCCAGTGCCCTCATTGCGCCTATCGAGCCAAGCAGAAGATGCACATCTCCAGGCACATGGAACGAATGCACAAGGAGAAGCTTTACAAGCAGGAAACGGCGTAGTGCGAGAATGATAATTGAAAGTTTAATTTTGCTGAATAGCTTTAGATTATTCGGAGGATTTGAGTCGAGTACAGTTTATACAACTGAACTGCGGAATTGGTTTTTTTATGTAAACGCTATGAAAGGTAGATTTTAAGATTCTATTTTTAAGGTGAAAAGGAAATTTTTGAGATGAAAGGTTCGAGAAAATCAAAATACTGGGTATTTAAAAAAAATGCTGCATTCCACTAAAAAATATTGATATTAAAATGATCTTAAGAACGGCAATATAAAGCCATTCTTGAGTTACGATCAGTTAACTTTGATGAAATTTTTAATTGATAAATTCATTTATTAATTAAAAGTTTAGTAGTTAACATTTGAAAATTGTGCTTTGAAACTGCTTGAAAAGCAGTCGATATTTAGATATTAATTAAAATCTTGCTCGGGGCAATTAAAACTTATAATTTAGAAATTAAAAAACTAAAATTATTAATTTTATCGGTTAGGGTATTCGTTTTTACTGCGTTCGTCAAAATTGCATTGAATATTTTTATTTAAAAGATGAAAAAATGCGCGTGCAATTGTTTTGGAATATTAAAATCTAAAAAATTTACGAACAAAAATGGTTTGTAACAATATCTGTGATAATGGATTTCGATTTTGGGTGAGGCAAAATTGTGATAAACATTTCGGACACGTTAATCAACGGGCGTAATTAAGACCTTTATTATCTTTAGGAATAATTATAAAGACATTTTAATCAATTGGTTTAACATTAATCAAATGTAAACCTTTTATTTTTATTTTGTTTCTGTAAGTATAGATCTTGATATTTTAAAATAATTTAAAATACATAGATCTTGGTACTTTAAAACTAAATATTACAACGTACTCAAAAGCCTCGAGCTAGAATACTCCGGTAAACTGGATAAAATCTTCCATAATAACTATTCTGGTCACATCTGTTCCATAGGTTGCAAACTTTGCCGTGTGCGTGCTAATTTTATAACGACTTAATAAAGACGTAGGCCTAAATACACTCTTAAACAATAGATTACTACGATATTTAATGACAGACTAAATATATAAGATATTCTTATAGTACATGAATAGTTCCATAACACTATTTATATATTTATTATCAAATATACTCAATAATTTTATTTTAGCACCAGCAGAGACTTTAAGTTTTCAATTAAGACTGACATTCGAGAAAAGCATACAACCTTAAACTTCATTTCACTGTACAAAATGCAAACTACTAATTGCGTTTACCAAATGACTTTTAATACTCGAACTTGCATATTCCTTCAATAGCATAGTCAATCTAGCACGCCACGGTCATCCAACTGTCCATAATGAAGTTAATGTTGACACATGGTATTTCAAAAATGTACGTCATAAAGTATACCGCTGGTCATAGAGCCAAATTCTAAGCCTAAAAATCCTGTATCATTTTCACCTATATTTTCAACCTATATTTGGAATTTTTCAATTAAAAATTAAAATATTTAGTCAATCAAAGCGTGATTCAATTCGAATTTGCGAGAACCGAAGAGAAGAAGCATTGATTAACTGAATCCTTTTATTTTTAATTTACTATTACTCAAAATGTGTGGATCGGAGATGAAAATCGTACAAGACTTATACTTTCAATTGACCCCTACAAGCCACAATTTTAATGTGTATTATTGTGGCATACATTTTCGGTATACTCTGTATATAAAAACATCATTTTTTAGAATAGTAATGAAACTCTAGACTTTTTCCAGAGTTTTTTTAGAAATAAAGATAAATTTAATTCCCTGACTTTTTAATACTTGAGGCTCCTTTCATTAAATACTTTTTAAATAATAGTAATTTTTAAAGTAAATATTGTATCCCATTATTTCTTAATTCAATAATATTACATTTTTAGATTAACTTGACTTGCAATATTTACATTCACCCTGTTAGAGAATTTAGTACATAATCTATAATAATAATCTATAAACCAAAATTTTAGATAACATTAATAATCAACATGTCTGAAAGAATTCTTGGGTAATTTTCAGTAGGATTCCCCTCTCAACATTCCACTTGATTCTATCCAAATTCTACAAAAAAGCAGTCTCTCATTCGGTAATATTCTCACGAGAAAGATCGCTAAAATTTTCCCATGTAAAAAAAATCTGCCAAAAATCTCTAACAGGGTATAATAATATATAAATACAATATAGTGCCTCTCAAAAGCTTTATTATTTACGTTTAATATAATACTAAAAAATTAAATAAGTAAACTAAAAGAAAATTCTAAAAAGAAACATTAAAAATTAGAAATAAAAAAATATTATAGAAGTTTACTTTTATTGGTGATTGGTTTTATATAAATTTAAAATAATTTTAAAAGGCAAGTATGACAAACACATGGTGGTGCAAAAATGATATAAAAAATTGAAATTAAAACAATTCACCAATTCGTCAGAAATAAAAAAAAAAAAAAAAAAATTACAAAAACATCTTATCGTGTTTACGTAGTGTAATGTTTTATTAATTGTAAAACAATTTAGAAGTAAATTTAGTACATAGATAAAAGTATTTTTAAAAGTATTTTAGTATTTTAAATAGAAAAATGAACCAACATAATTTTTCCCACATATATAAAATAATTTAAAAATGAAGAAAGTCAATTTTTTAAATCATGACATTATTTTAATTAATTTTTACAGAATAATAAAACATCCAGTCGTTTGATCTTATTATATTTAGGGAAGACCTGGGCTAGTATTACCATTTATGTATGTTTTTTAATACTTATCCCTTGTTACTACTAGCCTCGGTCTCCTCTATAATTTACTTACCCTGGTAGGAAATAAGTACACGCGCAAAATGTGCGCTTAGACCTCTCTTAGATTAACTAATTATTAACTAGTTCATTTTTAATTACAAATTGTGTATCTCTCAACCGTATTGGTCAATTTAACGTTTTAACACTTAAACACCCACTAAACATTCTACCAGGGTAATTAAAATCCAGAAAGTAATTAGCATAAAGTTGGCGTTATATAAATTTTAATTTCATTGAAGCGGATGTATTATTGTATCGTAAAAATCATTCTCATTACAATAACGAACAAAGCCTTTTAAATAATCTATTGATTTTGGTATTCATATCTCAACAGTACAAAATTTAACGTTGATCGTTAAAATACCAATATTTTACAAATATTTATTGCACGGAATGCATTTAATGTACTTGAAAAACATGCGCATTTAAAAAATTCAGCTGACAAGCTTTTAATACTGTAAATTAAGTTAGCCAAACTATTGAATACACATTTAGAGTCTACTTTGTAGTAAATAAGGAAGATAATAATAAATTACACTACATTTACATATCTATTAAGTAAGAAAATCCGGAATTGTCAGAATTATTTTCTATCAAATTAACTTGGAAAATATTTTCCATATGATACTATTCATATTTTACTGAAAGCTCAGCTTATTTAATGCTTGGTAAAATAAGATATGCAAGAATTTCTGATTGAAGCCTTGCCTTACGTGCCTTTGAATATAAAATTTAGATTTTAGAGTAAGAGGCGCTAATGTTTTATAACTGCGAATAAAAGTTCATGCAAACATTTTCCAAGTAGAGTATAATTTAGTAATTTTAAAACAGCTATAGATATTATTTTTCGATTAAAAAAACTTTGAACTTGGGGTTAGAAAATAAAATTTTTTTTTAAATCTTCTCATTTTTTACATATTTTTAATTATCTCACAATTCCTATTCATTTAAATAGAGAGTGATTGCGTATTTTACATTATTTTGAGATGAACGAATATACATTTTGAGCATTTATTGTAACTACAGCTGCCATCAACTTTTTAATAGTCAACATATTTATGATCCTGTGATCCTTTTCAATAATAATTAAGTATTAAACATTTTTTAACCACAATTCTAAGCAGAAAGTATGTAAAAAAAATTGTATTGAAAATAGTGTATAATCTTTTTTAGTTTTAAATAGAACTACTTATTAAACTTCCATTGAAATAGTAATGACATAAAAATGTATGTACAACATTCCAAATCTAAATGCTTTACGATCTATTTTTTATAAGAATGTAAACATCTAATTGTACTTTATTTGAAAAATGAAATAAAATTTTAAAACACCATTCTCTTGTATTTTTTTCGAAATCTTTTGAAGTAGATTATTAGCTAGCTTGTCTACAGAATGCTTATTTGTTCAAGTGGTAATTTAACTAAATTTTCTTCTATTTTGGACTCTGTTAAAATAGTAGTGTAAAATTCTAAATTAAAACTGTATATGAAATAACAAATTAATGAAGGTATCAATGTCAAGAAGTTCAATCAATGTCTATAGTAAATTTTTGAAGAAAATCTTTGCATGATGCCATTTTAATTAACTTTTAATTAAGTTTTCGAAATTGGATATTGCTTTTGTGATTTAATTGTTCTTATGCATAAAACTCAATTTACGTCAAGAATTTATAATTTATAAGAATAAGTCGTTGTACACTTTTACTGACGTTTTACTGGTTGTTTATTTTAGGTCCCGAAGAGCTTCTATTTCAGTGTGGTGATTGTCAAAGGTTATATAAAACTAAAGGATCTCTAATTCGACATCAGCGCCAAGAATGTGGTATCGTAGTAGGACGATTTCATTGTACAGTATGTGCTAAAAATTTCAAACATAAACACCATTTGCAGCAGCATCTAATGAGGATACACAATTGGGTGAAATCTTCAACGTAAAGATATTTTAACGGCAATTTTCATTGTGTCTGACATCGTATTTACTAGTAATTTTAAGTGTATATATGTTAATATTTATGCGAATATTAAATTTTTGTACATGCTTAATGCCTAGCAAGAACTTTAATTTGAAATAATCCACGCGTAGATTTTAATTTTCAATAAGGTTCTATGTGAAGAGATGTTACAGTACATCGATGAAACAATTAGATTTAATCTTAATTTAATCTTCTCAAGAGCTCAGTTGCTAATTTGTACGCAAAGGTAATTTGCGAAAGGTTTATTTTATATGTAAAATGTCAATATTTAAACAAGTTTATTTAAGCTTTTACAAATACATTAGAAATTTTCTGAAAATCGATGTACCTTTTTTCTTTAATAATAAAATTCATGTCGATTAAATCCTGATCTGTATAATTATGTTACTATATTTTTATGTTTGTATAATACTGAAAGAAAACTTTTAATTGATATCTTTGGAGGAATAATAATAAAAAATTTCCATTCTATAATAGTATCTTATGTACTTTTTTACAGCAAACATATTCTTTTAATCAATGATGAAAGCCTTTGAATGTGTAACAAGCATTTTTGTTATTTAATCAAATTTCAGCTCTTTAAGACTAATATTTTACTCTGAAATTAAGATAAAAATAAAGTGCACAGGATGTGTCACACATCCCTAACAATACTAGTCGTTTATTAAATACTTTTACACTGAAATTTAAACATAATACATTGGCACATGCATTTTTCAGTACCGACTCCCATCAATAGCAGCATCACCCCTTTTTATTTTCCGTTTGAATTTTTTCTAGCATTGTTTCTCGCTAAACTTAAACTGCCTACAAAACTAAAAGCTGCGAATGCTGTCTTTATTTTACAGTGGGTAGTTGGACGGAACACGGACAATTCACGTGCGAGCGTTGCTTCAAGGTGTACAAGACTAGGGGCTCGTTGACGCAGCACCAAAGGCGCGAATGCGGCGTTGAGCGCCAGTTTGCCTGCGTCATTTGCGGCAGCAGGTTTAAGCACAAGCACCACCTCAAGAAGCACCTAAATCGGCTTCACTTTATGTAAAACTTTTTGTACAGCCAAAGCGCTTTTCACGTGTAAATTTAAGGGGCAGAAGTAACGAATTTTTTCGGAATTACAAAATTTAGAGTATAATAGTTTATAGATTTACGATTTATTTAGAAGAGACAAAAAATGAGTAAGTTTTTCGGGAACAATTAATTTCCTGAAAAATAATGAAGGATAAAATTATTATTTTATTTATTTAATATGTACAATCTTTCGATAATATTTTTTTGTGCACTGCATTGTTAATATGTGCTAGCATGGATTTTCTAATCTAACAATAACTAATTAGTGTTATGTTTGACAAGACGTTCAGTTTATACTTTGTTTTTGTAACTGAGATATTAAATATTTATTTAAATAAAAATGGTTGATAACTTCGAATTAGTAAATTACTGACGTTGTTAATGGGTAGAGTCAATCAATTTAAAGCTGATAAATTAGTACATCTGCTATTAAATATTACAATAAATTTGTTAATTGCAATATAAATAGCATATTTTTCATACAACAATAAGACAATTTGTATGAAATTTTTGTTTTACAATTACTTCTTAAACATTACATCTTATTAACAATTTATCATTTTAATTGAACTAGAAGATAATTAAATAATATGAGATGAAGATGATAAATCCTTTAATATTTTTCTCGTAATCTTGAAAAAGTACTGCCCACTTTAGATATGTAAATATTAGAATTGCTGGTTAATAGGAATCTCTCAGTATTAACTAAATAAGTATTGTTTGTAAAAAAGTTTTTACATTTTTTTATGTACAAGTACTGTATAAAAATAAATTTTAGATGATTTACCAAACAGTAGATCCATTATTTCCATAATTAACAATATTTTTAATTATAAAGTTTTTCTTACCGAAACTACATATTTTTATGCTATTATTTTTGATATTACTTCAATATTTTTGTTTTTATGTTCACCATTAGTTGTGATTGTTCCACAAATTAACACGCACAAATAATAATTTCCCTCACAAAAAAAGAAACTCTTGTGACGTCTTTTCAGTATACCGTTTAGATTCACGAAACATTCACTGAAATATATAACATTTTACTTTTTAGGTGACCCTCAAGAACTGACAACGAGCAAGAAAAAATTTATCTGCCCGAAGTGCGGAAGACTCTACAGGTGGAGCGCATCGCTCTGTGCGCACAAAAGGGTTTGTGGCGAGGAGCCGAAGTTTTCGTGTCAATTGTGCGGTCGGAAGTTCAAGTATAAGCATCGTTTACAGAGTCACGAGAGCAATGTTCATAAGTTCCGAAAGTTTTTTTAATGAATAAAATTACTAAGAAATTAGTAATAAGTGTTGAAAATAATGCAAATAACAATATTTGTTTGTGCATTGCGTTTAATAAATTTTGGCACATCACTTGAAATCTGAAACCTGATCTTGAAATTATCTACATTTTACAATTGTAAATAGCATGTTAAACTGCAATACCAACATTTTATTTTTCTAATTTAGCACGGTTGTAGTAGACGAATATCGCGTACTAAACCTCCCCCCTTTATTTTCAAATTTTACCTGCCTTTTCAGTGCTCGTTAACCGGAAACAAAAATCAACGAAAAACGTCCTTTCCCTCACAGAAAAGCAGCGCCAATCATTTTAAAAACTGCCTCATTAATACGTTTTAGGCTTACTGGCATCGATGCTGCTATCTAAATCGCCGTTCCGTCGAGATGCGCCAAAACGTTCCTACTCAGCTGATCAGGCGAAGCACATTTGCGCCCGTTGCGGAAAAGCTTA
Source organism: Ormyrus thymus (assembly GCA_035582935.1). Classification (NCBI taxonomy): domain Eukaryota; kingdom Metazoa; phylum Arthropoda; class Insecta; order Hymenoptera; family Ormyridae; genus Ormyrus; species Ormyrus thymus. Next base: position 6,802 of record JAWWEM010001181.1, on the reverse strand, counting down.
CATGGCGGCAGCATCCCTGAGTCGCCACAAAAGACTGGAGTGCGGAGTTCTTCCAGCTGAGATCTGTCCAATCTGTAATCGACGATTCCGGCACAAGTTCGTTCTGAACCAGCACATCGTCAGTTGCCAGAAGAAGTTTCAACAATTGGTCGTTAAACGTAGCCAGTGATTTGATTCTCGTGCTGATTTTTGTAATTAATCTATTTAAAATTAGTATTAAATAAATTAAAATCTTATTAATTATCTGTTATACAGGTTGCTCTGAAATCAAATCAGCTTATCGATTCTTTGCCAAAAATTAATGGAATTTCTAATTTTTAAAATTATTTTCTTACTTATAAATGTCTTAAAAAAATGTGTTTAAAAATTATATTTTAGCACGTTGTTTATTCAACTTTAGTCTGTTAAAAAGTAAAATTTATTTGTTTTAGTTTCTATGAATTTTAGAAACCAAAAATACTAAACATGTAATTTTTCACTTACACATTTTAAAAATGTTATAAATTGTATAGAAGATTGTTTATACTTTTTGTACCAATTTTACCTATATTTTTACATAAGAAATATTTTATGAGATAAAGCATTATTATAACCTCTTAAAAATATAAGTAAAAATGTTGTTTGATACAAATTTTAGATGTAAGATTTGTAAATTTTAAGTATTTTTTAATAGTTCCTTCTTTGCTATTATAGACTTCTCTATGTAAATTATTCTCGAATAAGTTGTTAAGTTATAGATACAAGTTTTTTCACCTTTTATAATACAGTATTTACGCAAATCGTAATACTCTTCCGTAAATAAAAATTGTACAAAATAGAGTACGACTTAATCTAAAATAACTGTTTTACTGCAGTAACTTTCAATAAAATAATATCAAACATTAACAATATTTTGCTGAATATACTGAAATGCACAAAATATAATATTAGGATTTTCCTTATAAGGACGATTCTCAATCTTTTGAGTATTTTCTATTTCATATTTTAAAATGCAATACTAATCCTTGATTTTTGGAATTTTACTACATACAAGTCTTGTTTGTAAGAATATCGTATGCGATCATTTATGCATAAAATTAACATGTACACTGAAATTATTAAAATTTTTTTATGTTTTTGTACAATGGTTAACTAAACTTATTAACAATAAAATCATTTGTAATTTTCGTAACGAGCATTACTTTTGGATAATTACACATTATTATAATTCAATGTAAGTGATTAAATTTTTACTTGAGCATTAGCGATAAAAGTACATATATTGCGCACGATGAAGAGATCATACCTTATTTCGAAACTATATTTCTATCTTAGAACCGTAATACATTATCACTACATTGTACAATTTAATTTTTAATAAAAAAAAGTTTACAACGCAAAGAAGTTTCCTTTCCTTTCAATAATTGTCCGCCAGATAGGATATCAAAAAATATTCTACGCGTATTTTTTTTTTCAATTTAATGTTTATTAAGAAGTACCTTAGAAGTGCTGTCTTCTCAGCTAAACGTAGTCTACCACCTTAACGTCTACCCTCGCCCCGCCGTCTGCTTCTTCACTAACGAATCCTTTTTTTTAGACCGGAAGGATGAATTGAAGAACCCCCTGGAAATCACTTACATCAGTTACATCACTCGCAAAATGAAATGTCGTAAGAGCAGATTCGTCGCTCAAAAGTTCCTCTGCGGCCAGCGCGGCAAGGGATATACTCGTGTGCAGAACTTGAAGCGACATCAAAAGCTCGAGTGCGAAGGGAATCGCAAGTTTAGCTGAGAGATTTGCGGGCGTAGATTTTATAGTCAAGATCAAGTTACTCGTCACAAAACCATGAAGCGCCCTTGGTTTCATTCGAATGATGCGGGTTAATTAACATCACAAGGCTTTTCGTGTTCACGACTGATAGATTTCTGAAAAATATTTCAGAAATGTGAAAAGTTAATTTTCTCGTATTAGAAAAAATAAAGTAATCGCGGATACAACATGTTTGAAAGCAAAACTAAAGACTACATATTTTTTATTAAATTAATACAAAAAAAATAATTTTTTTTTTCGTTTATTTATTTAGCGACGCATCCCCTTTTCGGGTATTAGCGACTATATGACTATAATTACATCAGTTACAATATGTTTACTTTATTTTATTTAAATAATATTTACATAATTGTTATATCAGACTTTTGTACTTGATTTCTTCTATTTAATTGATACCTCTTTTGTATTGCGTTGAATCATTAAGGATGTTTGTTAGGTTGTTTTTTATTTTGTGTTTTTGCGGATTGGTTGGAAGAGTGGACATTCTATTAGAAGGTGCTGAATAAAACAACAATTATATTTATTATTATCTATTACTTAAGAACTAAAATAATGTAAATAGAAAGAAAAAATAATAAATATTATTTGTTTCATAAAAAATATTAAATTTTATAATTTATATAACGTCGTTCTTTCCCAATTCTTCGTTTTTACTTTAATTGGAAAAATAGTAGACACATTTTCTTTCAGATAATGTACTTTTCAACGATATTGATTTCAGATTTTCAAATTCTCATGCACGCTCTTGAGGAGATTAACGAATCCTTAAAGGGGATATTGGAATGTCAGCAGCCTAGAGCAGCATCATTATGGACAACTCCAGGCGATGTAATGATGAAGGAAGATAACAGCGATTTGACCGGATATGACCTTGGATTTGCTGAAAAGTATGGCATGGATTTGCCCATGAAAGATCTTGATGCATTCCTTGAATTTGACAGACAACTCAAAGATGACGACAATTTAAGACGTGATTTTGTACGTATTGATTTCTGTAAGACTAGAAATTCGAATAATTATTGAACTTCGAAATTTCTTTAAATTTGTAGAAACTTACTTATTTAAAGAACGATGAATTTAACTTTGAGAGCGCAAGAATTATTCAAAAGTGATAATTTTTTCTACGTCTGGTATCTCAGAAATTAATTCTTATTTAAATTTTCAGATCTCATTACTACCAACCCTAGTCGATCGACATAACATTATTTCAAAAAGTACGACAAACATTCTTCGAAAGTTTATGTCTAGATCAGTAGTTATGAAGTTTACCGTTCAAAAGAAAATATCAGATAAAATTGTTTTAAAAGATACATCGTTTTGCAAGTGTGCCTTAGGTAAATCAATACATATTTCAATTACTAATTATACAAATTCCATCTCAACACTTTACTACAGCAAGTATACATATTTTTCAGAAGTGCTTTTGAAGTTGCACGGAGGAACTCGAGGAAACTCTATCACTGAAAAGGATGTATTTATAGCCTTCGGAAGTTCTTTGAATAATGCAAAAGATTGGGATGGTTATCGATCTCAGCGCAAAGAAAAGGAAAAGAAAACCTGTTAAACCTAGTTCGTTTTTAGTTTTTATAAATTATGATAATTTAATGTAATTAAACCCGTACAATGCTAATGTATTATTTTAAATTACTTTCATTAGAATTATTTTACATGAGCTTACATTTCTTTCAAGTTTAATTATATCTATCGAGTGTATAAAAGAATTGTAATACAACTATTGTACTGTAAAAGGTTTATAATAAATAAACAGTTCCTGTAAAATAATTATTAATTGTTATTTTAATTCCATAATTTAGACTGTACAACATCTAAATTTAAAATTTCGAAAATTATTCTAAATCAAGTGGGTAAATTAAAATAGTTTTTTATTTTTTATTGAGTTTTTTTGAAATAATTTTCTTAAATGCACAACATTGCTTTTTAATATGGCCTGTGAATATAATTTACTGCACAGACAAAGTTATTATTCTCTCCATTTGCAATTTAACACGATGGTCAACTTATTATTAACAACTCATTTTTGTTTTTAATGGCACGACACCTTCCGCCTGTTTCAGGCTGGTTTCCAATCGACGACATGCTGCCTTTCGGATGTCAACGATGTGGTCGTCGATACACTCACAAATACACGCTTTCACGTCATCTAAAATTCGAATGCGGTACGACGCCCAGCTTCCCGTGCCCGCATTGCCCGAAATCGTTCAAGCATCGACATCATCTCCGCGACCACGAGAAAACACACATGTTTGTCGAAATGCAGTTTTAATTGTTTTAACACGAATGATAGGCTGAAGTATTGACTCTTTTACGAAAACGAAACTTGTAAACATTATTTTTCATGTTTGGAAAAACATGTACGATTAACTCGATAACGTTTACCAAAATTATTAATATTTAATTATGAATAATATATTAATAATTATACAGGGTGTCCCAAAAGTCCCGGAACGGTCGGATAATTTGAAAAATTCGAACTTAAGGAAAAATGTTTGACTTAAGGGCTTTAGGATATTATTGCTAACTATCCGACGTTGCGAGAATCTTGGATTTGACCTTGACCGTGACCCTGATGGTCATTTTGATGTCAAGTTTGATTTTTTAAATAGGAACCCCTATTTTTGACCCCGGATTCTGGAAGAACGGAAAATCTTTCCCCCAGACGTGTTGTCATGCTAATGGTAAAGATCATTCATAAAGTCCATTGAGGTCGAAGTGGCGTTTACACATGAAAGATAAGCCAGAGTTAATCCGATACGATGTAGTTCGTTTGCTATCTTTACCTTTAACATGACAATATGTGGATGATCTTTACCTCTAACGTGTCAACACGTTTGAATTAACTTCTTTCAGAATCTGAAGTTAAAAGTAGGGGTTTACATGCATTTAAAAAATCAAAGTTGACCGTAAAATTACGAACAAGATCATGGTCAAGGTTGAAACAGAGTATTAAGGTTTCATTAGACATTTTAAAAAATTATACTTACAAATATCTTTTAATCTAAATTTTAAATTGAAATTTTTTTTTTATTTTTACAATAAACTTTTTGTTAAAATAATTGTCATTATAAAAGTAATAAAAAGTTTTTATGACAGAAATACAATGTTTTTCTTATTCCACGAAACTTAATTGCTACTGTAAGTATCACATTTTGAAGTATTAATTTATAAATTTATTTTTCTTTGCACATTAACAAAATGTTATAAATCTCCTAAAATGTAAAAAACTGTACTACTTGAACTAAAAGCTAAAAACTTACTATCTCAGGATGGATGAAGCAACTAATTTCTTACACTTTTTCATTAAATCATAGCTCCAAACCATCACTAACGGCTCGGAACAATTTTTTTGTTCCAGATCCGTTTGATCTCATCCGTCCACCACATCTGCGGGTCGCCGTGCAAAAAGCGAGCAACGGTCGCTTCCTGTGTCCCAAATGTTCAACGTCATTTACGCGCAAAGACAATCTAAGAAACCACCTAAAATTCCAGTGCGGGCAGAAGCCGAGGTTCAACTGTCCCTACTGTGAATACAGAACGAAACATTCGCCCAACGTCAGGACCCACGTTAGGAGACTACATCCGGATAGAGAGATTTACGTCGTTGACGTCATGATGGGCAAGAATATATTTTGAAGTGGTTCAAAGAAATCTTTTAATAGACTTATGTGATGATGAGGCAGCTAGAAGTGTGATTAATTCAGTTGAAATTTGAATAGTGAGAAAACATACTTAAAAAAGCACAATTTCTGAAAATGTTTGCGCCGCTACGTCGTACAAAAAGATCAAGAGTTTAAGTATGATTGTTTTATGAATATTTTAAAATATTCATCGGAATTCACAAAATCTATTCAAGCTTTATTAATCAAAAACTATATGGGATTTTCTTTATAAAAATAATTTTAAAAGTTTGCACCAAATATTTTGATACCAAACTAGTGTTTAACAGGACCATACTTGATAATTTAGAACAGAAATTAGAAATTATCACAAAAAGTATTGTTAAACATGTTCGATTTCAGAATTGTTTTATCTGAACGTTAGAAAATGTCGTATTTCATCAGATTATGTGAAAAGTACCCGAAAATGTTCGTTTATTTTTATGTTCTACCTACGTTCACCAAAAAATTCATCAATTGCATTAAATTGCAACGATTTTCAAACTAACCCGATTTTCGCACACTTTACGTATATTATGATGAAATAGAAGTTTTCATAACCAGGGCATAAAATTGTACGCCGGCGAGTAATCGCCATGCACAAAGGTCGGCCGCCGTTTTGTAAAATTTCAAAATGCATACATTGTGTAAAAAAAAATTTTTGTGACACGAGCGGTGGCAAAAAGTAGTTTTATGCATGTGTTATGAAAATTGCTTATTAATTGATAGTTTTATAAAAATATTCGAAGTTTTTAATGAGAAATATTTATTTACAAACAAAAAGTATTTTTTTTATTTAAACAAAGTCCACAAAACATATTATTTATTGAAGATTAACCCTCTTGCGCACAAAGACCAGATATCTCGTCGTAAATACATAAATTTTCTATCTAAATCATGCGCAGGGGAGTTAAAATATTTTGTATAAAAATGTTAAATTTAGTTAGATTTGTTTAAAAATGTATTTGTTTTTAAATGAATAAAAGCTTGTGAAAGCATCTCTAGTAATTTTTTAACGATTTATTAGCAAGTTAAGTTTGAATAGCTTTTAAAAAGCAACCTATTGGTTAACTATTTTCTACAAATGGCGACAATTTTTAAAAAATTTGTCTTTTGATATACTATATTGAATTCAAAATATTTCATGTTAATTTATATATATATAAATAATATATAATGTATTGCACGCCATCAATGAATTAAACACGCTAAAAATATAAATATCTTTCATTGCTCTCTACATTTAAAGGTAAGGTGCGTTTTATACACATAAGAATCGTACACGTAAACATTGTACACAATTTAGCATGGCCCAATAT
>JAWWEM010001147.1:0-35576 GCA_035582935.1 Ormyrus thymus | reverse complement strand
TATAAATTTCACCAATGTTAAATTGTGTACAATGTTTACGTGTACGATTCTTATGTGTATAAAACGCACCTTGCCCAGTATTAGCATAGTTTCGCTTGCTGAAACTTGGCCAACAAATTATTTATAAACTGCATCGCTATACATCTTTGCTTTTAATAAGTAAATTGTATTATTTGAAAATAATTCGATACAAATTTGAATATTAAGTAAAGCACTCAAATTTAATTTATTTTGTACCTCGGATATAAATTAAATAAATTAAGTAATATAGGTAAATTTGATAGAACTGATTCTAATAATGCGTGCCATTATAGATCGATAATGTAACATTTTTTTTATGCTAATAGATTGTAAGCAATTTTGTGGATACCTTATACATATAAAGAGGACCTTCAATTACGTATTAAGAAGTATTAATTCACAGACCTCCTGCTGCTTATATACCACCACATAATTGCCACATAATTGCATGCATTCCATTAATACAAAAAATTTTAAATAACTTAAATAAAATTATTGCAAAATTGAACGAAAGAACAATTTTTCATGGAACAATATTGATGAAAAAAGTAAGTTAATCGAACAATTATTTTTGAATGGTAGAACGATCGAAAAAGTTTGTTAAAATTCAATTACCTGGAAAACAAAACCATGTTTTAATTATTGGAATACGAAATGTACACGAATCAATATTTATTTAAAATACTTGGATGCAAAATAAAAGAACTGTAAAAGGTATTTTAATAAAAGTATAACAAGCGTATACATTTCCTAGTGGAGAAATTTTTTGGTTGTCGAAGAACTGTGCTAATTTAATAATTACGATAATTAAGTACTTAATACAGTAATAAGTCAACGTCGCATCTGCGATGTTTATTTAGAAATATAATTTTAATAATAATTTAACTAACATTAGTAGTTCAGATTGAAAGAGTTACTCCTTGAAAAGCAACAGTGATTAGAAAAGGAGAAAATTGCAGCAAATCTTAGTTATATAGGAATTCTTTATATCTTTATAGAGGATTTTTTTAGGTTATATAGGAATTCTTTATATCTTTATAGAGGATTTTTTCAAGGCATTCTTTCTCCTTCTCTTCAAGCAAAATGTTTCACGATATTTATAATAGCTATAAAATATTTTAATTTCCTGTATTTAGTAGAAATATTTGAAGATCATTAAAAAACCTTGCAATTTGATTTGAAAACTAGGTAAAAAAATTGAGTGTTTTTGAGACTATTGGTAATGAAGTAACTTGTAACGGGGTAAGAATTCTTTTTATTTTCACCTGGGTGTAACTTGAGGATTAATGAAATGATAATTTCCATGCTTTTTACAGATTTAGTTTATTCACTCATAAACGGGTTTTATTTAAAACTCTAAAAGAATTTTCAACTTTTTATGTTTTTGAAAATATTAATATTAAAAAAATAAAGAAGAATTTCATTACGATGATTTAGAGATTTAAAGATTAGTGCTAAAAATCTTTCAGTTGTTTGTTTCGTTGATCTACTCACCGTGCAGACTAGGATCGATACTCAGAAATATTGTATTTTTCGAGATAGAATCTTTAGATGTACGTATTTAGAGCGACGCAGTAGCACGGAAAGTTTATTATAACCGCAGCTGTAGTGAAAAGTGCCTGCCATCGATTATTGATATCACGATTGTATTTGCGATGGCAGTATTTCAAGCTGACGTGCTGTTTTTTCTGTGCTAAAGTGTTTGGGAATTAGCGCCTACTATAATAGATGAAACTTTTGATTCAATTAATTTTATCGCATTAGCTATTCCGCTGCATAGTAATTCTACGTCTAGATGCAAAATGTAATCAGAATATGTATGCGCAAAGGTACTCCATTAACTTAATTACTTGTTTCCTAATTATATTTTGCTTTTTAAAAATCATTTTACAAACAGCCGCAATTTCAGCCTAATTAAAATTTTCTACTTTTAATGATGAAAATAATTAAAACGTAATAATAAACGTAGTAGGAAAGTTTACTCTGTATTTTAATGGCTTTGTCAGCAGTATCAGTAAAGAAATGAATCAGTAAGGTATTATCCGAAAGTCAGGAGGTGCATGAAAAGATGAAAGCAGATAATTTTCCTGACATGGCTTTAGCAAAGCAAGAGTTCATATGTATGTAAAAGAAATTCAATTATGCTCACAGGCTACGACTTGAAAATACATGTCCCACTTCCTTCGTTACCGTGCGAGCGTGAAAAAACGGCGGTGCTTCGTCGGTTCGCGCAGGGAATGAGATCTTCCACTTGTGATTCTGCTTTGCCGCAATGCGAATAACGAGGAAGAAAAGGGCGGAAAAGAAAGAGCGAAAAAGCGAAGGGACAAAAAGGAAGAAAAGCAAAGAGACGTGGCAGACGCGAGTACGCGACTGCTCCGGTGAAAAACTTTCTCCAATTCAGTGCTTTTGAATTAATTTGACAATATTGAAAAAACGAAAGGCAGCTTTTTCTTTTCAAGCTGATTTTTGTAGAAATTCAAACAATCTGCAGCTATGAGAATAAAATCAAGAGTGGGGGTGTCAAAGAAGCGAGAGAGAGTGAGAGCCAAATGAGTGTGAAACGCTTCGACGTAGGGGTCTTATAACAGTTGGGAGCAGGTGGCGCTCGAACACACGGTTTTCTTATTGCCGGAGCCGCGCAGACTGCGCGAGAACTCTTGAACTCAATTGCCGGCAGCGCATTCGTTATATATTGAGCCGGTAAATGCCTCTGCCGTCCCATTGTAACTTTCCTCTTGCTGTTTACTCTTAAACTCATGATTAACAGGTAACCCAGACGCCCAATTGCCAATTAAGCCTAGGAAAAAACCTTTTTCTTTTTTAGTAAAGTATTTGCGTAACGACGATCGACAGCAGCACTTACTTTGCCTGGCAAGTTCCGAGAGTGTAATCGGGATAATACTCGACACTTTCCACCATACAGCTACGCAAGTTGACACTATAAAATGGCACGTAATCCGGGATCTATCTCTTTCTCTCTTCGTGGTGGAATCGTAAATAGATATACGAGCGCAAGCTCCGAGCTCTTAGCTCCTCCCGACGCTCTTTTTTATACAGTGGTCGAGAAGGAAGCAAGCTTTTTTATGGATAGTGGAGAGGCTAAAGTTAATGCTTACTCTTTCTTTTTTTCTCTGTTTTTCAACGAGAAAATAGAACTGAACACGTTTCATTCCTCAATTAAGAACCAAAATATTTAACATTTTCAATTACGAGATGACCTGATTGCAGGCTAGTTTTAAAGGCATTCTTCACAATTAAACTTATATTCACTTGGCAGCCGAATAAGCAAGGCAAAAGTATCTTAAGCGATTTTTTATTCAGAGCTGTGCAATCATTTTTAATAAATAAAATTGAGTAGGCCGAATTTTCACGAATTTTCACCCAAAAACCTTGTCTGGGGTATTAGCAGCAAGGTCCTTTTGATTAATTAATTCTATATGGCGTTAATCAGCGACAGGGTCATCCCCGTACTTTGTTTAGCAAAACACACGTGTTTGGCGCGGTGCATTCAGAATCAGAAGTAACTTGTTTTACTCTTACCGACTGAGTCACTGAAGACCCCCCTAATTCCCTTGGCTCAAAGTTATGTGAAACTCTCGAGCGAGATCTGGAATAGTCAATCTTTTCAGTACTCAGACACTCGGCTCAATCATGATATACTTAATCAAGTTGACCGAAATGCTTCCAAAATGCCGGACTGACGGAGGTCCATGCTCACGCCCTCACTGCAATACGTTTGTCTTGAAAGGTAAGAACCTTTCCGCCTGAGCTAAATATTGCTCTAAAAAATATATATTTTAGTAAAAATTTATTCTGAAATATATGCAGTTAATTTGCTGAACAAGTAACTTGCTCAGGAGAGCAAGAAGTTGGTTAAATTTCTATATTTATAGCTAAATACTAGAAAACAATTTTTTTTTCAATTTATTCTACATTTCAAGTAAAATATCGTTGAGTTTGCTAAAAATGAATTAAAGTTGGAGAAAAAAATAGGTGAATTTCACCTATATCCCAGTGGAGTTTGTGGACTGAAAATTGACGGATTCGCGATTTCTTTATGCTGAATTAAACCTCGCTTGCGGCACTTTTGTCCCCTTTATTCTGCTATACTCGTTAGAATGGACTTTACTTTCATTTCATAATTAAAGATGTAGTCAATAAAATAATTTCTAAAAGCAGTTTTTTGAATATTGATTATTATTTAGTATAGGAAAATTATAAAACTTTAATGTTAAATCTCATTACATTATAATAATTAGGCGAAAATGAGAAAACGAATTGCATCGAGTTTTGGTTCAATGCTTCCATTCATTCGTTTGCTTACTACTTTTACACATTATCATACTGGCAACTTAGTTGAATGAAATCTTTTTGAAGATTTACGCTCATTCAGTAGACTTGCGCAAGAATATAAATGCGAATTGAAACTGGTTTTATAATAATAAAACCTGTATAAATCAGTTGGTAAATATTTTTATTGGAAATTATTTTTGCAGACCTAAAAATGATTTACCGACAAAAATAGCAGTGTTCGATCGGATTAATAAACAGAAAAAGAAAACGCCTCCATGAAAACCACAAGCAAACAAACCTTTCTCCGAATTTCCGCAGCTATGAAAGTTTCAGCAACTTAATCGTTATTTATTTCGATGAAATTCGCCGCAATCCGTAGAGTTGGGAAGTAATAAAAACACCTTCAACGGTTACAGCATATGAAAACAAGCGAGACTCCGGTATGCTGTAAATCTATCCCGGCGGTCATTCAATTAAAGGAAACAAGAGGGAGAGAGAGAGAGAGAGAGAGAGAGCCATTGTAGGCGGAGCAAGACAAGCGAGCATGGTGAATTTATAAATCATCTTTTGGGTATAGACGTGGAGAAAGAGTGATATAAAAAAGGAGAGCAATAAAGACGTCAGAGTATTAAAGACGGAGGAATTATTACGGGAGACGCTGGCGGCATTTATGATCTTTTCTCTTTAAAGTGTTAAATAAACAGGTTCGACTTGGGAATAAATTTAGCTCGAAGAGAACGCACGCATCCGGTTACTTTTTTCGCGAGTCTCGACTGCGAGTAAGGTCCTTCTTGCTGACCTCCAACTGCTCGACCTCCTTTTTCGCTCTCTAAATTCTCTCCTCTGCCCGGCGTACTTATACACGTACAGGTGTGTGTACAGGCAGATAGGCAAGGGACAATGAGGGCGCCGCGCGTCGCGACGCCAGCGACGACGACGACGACGACGACGACGACGACGACGACGACGACGAGGACGAGGCCGCAGCAGTCGCGGCTCGTGACGGGCCCGGAATAATTATGAGCGCTACCCCCAGTGCCGCCCTTAAAACTTTTGAGGCCCTGGGCCCCTGGAAGGAATTTAATTTCCCGAAAAAATGCTAATATTCTGCATTAAACTGCTTTCGATTTCTAACAGGGAAGTAAAGTTCGCGTTTTGTTGACCCTTTGTCCCTTATGTATAACACTAATTATAAATACTATAATAGTATTTTGGTAAAATGAATTTTGACTCATTTGCATAGCGTAGTAACAAAGCAGTGCAGAAAAATGTCGATATGAAAACAATCATGAAAACATAAATTTGTAAATTTGCTCTCTTCCTTCCTATATATTCGCGCACAGCTCTGTGCAGAATAATGGTATAGAGCCGCGCACATACGTCGAAGAGTGAAAAAGGCTTTTATGTGAGAGAAACGGCCTTAGGCGCTCTCTCGCGTGATTAATCTTAATTTTCGCCGAAGCGTAATCTTTAATTAAATCGGCATTGATCCGCGCTTGGCATCCACCTGTCTCCCCCTCTCCCGGCCAGGCATCGAGCGCTCCTGCGGAAAAAGCTTCGCTAAATTCCATCAATTTCAGCAAAGATGTTAATTATCAATTTATTGTATCGTAAATAACAGGCCTAGAAGCATCGTCACTTGACTGAGGGCTAAAACGAGCCTAGAAGCGCACGCACCTCTTATTTTCGCCGTCTTATACGTCGATCATTCATTTTTGCCCTCCTCTCCTCTGCTTACTTTGCCCATCATTTTGGGAGATTGAATTTTTTGCTCGCTTAGGGCCTGCGAAAATTGTTTTAAAGTACTGGGGATTTATAGGTATGTGCGGCCCCGAGGATTTCTCGGGAAATTGAATTTTAATTAAAATCAACTTTTATGCGCGCAAGGAAGAAAGAAATTAATCAATGAACCGAATAACGCATTGAATATTCATTAAAGATTTCTCAAGATTACGCAGATTACGACATCGCCAAAATGAACGAATTTCATGAAAGTTTCTTTGTTGGAAAACTAGAGGATCCCTATTATTAATGAGCTGAAAAAGTGATTTTTAACGCAAACAGAATTTCCTTCTCTTCTATCCAGTGCGATCTTGCGGGGCAGCGTGCAATGCAGATTGTATACACAAAATTAAAATGCTTAAAATATGTATAAACTATAATCGAATAAGCGAATTGCGCTCCGGCAGCACGGGGATATGATAATCGGGTATGCAAAATCAGGACGGCGACCGAAAGTGCAAATTCGATAAAAGACTGGAATCAGCGTAGAGCCAACCGGCACTTTTGCGCCGACGACAAAGAGGAGGAGAAAAAGCAACAAGAAAAAGAAATAAGAGATTCATTTTCTAGCTCCGTGATGCAGCATTCGCCTCCTTTTTCCCCTTGTTGCACTTCTGATCGATCGCAGCTCGATATTCTTTCTCCCCTTTTTCTTTATTTAAACTTTCCCGAAGAAAGAGAAATTATAAAAATCTTTTATTCCGTTTGAGTAATATTTAAAGAAGCAATATTTAATGTTCAAGTAGGATTTGAAATTCATTTCTAATACAGTTTTATTTAACTCGAATCAATCACGCAGGAAGATCTGTATAACAAAAAAGCATTTACTAGTATATTTCGCTGTTTTTCTTTGGAGAAAAATGATTCTAGTTAAAATCGATTTAGCTGGAGCAAAGAGTCAAGGGTAAGTAATTTAGTAGGGATCTGCCTCGTTCCGATTTTCACGAGCAAGTCGACAAAGGGTGCCGTGTAATCGTCGCTCTCCGTCACACGTGCAAGAGGTAAGAAAGCAATTTTTCGAAAGAGAGAAAAAGTAAGTGGCGTCTCAACGAGGAACTCGAGTCTCTTCGTCGTTCTTCGTCTCTCCGCCAGGGGTTGGAAATTCCAGCCCAGTATTACAATGGTTTACAAATTGCGCCACGAATGATGCGAGTCCAGACTTCACTTCTTTCAATGACCGCTTCTAATCTACAAACAATTCTTTTAATGACTTTCATTTATTCGCATTCAGTCCATACTAAGGGAGCTCGTATTAACAAGTTCTAAAGCCCTTTTTCTTGCACGCAAGTGCAACGCCCGTGATAATAAGTTGTCGACAAAGGCAAGTATAATTGTTGTATTATTAAAAAAAGAAACGTAAATTTAAATCGTAATGCAAAGAAAAAATGATTTGACTCTTTGAATGAAATAGTTGACACGAAAGCGGCAGGCTTTTATTACTATTATATATAAACAATAAAGAAGTGGGGCGGGTTCGTCCGAAGGAATCGACAGTTGATGAATTAGTTGTAATGAGTAGAGAAGGAATTTATTTAGAATTTATAGTGCATCGGTCTTGCTCATATCAGACAGCTGGTCTGATGGAAGGAAAATAACCTGGAGGAGAAAGAGCGAGCGGGAAGACGTGCGTGTGCCCCTCATATTCATTCTAAAGTTGAAAGCAATCGCGCGAACGAAAACCATTTCCAGCGTAAATCTCGCCTCTGCAGGAATTCAAAAGCAAGCCGAGCTGAATCCCGCAAATATACTGAGAATACGCTTTACAGCTCGACTGCTGCACTTGCACTACTTTAACACTTTCATCACTCAACATCATTTTCATTTTGAAGAATATTTACTTAATAATTGCAATGAATTTCGCTTTCTCGTGCGTGGGAGATGAATTATTGGAAGACGGGGAGAGTCGGTGCTTGTCTGTCATATTCATTGCTCTCGTGGACCCTCGTTAACTTCGTTATGATGGGACTACGAAGCCGGACGACAAAGAAATTCTTCAACGAGCAGGTCACAATTAATTCGAAATTACGCGCTCGATTAAGCGAGTTTTGCTCGAAAATACGCGCGGCGATCATTAATTATGCCACGTGGACATTTGCAATTTCCAGTAATGGGGACACATTTATATGCAATTAATTTTGTTACTCGATGCTTTTAATTAATCAATAATATAGAAAATGTCAGGTTAAAATTTCATTGCGAACCTTTGAGGTTAGTTGCATTATTTGGAAAAGTTGACCGATTTCGAATTTAATGCCCCAAAAGAACTTAACAGGCTTTTCAGATTATTTTTAGACGGTAACAATTGGATTTTACTTGAAAATCAAAATCATGTCGATATGTTGAAATTTTAATGGCTCGTATAATTTCAGCTAATTTCGAAGATGATGTGAGCGGCGCTGGAAGAAGTAGATTTAGGTACCGTGTCAAATTGCCGTCAAATTCGCGCCTCTCAAAATTTCTAACCTCGTAAAGATGATTGCCATCGGAGAAAGGAATGTCTAATGATGAATATTCGCTCTCGGTGGGAAAACAGGGAAGAGGGAACTGAAAGCGATCGATGCAGGCGAAAAAATGCGAATTTCGAAGTAATTTCGACACTTCGTGGAATCCCGGCGCTTCTTCTTCTGCGTAATTTGTCGAAGGCCCTCCCCGGGGCCTTCGACTATGCGGACTCGAGAAAGAAACCACGCCGCGGGCACGAATGTTTAAAAGAAGAGGCGAGACGGCTGGAAGGAGGCGGGAAGAGAAAGAAGGCAACGGACGATTTAATAGGAATTAGACGAGGTGTTGGCAGGGAACGTTAACTCGTTATTTGCTCTCGGCGGCACGGCGCGGCGGCAGCACGGATGAGTATAATGTATATTGTTGGACGCTCAGCCGAGTCAGGCGCCAGAAGAAGGCTTTTTATTTCCTTCTCCTCTCGAAAGAGCGAATAGCTTAATTGCACGGTTCTGAAAGAGGCTCGTAGCTCGGGTCCGCGTATAGAATTTATCCTCGATATCTGCAGGCATCTGTGCTGTTAAAACAAGGCCTTTTAACAAATTCGAATGAACCTAGCGAAGGAAAAAGTCTCAAGAACCGCAGATCAATAGCTTAAAAGCCTCGATTACCTATATTCAGAACGTCTCTGCTGAATTGCTTTCTTCGGTCGTCGTCTCGCTGAATCTTGACAATCCACGCACGTATTCATCCACTTTTTCTCTCGATTCTCGACTTCTCCAGATTTTTCAGTCCATCTTTCCTTTTCCCTTCTTGCTCCTTTTCTGCGCATTTATATAAAAAATATATATATACATATGTACAGGTCCCCTCGTTCTATGCGCCACTGCCCGAAAAATGCATTTTTCCTCCGCGCACAAACCCATACATTCCCAAAAACTACCGCACGTCACGAGTTTTCTCTTCCATTATATAATATGTTAACTATATACACGTATTATACTCCGTAAATCGACTTTGCCTCCAGCGCAGCAGCCCCCACTCCGCATCAGTCGCCTACAGAAAAATCGCATACATCTCCCTATGATGTACACGCGCCCATTTAGCCTCTTTAAGGGAGTCTTAAACCTTTACCTTTAACCAATTTTTACATTTTTTAAGGTGTAAGATTCGCTTAATTGATTCATCCCAAAAGGATTGTAAAAATAAAGTGGGATCTGCCGACCCTAAAAGTCAATCAAGCTTTGCATTCGAACTTATTTTCATTAGAAGAAGGATTCGCCTCTTACTTTATGCCAATAGCCTTCCGGCAAGGTTCATTAAAAGTTCAGTCTCCGCGTGTATTATTATTACGTAAGATTGATAGTTTCGTCCAAGTAAAATTCAATATCAATGGTATAAGAATTAAGCGATCCTCGTGTCTTAATCTTTATCAAGAAGAAAACTTTTGTTTAGAGAGAAGATAATTTATGCTATTATTCGAAATAGTAAATAATGATAGCTTTCTAAAAATGCTTGAAAAAGTCTGCGTGCTTTATTTCTCGCAAAGAGGTCGCGAGGTCACCGCTGCATTTCTCTAGCTTTTTATCCACCCGTCTATCGTTCATTTTTTCTCAACCCTCCTTTCGGTTTTAACCTCCTCGCATCCACCCCTTCATTTCCTTCCACCTCCCAAGTAGCCCGCTCATCGATCGGTCAAGTAACGTTAAGATACTTGGACACATGTTCCCTCTCTCTTCCTTTTGCTTCTATCCAGAAAATGAAAAAATCTCTCGAGAGAGTGAATTCTCGTCATTGAAAAATGTGTGGGTTGAGGGGCGAAGCGATCAAGGGAAAAATTTATTTTCAAATTCCGATCAAACGGGTATAGCTTTTTCTATTATAGTATCTATGCCGTCTATGCCTTCATTTAACGCTCATTTACATAAAGAACAAAAATTTCCATCACCAAGTATTTAGTTTATGGCTGCGATTCCAAATTTGCTGAATGTTCCTCATTGAAGTAATGTGCAGAAAATTATTCTATTTTCCTTGAAACTTGCTTGAATAAATAATCTTTACAAGCAGAAAATCTGCTGTTGGGCGAGTAAATGGTTTTATAATAAAGCCGGCTCTTTAATTACCAAGCAAATAAAATATGAATGTCAAATAAAAATGTAAAAAATATCAAAAATTCTACTTGAAAATGATTAATGAATTTGATTAAAGTAGAAAACCGGTTGAGCAAGGTGCATTATTTTTGCAGGAGTTTTGAGAAAGTTTTGTTTTAAAAGAATCTCTCTCGGGATGGATGCATATTGTTTAAAACGGAAAAGTGACTGTACCTAACAATAAGAATTAATAGGAATAAAAAGGCTCGATGAAAATTTATGCGGCTATATCGTGATTGTAAAGCTTTTTGTCGGGCTCTTGCGATCGATCTCTCGCGGATGACAGGCACGAGGCGCTCATGATGTCTTGTATATATAATTGAAGATTTCGCGGGAACGAAAGAGCAAGAGGCAAGCGATTCACGAACTATCTGTGCCATGTTCACACGCGAGAGCCTCCTCGGTATATATGTATAGACTTAAGCACTCCCGTGATGTATACTCGAAGAAATTCGCGCACGGAATATGTACGGACAATCTCAATGATTAAAGCAGTGCTTGGATCGGCTGAGACTGTGAGCCGCTTTAAGTGTGCCGCTGAAAGAAGCTACTGGAAGCGAGGAATAAAGAAAGAAATAGCTAAAGTTTATTAGGAGAAAAAAGAAAGTGTCCCTCTTTGGCGCGCCGTAAAAAACGAGCTAATCATTAACCGCTGACACTCGGTTTTAAAAGTAAAGAATGCCGATTGGTGAAAATATCAGGGGAAGCCGAGCCTAGCAGGCTCGATCTCATCTCGTGAAGAGCGCTGCAGTAGCCGCGGAAATGGCGATGACAAGCTGCAGGATGGATGCTTTGAGATGCGAGTATCGACTCGGCCTTAAATCCGACTTTATTCTTTCCTTTTGCCGCGAAAGACCGATGCGCATCAAGCTCTATTTCCTCTCCCTTGTTGGCAAAGATATCTCTGCGCGCGACTGCAGTCGTTCAGTTTCGCTATTGTTTTTCATGCCACCATTTCGATGAGAGGAGGTAAATAATGAAGAAGGACAGGAGGCGATATTTGCGCTTGTGACGATACGAGTCAGCGCCGTTGCGCAGTAGGTGCGGCGCCTCTTCGGCATCGATGCATCGCGCGTCGCTCGAGATTAGCCGCAGCCCGGAATAATTGGGATCGATGGATAGATAGATCGAACGAGCTTCGCTCTAGAGGCTGCGCTAGAAGGCAGCAGGAGCTGGAAGGATGATTAATCGAATCGACTCTATTAGTCTAAAGTGGATATCAATTCGCTTAAGAATAGTGCGGATCGCGCGCGAACCCGAGCCCTTCTGCCTTTTTCCTTCTTATTAATTACTGCAGCCTCCACCGTTTATTATATTCATCGAAATTGAACAAGTTTGGCTTTTTCCAAGAGCCAAAACTCTTAATTATGGTTTATAATTCCAGCTACCCGTCTTAATAACCAGATCTGCCTCGAGCGCCAGTATTCTTACAGTATTGATCTTCGTTTGTTTACATGTTCAAACAGCCCTTAAAATCTTTGGCCTAGAATGCAACTTCGTATCGAAAATTTGCAAAACTTCATTTATCCAACTGCGAGATGCCGATCGATTGAAACATGTTTTCTAATCTCCTTGAATATTATCTAGTCTTCAAATATACACGACCTTTACGGATCTTACGAGTTTTATTGCAGTAAGTAAATAATTGAAGGCAAGACCTTCAAGGCAATCTACCTTCGAGCGTACTAAAGGTAAAAAAGAGAGAGAAAGAAAGTAGTAAAACGAGCACAGGAAAATACAAGCAGCTATTCATAAATTTTAATGAAATTTCAAGCTGCTCGGAAGTTATTCAAATCTATTTTTCCGTAAACTGATTCTGTTTCATAGCCAAAGATTATTTCAAGGAAGAAACTGGCTAAGCATAATCCTCACTCGTTTGGAAGAAGGAACTTTTACGTGCATTAAAAAATACGGGAGAGAACTAGGAGACTCTTTTCGATCAGAGCTCGAGAAATATTTTGAAAAGGGATCTTGAAGTTGAGGCAGACGATCTCTTATTCAATTTCGACCGAATTTGCAGATCCGCTAAGTTGTCTCTTCAAGTCAACCGGCGAAAGAATTTCTTGCGCAGAGTGCATATTAATCCTGGTGCGCGAACAAAACGAATAAGAGCTGAATTCTTGGGCAAGTTGGGCGAAAATACGAAAGCATCGGAGCCAAAGAAGATGGAAAGGGCTCGGGTGTTGGAGGAGAACGTAAGAAAATAGACGGAGAAAATTAATGGCCGTTAATCTTGTCCAAGTGATGGAGAAACGAGACACTTTAAGGCAAATTATTCGTGTTAAAGTCTGTCTGCACGAGTTTTCTTGTGTTTTTTTAGCGAATCGATTGGTTTCTCGTTTCGCCAAGCGCAGAGCGCTCCGAGTCATTCCAAGCTTGGGGACGCTTTTTTACGCGAGGATAAATACATAAGAAATTGGACACTTTGTCGGTAACGAAGACATTTAAATCTTGATTGAACAGCAGTGCAGGACTACATCTTCTTTTAATGATTCAAGTTTTTGGAGCAGGGATTTACCGACACTATTAACTGCATTAGTTGAGCTCACTTTCCAAGAGGTTCAACATTATTATTGTTGGAGGGAAACTTTTTAACGAGATGTACGATTTTGAGCAAAGAGCAAGAGCCAGAGCGAGAGCAAGTTTTTTAAATTGAGAAAGCGAAAACTTTCGGATTTACTTGGAGCCAAAGTAGAATTAGCGCCTATGCAGGCAGCAGTCGTTTCTTTTTGACGCATCACTCGGCTAATATCGCGAATCGTTTAATGCCACGCGGGGCTGCGTAACGACGGCAATAATTTATAGAGCCCAGACGCATACACGGGCGCTCTTGGCCACCTACGGTGGAGGAATTTCATTACGCGGATAGTCCCGCCAGGTCCGTTTATGCGCACTCTCAAAAACCCGAAATAAATTCATCCTCTAGCCGCGGGACTTGCCTTAATCACTGCAGCTAATATTCTATCATTTATTAAACTTTCTTGATGGCTTCATTCGAAACTTTACGGTAAGCTAGTTTTGTATTCGAATCAAAGGAGCTCCTTTCATTACGATATCGATGATGAAGAGTCAAGGGTAAAAGCCTCTTTGCACGAACAAATACGAGTTTCCTTCAAATATCATTAGCCCGTTATTAACGGCCCGTTTCTCAAGAGAGCTGTTTTCCTGCATTTCAGCAGCGGCGAAAATTTCGTTTATAATATCGAGCCATTACGGACAGCTAATTCAACAACTTTTCCCGGCCTGCGGGCTAATTTACAGGCAGAGTAAACACGTATTAGCCGGATCTCAAATACGCGCTCGGCGAATTATTCAAAAACATCGCATGGCCGATCTATATTTCGATCTCTCTCTCTCTGCATATATTAGCAGGATGCGATCGTCTCGGTAATCCTGACCCCTCTCTCTCTCTCTCTCTCTCTCATTCGCACTGCCGGTAATACTGTGTCAGGTCATGAGTTGGACATGGCAAAACAAGCCAGCTGGGAGAGAGAGGGAGAATTAGCTCCTCTCTGTCGGTCGTTCGCTCGTTCGGCCAGAATTCCTCTCCTAATTGGTCTGCAATACGATAATCGTATTTAGGATCTCGAGCATTGAACGCTCTAACTCCTTGTTGCGGCGCTCTCTCTCTCTCTCTCTCTGCATTTGCCCTGACGGCCGCGCTAGCGCTGCTTGTCAAGTTGGCTGCGGTATGTATGAAAAATTCTGAGCCTTTTGCCGAAGCCTTTTGCTGAAAAATTCAAGCTGACCGCGGCGAATCGATTTGCGCAAGTAGCCCAGAATTTCCAAAGTTAAGGAAATACCTGTGGCTTGGGAAAGTTCGTCAGCGTAGTGGCGGCTTTCGCGTCCGCCATGGCTCGAAAAGAGCTTTTACTTGTTAACTAGCACAAGCGCGTGCTCTTCTGCTTTTCCCCTTCTTATTTTGCAGCTAATTTAACAAACTTTCAGTTAGTGCGCCACACTGAATTAATGCCTCCTTTTCACTCTCTGCCTTTGCCTTTTCTCTACAACTTGAGCAGGATTATTCATTTTTATAAAAATAAAATTCAAAATTTAGACGTTCCAAAGCCCCTTATCGAGCTTTAGCTTCTCGATGAATAAGCATTAACATTTGTTATTTTTTGTTATCTTGACTCTATTTTGAAAGGGTTTCATTTTTCCGAATGCAAAGCACAGCTCAAAGGAATAAAATTCACTTTCGAAAATGACAACTGATGGATGACAACTGACATTTGTACGACGAGCAATGCAAGAGGGAGTAAATATGCTAGAAGTGCTAGAGGAATATCGTTCTTATCCCACATGTCTGTCTAACAGTAATACAGGGCGGTAAAGTCGGAAGCGTCTGAACATTAAATATTAACGAGAATGGCAAGTGGCAGTTCTCGGGAAAAATCTAACGGTTATTATAGCTAGTTGGCTTGATACTTTAGTACTGTTGATTTAGAGAGCTCTTGTTAGGCTAATCTATAAAATCTAGCTACTAAATAAATAATGTAGGTGAAATTCATTCTGAAAAAAAGAACTGCATGAAGCAAGAAAAAAGTGTCATGACCAAATTATTGAACTGTACGGTTACTCGAACTTAAAGGGGTAGCTCGGCTTATTAAGACCTCGAGCAGGCTAAAGAAAATAGTTAAGAGATGAAAAATAATTGAATTGGTGCGTTCGCGTTTCGCTCGCGTTTGCAGGGAGCAAAATCGAGTTACCCTCTCCTTCGGAACGCGTTTCCTTCAACGTCAAGCGTGCTCGTGGAGGCGCGAAAAGAGACTGCTTTATTGCCGATTCGCTTCTCTCCACTGCCGTCGTTGCGGTTTGTTTGACTCGTAAAGCGTTGAGCTGTATGTATTTGCAGTCGCACGCAGATCTACCTCTACGACTACCTTCTTCTAAGCGACATCGATCTAGCGGAACTTTATTTATCCAGCTATTATTATCCTTTTAGTATCGAATGCCAGCTCACTATTAAAAATTCAAAATTAATCCAATTAAGGCACTCGATATTATTCGATAGCACTGCATTGGAATGCCATTACTTATTTTTTATTCAAGCTATTTATTACTACACGTCCCGTTGCACAGTGGTAAATTTAGTCAAATAAGTGCCTAATTGAGGTTTATTGCAATCTTTTTTCTTTTTATACATTAAATAAAGTTAAAGCAATGAAATTTTATTGAAAAATATTTATTTAATCCAATTTAAGTTAATTTTCTTTATTCTGAATCTTATGATCTGAGTCGGAAGCATCAGCTATATGTTCATTTCGTTCCAGTTCATTTACATCGATAAGTAATTTCAAAACATCTTGAGGCATCTTCTTTCTCTTTATAATACTAGATATTCCAACGCGCTTCGCGCGACTATTTTCTTTTTTGAGGTTATAAGCACTGCAAAATAAAGAAACACTTACGTACAATCACATAACCAAATTCTCACGTCAACTATTTTTCCACCAATAACATTGCGAATAAACTGACTTCACTTTTCACATCATCAATTTTTTAAAGAATTTTTTGTGAAATTAATAGTCGAAGATATTAATGGATCCGAATGGAGAAGTAATCTTTTAAAAATATCTCCCATTTTTCAGAATATCGGTTGAACAATGCAGGCTTCTATAATAGTATTAATTTTACTGTACAACTAATAATATTAATTTGAGATTCATTGTTTGCACAATTGTATTTTTCAATTAAAAAATTAATAAATAATGTTTTTTTTTTTAATTCTTTCGAGCGTTTTTGTTACTTAAGAGGGGAATCCCATGTAGAACGTCAAAAATTGGTCAATTTTTATGAATGTTCTTGGATGATAAGGATCAAAATAAATGCATCTAAAATTTTATGATCTTTTTACATATGTTTGGACTTCTTTTAACAATTTTTTTTATTTGGAAATAATAAAAAATAACTGAGTTATATTAAAGTCTTAAGTAAATCGTGAAGCAATGTTTGACACGGTGTACACTTTAGCGCCATCAATAATAATCCACAACAGTAAGGAAAGAAAAACTGGTTAATTTAATTCTGTAGCCAATTGATGAACCCCCGTTTGAAGAAAAAAATCAAAAATTGTAAAACTGGTAGGCTTAAAACCAAAAACCTTCATTTTTAAAAAAAAAAATTACTCTGTTTTTGCTTAAAAACATGTTTATTTTCTGAATGTTTTGTGAGGTTCATTCAGCAGTCATTAGTATTGTTAAAACGTGTGTTAAATTTGAAGCCAATCGGTTGAATACTTTTTGAGTAATAGTGTACATCGATTTTAAACTTAGCGAAAAAAAAAGTTTCGAGAAAAACGCGTTTGAAGTTGTCCGTATAGCCGCGTGAAAGTGCATCACGAATATAGGCTCTCATCAAAATAGTTTTGACTTCTAGTATAAACAATAAAGTTTATTGCATTTTACAGATGTCAAAGTAACTTTTAAGAGAATGAAAAAAAATGGATCTTTTTAAACTTCTACGCGGGATTCCCCCATTAATATGTATTTGTGCAAATCTATCCTTTTGATGCTAGGCATAATTCTATTGAGATAATAATTCTTATTATAATACATGCATTATTAAATATGTATATTGTTTAAGTACATTATAGGTACGTTATTTTATTGTTGTGTTAAATTATATCCTAAATCGATAATTTATGACAAGTTGGACAATGATCCGAATAGTTCGTTTTGCGATGTTGCAGTTTATTTAAAGACGTGCTGCCAACTTCAAAACAATTAGGAATACCAATTTCAGGTATTGCCAATTTAAATTTTTAGTCAATTTTGAAATTAAAATAAAAAAAATTCCAATAACAGAGTTTTGTTGGCGAGTATTTTAATGGTGTATAATTTTTATAGATATAATTATGATTTTTATTTTTGTTTGCAATTTTTTGCTAAATTTTCTTGCACCACTTTATTCTATAATCATTCCTTTAATTAAAAGAGTTTGTAACTTTATGAAGTGTTGCGAATAACTTGACTATTTTTATAGTTTTTTGCTTAAAAAAGGTTAAAATTTTTAATAATTTTTAGTTTAAAAGGATTGTAACAAATTTAATCATTTTCTCTTCAATTACAAACAAAAATTAAAGTTTAAGAATAAGAAAAAAGTGGATTTTTCCTGTAAGATTTACAACTGAGTTTTAAATCACAAATTTAATTTGATAATTTTTATAAAAAATATTTAATAACTAAAACACTTGCAATTTTGCCTACTTTAAATGTATATATGTAAGTAAATAATTGGTATATCTGAATAATTCCACCAGGATTTATCGTAGTTTTACATATACATTTAAGGTTCGTAATTTGTTGAGGGGTAGAATTAACTTTAAAAAATCAATTTTGTCCGGCTTTTTGGCAATTTTGACCGCTGTGCGCCGTAGCTTAATTAATGATTTAGATTGTGACGTGCAATTAATAAAAAAGCAAAACCGCACAAAGCAGCAGCTGCGTGATAAAGTATCCATGTCAATAAATGATCAACGTGTATACGAATGCATCACCAAAAACCAATATGCATAATATCAAGTTATAATATCGCAGAAATGAATTCCAGAGTACAAACGCATTACCGTTCACAAATCTCCAAAAATTCCCTCCGATATCTCTCATTTTTATGAAATCTAATTAAAAAATCAATAACTTCATTAGGTGTCTCTGAACAGTCACATTGCTATACAAAAAACATTTCCGTATTCGAAACACCCGTAGTATAGGTATTTAAAATTAAGGCAAACGGTTCATTTACGAGTCACTTTATTATATTAATTGTCAAAATATTAAGAAGTTTGATTCTTAGTAGTTATGAAATTGATCTAAATAATAAGGAGGCGAAAATGAACAATAAACAGATAATTTTACTTGATATCGATGCTATTTTACTTTTTACAAATGTGGGATTACATTTAGCAAAAATCTTTCTATTGAAAAATCTTTTCCATATATTATGAGACATCATATTTCATTGGATGATATTTTAGAAGCAGGATATTTACTTACGAATAATACATAGTTAGAAATTAAAAAAAAAATACACAGTTATATGGTATTTCTTTGGGGTTGGGTCAACTGTATTATCAAGATTATCAGATATTGTAATAGATGATCTTGAACAAACTTGCTTGAGTAAATTGAAATTTAAACCTATTTTTTATGGACATTATGTCGATGACAATATGAACTGATGGAAATGTTGAATTCCTACGATGAAAGATTAAAATTTACTCATGAAATGTATATTATTTTATTTAATAATAATTACTGCGATATTTGAGACTGATAAGTGGTTTTTACGAAATTTTAACTTAATTTAAAATTTGGATTTTTATACTTAAATTATTGTTAACAAATTTATGCTGTGTTGTTTATATTGTGAACTAAAAATGAAACTGAAAAAAGACTCGAGGTGTTTTGATTTATTGAATTAGTTGTTACTCCTGGGTGGTTTTTAACATAGAAAATAGTGAATTTATTTGTTTTTAATTAATGAACTAGAAATCATTGTATAATTTTATCTAATTGCAAATTTGAAAATTTCGTTTAATATAATAAAGTGACTCATAGAGGAGCCATTTGCTTTAATTTGAAATAAAAGCATTTGACTTTAAATGAAGCATCCAAAGAATTTAAGAGCATTGAATTTTTCGTCAATTAGGCATTCGTATATTAATAAAAAAGCCTAAATTATCAAATAATTAATTGTATTGAATAAAATTTTTTTTTTCATCAAGAGAAAATCGGAGGTGTGCAGAATAGAATTTGATTGAAAGCATTAGGACGGGTCTCGTAGTGTGTCACTACAGAGTTTTGAGGAAAGACAGGCTCTGTTTGGTAAATTTAAAAAGTTTAAATAACAGTGAATTTCGGTGGAAATCAGTGGAAATCGAAGGCAGAAATTTGACGTTGCGCAAACGCACGGCGGCTCTACATTTCAGTCGCTCCGGCTTCCATATAATGCGTGTTTACGAGAGAGGGAGGGAAATGCTTTTATCCAGCGCTCGCGGCCTGTCAGTGCGCCGCGTCAAGTCAATGCATTATTTATATGCGAAAAAGGGGGTTGCGCGGCGGACAAGAGCCCGCCAGACTAAACAAGAGTAATAGGCATGTGGCCGCAGGAAACAAAAGAGTGCGCGCACTTTTGCGCATTTTGTTCGAAGGCCCTGCAGCCTCCGGCATCCTCCGGTGTCCTGCGCACGCCGAACCACTGCGTAACGATGTCAAATTGCCAAGCTTCGCGTTATTTTATTCCTGTCCAAAAGTACAAGTAAGCTCTTCTAATGGAAATTCGAACAAGTTTTATTCTATTATAGAAGAAGGTTTAACACTCCTGCTGCCGCGTGAGAGACCGATGGGACAGTCTGTTAATTAAACTTACTTACCAACTAGTCGGTTTAAGCTTTAAAGTATCGTTTTACATAGCAAATGAAATCGCGCGGTACTTAGGGGCTGCTGAAACTTTGAGGTATTTTTCTATAAGTAAAGAGATGACGGACCGCGACGGACGTCCAGCCGGCTTGTTTTCCTTTTTTCCTTTTTCAGGAAAAACTGTTTTATAACATGCAAGCCAGCCAGACTCGAATTGAATCGAATGAAAAGAGAGCGCGTGTTTCAGATTTATTATGCATTTGGTATTACGGGGAAATGATTTTTACGACGGCATGCCTTTAGAGGAAAGAGGAAATCTTTTTCGAAATAGGAGCTTTCAATGATTTGTTAACGAGCAAGGTTGACGGCAAACTTTGGTTTTGTGATTCATGAGGGAAGCACTAAATTTCGTCGGTCATAAACTCGGCAGAGGGAGGGGTCGCAGCTGAAAATGCTGGGGTCGCAAATGGATTCCTAGTCGCGCAACTTGCAGACGCTCTTTGATTAAACAAAATCCGATTCCCGCTCTCGCGGTACTCTCGCTCGGTCTCTGGCTGGCTCGAGCCTTGCAACAAACTAGCGGTCGGCGTTTAATTAAAGCTATCTCAACGCCGGAATATGAGGCGGATCTCAATTATCGCGGGCAGCACTTTTGACTTTGAATGGAGAAAAGGCGAGCGGCGGCGCGCAGGAAGAAAGACGGCGGAAGGGGGACAGCCAGCAGCCAGCAGCCAGCTGGTGGGATCCCGTGGCACGCGCCGCTGCCAGCAGCCACTGCCGCCAGCCACTGCCACACAGGCTTAGTCCCGCTCGCACAGCTGGAAGCCAGCGTGCGGTGAAAAATCATTCTAGTCCAAATGGCCCACCGCGCGGCGCTTTCCTTTTCGACAATAGTTTAATCCGTTATTTGTTAAAATCCTTCTTCCTTACCGAACGAACGAGCTGCTCTGACCGAATAAACAAAGCGTTTAACCGCTAAAACGAGTGTGAATCTTGCCGAGGGATTTGGGAATGGATCATCCGAAAATCGCGTCAAATTTAACGGGCTTAAAATCCCCAAAAAAGTCCATCGCACGGTCCATCGGTCGCCGTCGGCTAAATTTCAGCGAACCGCGTACACACAGAGCGAGTCGATAGAGCGACAAAAGGGGTGCGAGCGAAAAAGAGCCGGGAATGACCGAGTACAGGTAAATCACCCCAGCGTTCCATCGTCAGCTGCCGCACAAACGCGGTAATCTCTGCGTCGACGTCACGCCAAGCTCCATTGCTTGCGTGGGTACCGACATTTGACTTATTTCTCACAAATCACTTTCTGGTTAAAACCTTTGAAATCGAGCTCTTTTCATTCGCACATTTCAATTATCATCGGTCAAAGCGAACCGCCTCATCGATCGTACCTGATATTTAATGAAATCATTTCATTTTATAAAGCCGTCAGATTTCATAGATTATTACGATTAGCACGCGTGTCGGCTCATCATGTTGTGCTTAAGCAGTGCTCTATTAACCGACAAATTGTCGATTTAGTGAAGCCAACGATCGGCCACTAATCCGCACTGTCGGCTTATAGATTTTTTATCGTTCTCGCTTGTGTATGGATGTCATATACACTGCGTCACAGATTTCCAATAGCCTCTCTAAATCTAAATTGCACGAAACATTATGCTAATCCCCTTTTACTCACTTAAACTCAATAAACTGTACGTTTATTTCATAATATGTATCGTTTCATTTTCGCCATCATTTTTAAAACAATAAGTTCATTCCACAGAATAATTTTGTAAAAGTTACTTTTAAACGACTGTGCTTCTGAAATATTTTTACAATACAATTTATAAATGTATTTACATTGCTTTGGTATTCAAGTTTATTACGTTATTCCGTTGGGAAAATAATTTTACTTCATTGATGTCATATATAGATATACACACCACGTAACGTAATTTCGAATAACGATAACTGGTGATAATCCAAAGTTTTTGAGTAACGATCAGTTCCGTGGTAAAAATTGCATTATTTTTGTCTTAAAATTTTTATTTACATTTAAAATAATTAAACAGGCATACAAAATAAAAACTTCTGTATCTGCATGTATTTTGATCTATTAGACACCAATATGGCCCGAGTTTTGGTCCATCGCCATCATTGAGATATCTTGAGCTCTAAGAACTTGGAGAATTACTTATTTTCAAGATGAAAAAATAATTTTTAGTCATTTGGTCCATGATATTGCATGGTACTTCTCGTAAGCTTTCAATTGCGTCTTCAATTTTATAAATTTAAAAAATGGTCAAAAAATGCTCTAAAAATGTTTTCAAGTCTACCAAGGAAATTATCTAGGAAGGAAATAATTATATTGATAAAATTCAGAAGGTAATTTAAATGTTTTTTTTATCAAGATATCTCAAAATCCTGACGACGTGATGGACTGAAAGCTAAGGTCATATTCATATTAATATACTTAGTTTAATCTATGAGTCAAACTAATTTTTGAAAACAATACAAAAAATGTGCTTTTTAAAAGTACGTTAACAAAAATAACTTATATTAGGAATGTATTAAAAGACAATTTAATAAATAAAAGTTTGATAAGATGATCCGATGAAATGAATAAATGAAACATATAGAATGAGGAATTGAGGATTAGGAAATTACGAATCATAAGCAATCGATCAATTACGATTGCTTCAGTAAAATTAAGTAAGATATAAGTATCAAATGAAATTAATACAGCTAACTTGATGATGCAATAACGTTTGCTTACACTGTTCACTTGTTTCCAGCAAAAAAATAAAGTGAATATTTCTAAAAGACTAATATAAAATTACTTTCAATTTGTTCAAAACAACTTGTCAACTTTTTATCCGCATTCCAATATTTTTTCATGATATGCCATACATTATTTAAATAAATGTTCACTACGAATTTACAAGTATTACGCGTGCATTAAAAATTGAAAAACCTATGATTTACAAATGTTTCAACGAAAACGTTGTGGTATTTCGTATACTGAACTAAAATAAAGCCGCAAATACATATATATCTAAAACAACTGTCGTTTTCAAAGTCATTCCTTCGTCGGAATCTGGGCGTAAACCCTAGATTTTTTAATTACTTGCAGGAGCATTCCAGTAATTTGCATTTACCAACATGAACAAAAAGTCGGCGAAAGAGCAAAAATAAAAAAAACCATCATGAAAAGTTATAATAAGAATGCTGTTACTTGAAAAATATATAAGGTACTCTTGTAAAAAGCGAAAAAAGTACTCGCAAAGGTTTTCCAAGATTAAGATTCCGTCATGAAGCCTCAGCAGTATAGGTATAAAAAATAGCGCGTACAATATCGAGTAGGTGTGTATACATAGTAAGTATAGAGAGAGAGAGAGAGAGAGAGAGAGAGAGAGAGAGAGAGAGGGGGGGGAAAGTAGAAATAATTTGGGACTTACCTTGGGCGAAGACGAAGTCGAGCCGCGAGAGGAGGATGATGCTCAAGGCGAGCGGCAGCACGACGGCGGCGTCGAGCGAGTGCTTCCCCATCGTCGTCATCGTCATTATCATCCTGACGCGCTTGCTTCCTCTTGCTCTTCTTCGCTCCTCTTCGCTCCAGCTCGTCGCTTCGTTGCCGCTCCCGCCTCCGCCCCTGCCGTCCTTACATCAATTACGCACGCAAATGCAGCACTACGATGCGATAAGGGATAGGAGCCAGGTAAATTGCTACCTTCCTGAGCACTGCTGACGCGCGCGAGAGCTACGCCAAGTCACTATTTATCACTAAATTCGGTTCTCTTTCTCGCTCACTCGATGGCCGTCCACCAGCCCATATCAGCCCGCTGATATTAAACGTTCGTGCATCACAAAACACAGCACCTCTCTTTTCTCTCTTGCGAGCCTTCCCACCCACTTAGTCCAGCAGCCTTATGGCTTTATTCCTTCTCGGTCCTTCGAACGGAGCTGCTTCTGCTTAAGAGTCCGCCCTCGGCGTTCGTGCCTGCCGAGAAAGAAATTAATCAATATTCGATGACTACTAAAAAAGCATCACTAGCTAGCAAGCAAGCAGGCAAGCAAGTGTTGACGAATAAAGCTGTCAATAGGGGAAAAAGGTCATTTGTAAAAGGCCGGCTTTCTGCTGAATAGTTAAATTTAAGTAACAAGAGCGAGAGCGGCAGCGAGAACGAGAGGCTGCAGGTATACATATAGGGGAGCAAAAGTTCCTTCGCTTGCGGTTGGCCAACAAGCGCGTTGCTGCCTGCGTTTATACGTGCTCTCGGCGAGCATCCGCCCGAGGAGGCGAAAGGTCGAGCCACGTACAAGTTTAGAGCATCCACGCGAGGGGATACGCCTCTAATGATGGTCTTCTTCGCATTTTTCCCGGACCGCTAAGTTCCCTTTTCTTTTTCAAAGAGAGCCAAGCGTCCTTCGTATGCCTGCAGGAAGAAACAAGTTGACCAGAGAGCGAAACTTTCAGGCTCAGGTTCAGGCAAAAACTGTGCCAACTTTTCCAACGCGCACTACCTGATGTCGATCTTTCAAAAATACGACCCCACAACTTTTACTATCACATTTTATCTCGCATCTATTCAAACTGATCAAATTCACTGATCGAAATTTCATATTAATTGCTGCAATTAGTGTACCGATAAAAGCTATTATTGGAATAGGATTTACGCAAGCTTGATGCTAATAAACTTGTTCATTGTTCTACACGAGAGATAAATACCGACGCGTACAAGGTAGTTTCGCTGAGTTTTGCCTAACCTTGCCTTGCTCCACATCAAATCAACGGCTCCATAATCCCGTCAAAGTCATTCTGCAGGAAAAACTCGTTCCAAAAGACGGCGAATTCGGATTTCCAAGCGGCGGCGATCGATCTGCTAGTTCGTAAAAAAGACGCTTTTCCTCTTTCGGCTTACTATAGATAAAACGCTTACAAAGGTTAAGAATAGATGCAGCTAGCAAAGATATGAAAATAAATATTGATGAAACAGTTGAAGTGCGCGCTCTGGTTGAAAATAGGTTGAATATACTGCCACGATACTTGTGCCCCGGAAACTGATTTGACAATTGGAAATAATGAAAATTGAAAGAAGAATTGCAGGGCGTTTGATAAATCAGGCAAAATAGCGGAAAAGTTGCTCCCCGAGAGGACGTCACTTGGCGAGCGGTTTGATCCCGCGCTGAAAAGGTGAATCTACCCTTTCGATAGGCTTTATCGGCGATGATTGATGAAGTCTGGGCACGTAGCCCCTGACCTCCTCTTCCGCTCTGTCTTGGAAACTTGAGCAGTTTAGCGCTGCATCGTTTTCCTTCTTTCCCTCTAATAGAGCGGCGAACGTTGCTCCTTTTTTCCAGCGATATTCCCCTGCGATCTGGCCAGGCATAATTAAATGAAAGCACCGCGTGATCGATCGGTCGGGGCTACCTTTCAGCCGTCTCGTTTAGCTTGCGGGACAATCGAAGCAAGAAGCGGGCGGCGGAAGGAAAATGATATCGCTTGGGCGCGAGTCCGTGAAACGAGGCGAAACGAGTCGCGGAAATGTTCGGGCGTTCGGCTAACCGCAGATGCGCCGATTTCCAGCTCTTTGCGAGTTGGCATCGCGGCTCCAGCTCGAAAAAAGGGGAGCAGCAAAACTATCGGTGCCGTGCTGGCGATCAACGTGCTTTCGACATTTGTCGAATTCGGTTTATTTGCGGTAGTGGTCCCGCAGTATGTGCGCCCATTCCCACTGTACCCGTTGTACTGGGTGCAACCTCGACTCGGCAACGACATCAAAGCCTCTCTCGCTTCCTCCCGCTCTTTACGTGCTTTACAGCGAATCGTAAAGCAACTATTGAGGCCCGTTCAAATGCAAGCCCGAGCGAATGTTTATTCTCCCAGCCATTTTTCGCTTTGAAGCCAGGATTTTTTGCCGAAACTTTTTAGATTATCTTACGCTTTGCGGAGCGCGCACACGCGTCTCCAAAGTCTACTAGCGTTTGAATTTCATCAATTCAGCTGCCCTTCCAACGAGTTTCCTCGCCGTTCACAGTGGCAATTCAAGTATTTTCATTAAAACTTGATCAATGATATTTCCTCTTCCTCGACTTTCGTGCCGTTAATAATTAATTAATTGCACAAATAACTTGCCAGCACTTTAGTAAAGAAGCATTTATGGGAAGAAACAACTCTACTGGTACTTTGATAGACCGATAATTGTAGTGTTCAAAGTTTATTCGCAATTTTTCAACCTTTCCGGGACTTTGAAAAACTTGAAGTTTTTTGCAAGTTTGTCTTTTCGAGCTTCATTTCTTCGTTCGGAGGAAAAATGTTCGCTTTAAGCATGCAGATTAGAGAATTTTAATCAATGAATCTCTACGATAGCTGATCAATTGATTAATTTCGTTAAGTAACTGGAAAATTGCTTCAAGAACAACGAAGCAAAAATAGAAAATCCAAAGTAAAAAATGTAGTCTGGCTGCAGAACGGCAGAGCCTACTAATGCTTTGGAAATGAGAAAGGAGGATTCTTTGTATCTGCTTTCTTTCCGATCTATTTATTTTCCCTGGGAGCGCGAATGCTCTAACCGATCGTCGAAATCGCCCCGCGCCTCTCTCGACGAAGCTTCAAACATCCGGGCTCTTTGGAACGTTGAAGAACTTGTTCCTCGCCAGATACAGCTTTCTAAATGATTCTAGAGCTTAATTATTAGCTGAACCGCGATCGTGCCCGACAGCATCTTTCATCAAGACTCGTGCGAAGCTTGGACACTCGTTCCGCGCAAAGCTCGAGTTCGAAGAATGCAACAGGGGGTCGCAAGCGGCAAAAGATGGAGACAGAGGGAGAGAGAGGGAAAAGAGCGGCGAGCTTAACGATACCTTGGCAGCAATCTTCCCCTCGGACGGGCCGCCGCAGAAAAGTTGCGTCGGTGCACTGCATGAGTCGACGGGCAAGTTTTGACTGGAAAAGTTGAGCTCGGCCGACAGGCAGAATCGCTCGCGGCACGAGACACTGCTCCGGCTTTTGAATTCAGAGCTCCTTTCAGACGGTTTTAGCAGGAGGTCCGGCTGAGTAAACATGACACGCGCCTGGAGAGCGCTCGGCTGGAGAGGCAGCAGCTACGCGTACGCTCGCTTTGCTCACGGACTCGACACTGACGCGCCTCGCTCTCCCGAACTTTTAGTTCGCGGCGCTCCCGCGGAGCAGCGTCGCGACGCCCTTCTCTCTGCTCTACCCCCGGTGGATCGCTGCTGCTGCGCACCCCTCCCCCACCTCCGCCCCGTCCCGTCCCGTCCCTGCCCTTCCCGCCCCGTCCGGAGTGAGAAAGACGAGTCCAACGCCCCGTTCGACATTTCTGCACCGATGAAATCTACGAGACTCAGAATCCGCCGCCGCCGCCGCCGCCGCCGCAGCCGCGCGATAACTCGATCGCGAAGCCCCGCTTTTCGCTGGCTAAAAGTGTCTGGCAGAATGTTGGCCAGGGACCGAGCCCTTTCGACAAGGATCGAGCATCGCTTTTAACAGAGATTCAATTCGAATTTCGCCTACTTCTCTCTCGCTCGGGCATTTTTCATCCACTCGCGCACAACTGCTCGCCGCACGCGTGCAAGCGGCCGCCGAGCGAGATCGAAACCGGCAGATAAAAAGAGGATCCGAGCCAGCTCCTTACTGAAAAATAGCCCGCTCTTTTAAGGGTTAATAAATAAGCCGCCCGTACTTTTACCGGACGCTGCAGTGGCACTCTTTTTACGATATGCCTTTTATGCGCTTGCCGACGAGAAATCAAGAGAAGTTGCTGGCCTTGGCGCGAATCGGCCATTGACGGATTGTGGAAGTGGCGGGCGCCTCGGAGCAGTTTTGCTTTTAGTCGGGGTTCGGAGAATTTCAGCGCGGGTGCGGACGCGGGTGCGGGCGCGGCTTCTCCCCTCTCTGCGCTGCATGTGTGCGGCTGCGTGGTCGCGCGGCTCCGAGCGCGCGAGTTTGCGCTTGATTAAAGCAATATAGCGCCGGAGCGACTACAAACGATTTTATAGCAAGGACCTACCGCTCTTCTCTCTCTCTCTCTCTCTGCGGCAGCTCCGCTTTTAAATCGACTTCCTTACCGAGACCTTCTCTCCAGGTGTCGCACCTGCCGAAACTTAATGCTGCCTCTTCCTTTTTCCTTTTTTTAATGCGACTGCTAAATGGGATATGCGGGATTGCCTTGCCCGGGATCTTTTTACTATTTATATTACTATTTATACTCATGGCAAGATTTTAATTTAATATCCATCCAGACGGGCGTCGGTTTAATCGCTAATGCATTTTTACGATATTAATATGTGCGCAGCAACAGAATATTAAAGCTTGGCTTTTAATCTTTTATACTTGGATAAGCAAGTTAAGATTTTAAGTGAGAAATTTTCCATGACTTATTAATAATAAACCAGAACTAGAATTCAGATGAGAATTTGGCCAATTGGAGTAGTTGAACAAGTTCTAGATTTATTCGTCAAGTGCAGTTAGCTGCAGCAGCGACATAATGAGAAATAAAGTTGTATAATTAGGGCCAACTGGTTGTGCTTATTATTATCGCGCTTATTAGGGATTATTATATTAGGTGGATTTTTGGAAAGAGTATTTGGAAAGGGAGTTTGGAAGGAGAATAGGCGTTGGCATCGGTCCCGGCGATCTCTCGTTAGCGACGCCATCGACCTCAGCGACTCGTCAAGCCTCGTCGACGAGTAAGGCAGCTGCGGCTTCGGCTCGAGCGAGCTAAGCAGGCGCTCTAATTAGCTGGGCATTTTATTCGGGAATAAAGGAGCTCGCCGTGTTATCGTCGTTATCGGCCTGTCCCATCGTAATTGCTCACTTGACTGGGCCGTAGCTGCAGCCACGGCGTCACGTATGTTTGCGCGGGGAGCGTCATCGATTATTATCGCCGGCACGATCTGATTCGAAGTGTCCGTGTAGGTCGGGATTTGCGCCCGAGTATAATACAGAGAGCCGCGGCCGCTGATCGATGATCGCTTTTGCGGAACAGCGGATTGACAAAACACGCCGAGAGCCATTGCAAGCGACGAGCGCTCCGTACACTACTGCATTGCTCGCACATAAATTTCCAGCTCAAGTGCCGCCTTCATTTCCATTGCGATTAAAAACCGAATAACACTTATCTTGCATCGAGCCTCGCCCCTACGCCAACTTTTCAACTTCCGCGCTGACGAGATCTTAATTTGCATTTATTTTCCTTGCTTAAGATAATGTAGGTAAAAGCAAATGCTAATTTAACTGAAAGTTCGCGGCGCAAAAACTAAGCCCTTAAAAATACTACAGACTTTTGCTTTAATACAATAAACCAACTAGCTGCTATATCTTTATAATCTGCTGATGAATAATAAAATGAATCTAAACGATGTAATTAAACAGTCATTAAAGCAGAGTGTTAAAGGTCTGGATTTTCTCATTATCTTTCTAACACGTTTATAATACGATGGCTCGAGAAAATGATGGCGGCTTTCTCTCTTATACGCAGACATTTATCATCTAATTTACAAGTAAATATTCAACAAGTTGAAAACTAAGATGATGGGTGAAACGATGGGTGAAATGACCGCTTTTGCCAATTTCTCCTAGTCTAAGTCTGGGGTACGAGCGTACATATCGCCGTGATTTACAAGGGCAAGATTTTCGGTCAGGCAGGCTATGACTTTTTCAAGAGGACGGCCGGGCGCTCGGTCCATTTTCTAAAAATTGTATGCAAGGTCGCTCGTTTTTCTTCCCCCTCGCCGCTCTCGAGTGCCAGGAGCTTTTTTACGAGCCCGTAAAAACACGAGCTTTAATGTCTTCTTCTCCAGCGGCCTGCGTAAATACGCGTGAGCGTGTGTACACCGCGCGGTCACGCATTCTACGGAAACGAGCATCACAGCGAAAGAGGAGCAATTCGTGCTTCTCTACGCTGCAGACGAAAGAGAGATTAAGCTTGCAGGATATTGCTTGCAAAGCCTATTAAACTCCATTTCCCAGCCTGTCAAATCCTTTTTAACACCGAATTAACTGCCTCGACATTTCGAAAATTCGAAGCTCCAGTTCGTCGCCTAAATATGCAGCAAGTGAACATTCTCAGCGCCGCGTATTTACCTGTGGAGTAACCTGTGTCGAGAGAGGCGGCCGATGCAAAAAAGTCGCCTCACTGGGCAAAATAATAAGCACGTAAAGAAAAGAGTAGAGAAAGAGAAAGAGAAAGAGACAGGCCAGAGTACTGAAAGACGAGAAGTGGTCCTTTAAAACAGGTGAAGAACCGGCGACTCAAAAAAGACGAAACGAGATGAAAGTCGAGCTTTCTATCCCGTTCTTGCTCTAGGATAGCGTCGTTGCCGACTTGTCGGAGAGTGATTTCGGAACGAGAGCCAGAAGCCCCTCTGATTTACATTTTGCCGGGGCTACGGAATATTAATGCACGTCCTGAGACATTAAAAAATCAGTCTACTCTCTTTTACCTTCTGTTTCTTGCTCAACTTTCTTCGCTTCGCTGCTACTCCTTTTCCTATCTTGCCGTAAAAGCGTCAGCCCGACGTGGACACGCGCAAATAACTTTTCGAAAGATTATATTATTGCCAGTCTTACTTAATTCATATCTAGCCTATCGCTTGATAATCAGCGGAGCTGGAATTGAATTGCGCGGTGATGGAAAATCGGCACGACGCTAACTCGCAGATAGAGCTGCGACACAGGTTGATTAAAAAAGTCACTTACAGCGGGCAAGTGAGAGAGGATCCTTTATTTCCCAGGCATCCATTTCCAGCTACGATTTACGTGGGCTTTGAAAATAAATTGAGTGTGAGCCGGCCGTAAAGTTCAATACGGCCGCGGACTAAAAGAGTGCCAGGGGAGGGAATAAAATCAAGGTAAATACAAGCAATAAATAAAGGGAAGGGATCCCGAGAAGCAATATGTATTTAATGCGGCTGCTAATTAGAGTAGCTGGACTTTGCATAATCGAGTGATCCGGCTTGAAATAGTCCATCGACATCTGTTGCTCGGCCCGTTAGGCGGCCGCAGTATCACGTGTACCGCTCCAAGGATTAGGGGGGATCCTTCGCATGTACGCTCCGAGTTTTGCGCGGATACTTCCCGTCTTGGGCCACTCGCTCGCTTCCGAGAGCACATACAAGAGCAGCGGCAGCTGCTATCGCCTCTCGATCCTCCGTGTCGCGAATTTCGCCTCGACGAGCTCCTTCCGTCTCAGCTCGCGCCAGAAGCCCTTCAGCTATGAATCAATCGCCAACTCCGATCCATATGAATTTCTTCTCTCACCTTTTATTAATAACCGTTCTAGCCCTGCTCTTTTTTCCTGCGAGCATCGCTTTCCGATTCGATGCCTCCAGATTCCCCTCCCAGATTTCGAAAAAAGCTCCATTTTCCCGACTATTATTTAATAACATTTCGTATAAATAACTTATTTGAATTAATTGTTATCAAGTTTGTTAATTTGGCTGATGGCTTCTTCATTACCAGCTATTATTGTTTACCAAAGATCGATCTAATGTTCCCGCTCAATTCATCATGTTTATATACTTACTCTCTTGTAGTTTCACAGCACCCTCGGATTACCAAACACGTAATCGATCTTTGACTCGATTCACGAAATCTCTCTCGAATCACTTATCCAAACATCCACATAAAGATCCATCATTATCGCTGATGACTAAATTAAAGACCTGTTTTAGTACAACATTACTGCAGAGCGTTCAATACATATCCATCAGCGTCCTCGACAGCCTCAAACGGGCTTCTTACCTATTTCCTCCTCCTTTTCGCCATAATTATTTTGCAGTTGATGCAACATTCACTTGATTAACTATGTTTGCTTAAAAATCTTACTTAACTCGGGAAAATATTTTTTAACAGCAGCAGAGGTAATTAGCATAATTTACACAAGGGGTTCGGCGTGAAATTATGCTGAAAAGTCGCTCGTCAAAAGGTCGTTGAGGAATTTGGCGGAAAAACAGATGCCCCCTTAGCCAGTTATATGTGAGTACGTATATATATGAAAAAGCTGCAGGTTTGCCTCGGAAGAAAAAGAGGCAAAGAAAAAGGAAACGTGGGGGAGAGAAAAAGGAAAGGCAAAAGATGGATTACAAAAGAGAAAAAATGAGGAGGTGCGATGGGCCCTGGGCTATTTAAACAGTACTCGTCGTTTTTTGCTTTATCCTCCGCGCAAAAGGAAGGCACGGCAAAGGGAGAAAGAGTAAAAAAATGTGGAGAGTTGGAGAAAGAGGGAAAGCGAGAGCGATGGTGGTCCTCTCGCTCCATCTTGTTTTCTGAGCGAGGCCCGGCGAAGAAGAAGAAGGGAGCGAGAGAGCGGCGTTTGCCTTAAATTTTTTAACGAGGTAAATAGTAGCATGCTCGGGAGCTCTCGCTTTGTCTCTCCCGCACGCGCGCCCAAGCCGGGGAATAGGCGTCCTTTTTAAAAAATTAGCCTCGGGAAGACGTCTAACGAGTCTCTTCTGCCGCCCTGAATTATCGAGACTGCTGTCAATCTCGAAAACGTTAAATCAATTTGAAAACTTTTAATCTAGGAATATGTTGCCCGTCAAGTAAATCACCTGTAAAATTCAAAATAAAAGCACAAATAAAAATTGATTTACTGCGAGCCAGGATGGAAAAATCAAATATTCCTTTAGCCGCCATTTATTACAAAACTATAGGGGCTGCGTTAATATACGCGGATTATCGATTCTTTCAACGCGGAATTTTAATTTTAATGAAACTCGGGCCAGCTTGCGAGAGAGAAAAAGCTCTCAGCCACAGGTGAGCTTTGTAATTTGAATGATTCGCAAATGGAATCTGGGCTCATCGGGAAAGAGTGAAATTAATAGCAAGACGTTGTCGGTGCGTGCGCGAGCCGCTTCTCCTTCTCTTAGCTTTTCTGTCGCAACTCTTTCTCTCGCGGAGCCGGCGGTTCCGTCCCTTTTGGAGCCAGGCCAAATAGGAATTGGCTATTGACCAAACCAGCGATACTTAGCCGAATTACCGCAGCATCAATGTACAGCAATGCGAGGTGCTCCGGGCTTGTTACGCGCCGGCTATTCGATTATCTACATGCTGCTTTATTAGGGACGTTCCGCTTTAGGTTATTGAAATAAAGCTTGCATTTGGAGCCCCCGGCAGTCCCTGGCAGCTCGCAAATTAAGCAAGGTTTCAGTTCGAAGATCAGCCGCGTTTGAGTGCGAAAGTAATGTCCCCCCCAGCTCTCGGAAGGAGGGAAAGAAGCGGGAGCGAGGGAAACGCCGGGGTTTCGCCACCCTCCACGAGCCTCCTCTCGAGAGCCAGACGAATGAACGCGGCGAATAGCAGCTGTGAAGCAAACCGGAAGCGAGGACGTTGCGGAAAGCCGCAGGAAATTGCATTCCTCTTTGTCTGAGCTTTCTCTCTCTCCTTTTGCTTTTTTCCTCCGCTTCTTTTCTTTAATACGAGAAAACGGACCAAATGAGAAGCCGGCGCGGGCCGCCTCTTCTAGCCACCTCCTCTAGCCGCCTCTTCTAGCCGCCTCTGGCTGCCGCGAAGCCGAGCGCGAAGCTCTTCGGAGAATTGCGCGCGAAATTCGCAATCGACGCGCCGCGCGGCGTTCCTCTTTCTCCACCCTCCGTCACGTCGCGTCCTCGCCCCGGCTAGAGCTGGGGAAAGCCCTTTTTATCGTTTAATTTGTACTTCCTTTTCTCTCCTCCTGCCTGCTTTTCTTTTCTTTTATTTTTAATTACACCAGCCTGCAAACCCGAAGGACCACTTCACTAACGCGCGCAATTTCAAAGGAATTAACGCTGATTTTTCAAATCTCCCCGACTTCCTTCATTTTCTGCAATTTTAACCTTTTAAACTGACTCTGCCAACAATCAACCTGACCAATGCTCGATGCCCGCTTAAATACTATTTTTTCCTCTTTTTTCTACCTCTGAAAATCAGAGCAGCTGCTACTACTAACTGCCATTTTTCGCAAATAAAAAAGAATCCACTGCGCCCTTATTAAATCAAGTACGTCAAATACATTATTCATTTTATAATCAATAATATCGATCCGCAAAATTTGGAACACGACAATATATACTAAAATATTTATAAAAAACAATAATCTATTGCTCTAGATAAATTTTCAATTTCGTTATAATAAAGGCTATAGCTTATTTATAGCTTTTGTTACCTAAAATACAAAACATTTTTATTGCCTGCTTATGGCTTTCGACGACACTAATAATATCTGATTATTATGAATCATTCTAAAATGACCGACCATATTTTTCATGGCGTATAATAATAAGCGGCCGAGAAACATTTTAGTATAAATACGGGAGTAATGTGCCTGAGGTGCCGGCTTTCAGCAAAATATTCATGTGTTGGACCCTCTGAAAAAATGTTTACTCCGTGTGTACAATACATAGCCTTTGAGGCTTGTAATTACAAGTTAATCATCCACAATTTAGATATAGATTTTAGTACTTTGGTTGCTTAGTAACAGTGGTGAAAATTAGCTGGTGTTGGTCGATAATTACGCGATTCGCGGCTCATAAATTGAGTAAATATAATGGAGCAGGATTGGTGAGTCGGTGACGCACCCCAGACGATTACGCATCGGCATATCCGTGCCGGGGAAACAAGGGAGCTTCTTACACCCCATCACTTTCAGTTAGGGCATATCGTCGAGGTTATTGCGAATAAATCGAGTCCTATCAAGATTTTCTCCAAAAGTTATCGGGCTTGCAGTTGAAGAGCTTTTTGCCCCTCGCGGCAGCAGGCAGCAGGCAGGCAGGCAGGCAGGCAGGCAGGCAGCATTACTAGTCGCGCCTCATAAAGCGTTATAAGAGGGAGCGCGAGTTCTCGAGTCGCGAACTTTGCGTGGCGCAGGATCGTATCAATTTAACGCCGCAAATTAACCCGGCATTGAACGGCCTCGAGCCTTATTTCCGCTCGCGCGCGCAGCTCCTATTCAGAGCAGGCTGATAAGCAGACAAGCAGAAAAGAAAAAACTCGATGAGAAATCTCTGGCATAGACCGTTCGCATAATATAACCTATAATGCCAGCCAAATCAGCTCGATCCAGCTGAACCGATGGAAAAAGGGAACGCCTTATTTTTTTTATTTACAACTCTGTAAGTCTGTAACTGTGGCGGACTAAGACCTCGACGACGCATACCTTCAAAAGTATCACTCTTCTTCAGTTTTTACTTTTCATTCTAAAAATCTTTCCAGTATTGATGATACTGCTCTCAATTAAACCTTGAGAAATTATTCTGGAAACGAGGAGGTGTTTGGACTGGGAAAATTTCTTAAACATAACCGCAATGAGATGCAAATTTTTGCTAATATTTTTCAAAATATGAAACGCGTTTTCATTTGTAAAATGCTTTTCGAAATGATAAGTAGAAATGGTTAAAAAAGATATAAAAGGGGTGAATAAGGTAAAGAAAAAATGTCAAAGCGAAAAGAATGAAGAAGAGAGCCGGTAAGTAGAAGCGAGGAGGAGAAAGAAACGGGATAATTTATTAAGACCTCGGAAATATCTCATCTCGAGACAAAAGT
>JAWWEM010001136.1:0-35579 GCA_035582935.1 Ormyrus thymus | reverse complement strand
GAGGTCAATGACTGTTAAGGATGAACCGTGTCCTTCAAACTCGGAGGCCTAATGAAACGTCGCGCTACTGCAAATTTGATCGGTGAAAGTTTCAGCTGCGATTCCACTATGGAGATTGATTTTGGATGGATGTGAGGATTACGGCTCGAGTAAGTAGGAAAAAATCAGAAGAGTTTGGTGCGTCGAATTAAAAATTGGAACGGAGAATCAAATATAATTTTTTTTTTTTACTTTTATAGAATAAAGGCAAATATTTATGAAGTTAAACATAAGTTCTTATAAAATTATTCATAATTCGAAAATTCCCGTATACTGTTGTAAGGATATTTAAAAAAATGTATTTTTCAGTTTCCAACGAATTTTTCGTAGCTACAAGAACGTTATTTGATTTTTACACTTCGTCCATCTGTTAGCTCAAGTTTTCAGCTTTAATTTGCGAGTTTACAGATTTCTCTAAGTTTTTTTCTACGAGAAGCTATAGAAAAAAAGGTTGCGATGAGTTATCTCGTAAAGGATTGCTAATTGATTAATGACATAATTCAATCGGATGAGAGTACGGCCCTGAATTACAACTAGCGCCATTTTAAAGCCAGTAAAATAACTTTTTATTTGAGCCCTTATACGTTTAAAAATAATGGTGCAAACGTGGTTTAATAATGAAAAAACTATGGGGGGTGAAAGTTTGTTAATCGATGTCCATTGTTACGTCCTAAAGACGTATCTTTAAATGTATCTAATCGAATTGGAGCAATGCCCTTAAATTAAAAGTACCGCCATTTTAAAACTAGTGAAATACACCGATATTGAAAAAATTTTCTTATATACAGTTTTTCTTGTATTCAATTATTTTCTTATTACAACTTTATTTATCCAATGTAGGTATAGTATTAGGTAGCGCACCATTATTAATACTTTACGAATAATTTAACAATGCCCAAAATCCATTTAAACTTCATAATTGCTTGGAAATCGAAGTGAAATAACACGGAGCGGCCGCCCTTGTCTCGCTGTCAAACTCACGCATTTCTTCAACATTAATTTCATCGGCGTATTGCTTATTTTTTTCGGCAACTCGGCAAAGAGCCTCAGTAAATCCGGGATCCGCCGTTGACGTCAAGCCACCGCGACGCAGCGGCAAATGAATTTAGCCGGCGCAGTATATTTCGAGGCGGCCGATTAAATTTAACTATTCGCTCGGCCCCGAGTAATTAAGCCTTCGC
Source organism: Ormyrus thymus (assembly GCA_035582935.1). NCBI lineage: Eukaryota > Metazoa > Arthropoda > Insecta > Hymenoptera > Ormyridae > Ormyrus > Ormyrus thymus. The sequence continues at coordinate 34,359 of JAWWEM010001136.1, read as the reverse complement.
CCCGTTAATCGAGTTTACGGGTTGTATAATTCAAGTCGTCGTGATCGGGGCCAAGTAATTCTACCACCTTGAAGATTCCCCCTCCTCCCCCCGGAACAAGATCCTAAGTAAAGAATCTGGTAGCCGCCAGTTCGGAACTGTTTTGCTTTGATTAAATAGACGTGGGTATTCGTGAGCGTTCGAGACAACTGCATCGCACTTTTATTGAAAACTCCAAAACTGCAGGATCGAAAGTTTGCGTTGGGAAAAAAGCGACGATTTAGAGGCTCGCGGAGCTTTATTTACAACTACGTTATGAACTGTAAAAAAGCACGACGGAGAGGTTTCACGGATATTGCGGCTCTTACTCTTGATTGAGATGTGTGCGATGGAAAAACAGAGTCGGAAAGGTAAAGATGCCGCTTGAAATTTTGCTATTAACGAGATATAATAAGATTCTACCGGCTATCTCGAAGGAAAATATACTTCAAGTGAAAAAGTGAATAAAGTTAAATGTAGTTATTTGAAAGGCAAACTTTATATATTCATATTTCAGGAGTATCTAAAATGCACCGATGGGAAACTTTCTTTATTAGCTTAGCACGCAAGCCGTTTCTTCTGAACTTTCAAAGTAAAGACTGCGCCAAATCGTTAATGGTCTTATTTTGACTTTCCGAACGAGTTGCGAATCCTATAAGCACTTTAAAATAAGTTTAAAGAATTATATTTCGATAAAGAAATTACTGCGAAGTTGTAGAATTATATTATCTTGTAATTTAATCTGACTACTTTAATGCACGACTTTTCTTTTAAATCCTTCTGACGAAGTCTTAACGGAAATTAATTTATAAAAGCTTTGAAAAATTTCTCAAAAATCTTTTCATTCTCATAGAGAAATTAGTCTTCGATCGAATCTATAATAAGTACTTTTTCGTTTCATTTATTTTTTTTTAAATACGTTTTTATGTGCAAAAACAATCGGTTACAAACAAGTTCGTTAACGGATAATACTGCCTAAAAAGGACAAGCTACCTGCCTCAAAATCAATATCGAATTTAAGACCAATCCTCTCAAATTAAGCGACCTCTTTTTGTTACTGCATCAAAAAAAAAAAAAACAATGCCTGCCAACTTAATCGTCCCGATTCCCCTATAAAATCTTCTAGAAACGAAAAGAAACTCGGGTCAACCACCGATCGATACCCCAAATCGAAAAATTGCATCTCCCGAAGACCTTCTTCTTAACGAAGCACTACCCGTAAAGTGGCGATCTTAAAAGCACGGGGCACTTATATGCGGGGATGATACGTCCGAAAGAAAAACAAGCGCCGCGGTGAGTTATTTTTGAGCACGGCGCGGCGAGGAAAAATGTTTTCGCCAAATATTGTTGGAACATCGATTCTTATTATTTAACTGGATAAGAATCCAGGGGTGTTCGGGAAGTCCAGATTTACACCGTGGCTGCTGTTCACTGCTGTTTGAAAGTGCGTTTTGGTATTTCCAAGTTCTGGAGTGAATTGTGTGTGCGTGCGTTATAGTGGTTTTAGGTGGAATGGAAGATGGAACAGTAGCTGCCTTTGAGAACTGGAACTTTTTAGCAGGTGGAAAGGTGAATTAAGTCCGAAAAGGGAAATGTTAATTATGACAGTTATTAGAATAGCTTTATTGTGTTGAATGAAACTCCGAAAGTGCAGTCCACTGAATATGGTAAAAGCAAAATAATAAATCTATATAACAACAAGAATAATTAGTTTGTTCTATTTAGTACTAAATATTAAAGTAATGTTGAAATAAGCTGCTTTACAATGATAATTAAATCTGCTTCACTTATTTACATTTTCTATTAAAATCCAAAGCTTTATTAATAAAAAAATATAAATCAGTTACTTTGTCGAGTGAAAAAATTTGTTCAACTGCAAAAATAGGTGAATGATCCGTTTAAAGTTCACAATGAACATTCATGAAAAAGTTTTATACAATAATAATATACTGCATCGGAAATGGAGCCCTGCTTTGCAAGTTTTTACAAAAAAACCGGAAATAGGTTTACTTAAAACCGATACAAAACTTAATTTTAAACTGCCGTCATTAAAACGAGCCAACATCAGGTATTGATAACTATTTTACAAAATATAGATTTCAAAGTTATTAAAGTTTTAAGTAAATCTCGTCTAGTCGAAAAATAGATGTTACATGAAGCATTTATAGTTTAATTAAACTATCGGAAAACTGAAGCAAATTTGGATTTTTTTACCGATCCAGTAATTATATTTTTAATTTAACTATATAAAACTAAATATATAAGAATTAGAGCTTAATATTTGGGAAATCTATAGCACAAATATTTATTAAATATTAAATAAATGAACTTATCATAATAAAACAATAGAAATTCATAAGATTATTGGTAAGTATTATTATAGAACCTGAGAAGTGAAATAATTAAAACTGAAATCGATGATTTAAATAAAACTATTCTCAATAGTCGAAAATGAACTATTATAACCAACTGCGAAACAATAAAAATATCGAATCCAATCTATAAGTTGAGCTAGCATGCAAAATGCAATTCTGCATCACATTTAACTCGGGACATAAACTAGAAATTCTAATAAATCTTTTTGAAAATCGACTTTACAGTCGAATAAAACAATTGAGAGCCGCATTCAGTGGTTTCTAAATTTATTGCTGTATTTAAACTGCTTCTATATCTACATTTTCTATCATCAAAACACCATAAGAAAGTTCACAAGTACAGATCCCATAAACATCTCAACCGTAAACGAATGCCTCCTAGCTGCATTATTACCCAGCAACCAGCCGGGCAAGATGATCCACTCATCTTCTAAAATTCCATTAAACGATTCTCAGGCCATTACCGCAATTCGAAACGGCGCCCCTGAATATTCCATCGTCCCTCCGTAAAAACGCGCATTTTCCCGCACACATCGGATCCATTATGCAAAGCCCTCCCCTAAAAAGGGGGCTCCTCCCGGCGGCATTGTATAATTTTCATATTAGAAAAGACTCGTAATTACGCGGGTAAACATTTGTTCTTTCCGCGGCTTGCTATCTTATTCAATTTCATTTCCGCGGTCTCAAAGGAAATTGAGACGGGGAGAGGAGTGGCATTGACGCGCCGCCCAGAAATCCAGATTGAAATCCAGGTCACATCGGCCGCTCGCCGAAAATCCGTGAATGACGACAGAGAGAGAGAGAGAGAAAGAGAGAGAGAGAGAGGCTTTCAAAAGGGGGCTCCGCCCCTTCTTGGGTGCTTACTTTTAAGCGTCGAGAGTTCTGCGATCGCGAGTCTGGAGATATCATTAGCGCGATGCCCTTTTTGCCGGGGAGGAGCTGCTGCTGTTTTCGTCGGCGAGTCAAGTTTATTCTAGATAACGTCTGTAGTGCTGCGAGTTCCTGGGATCTGGAATTGTTCTTTTAGCAAATTTTTAATGACGTGTGCGTTAAATGTGTGCTTCAAAGGACACAAAATGCACTGAAAAGGATCTCAGCAAAGGTTTAACATCAGGTACTTTGTGCAATTGTATTCAGTTATACTTTGTCACACAATTTGGAGAAAATTACTTGCCACGAAAATTAATTTACATATTAATAATGCAGAAATTTTATAAATAGTTTTTAATTTTCAAGCAACTTGCTATTTCTACTTTTAAGTAAAATTTATTCAGTGAGGTAACGCGAAAAATGTCAGAAATAAAAGGAAGCCAGTTTTCACACGTGGTTGTACACTTTGTCCTGTCCTTTTTTGTTGGCTAATGAATGTCGTGCAATGTCGAGCTGTCTTAACTAAAACATTTAATGTTTTTGGGAGTTTCATACCTTAAAAAGATGTTTCAGGTTAAGTACGTTTTAAGTGCCTATTAAAGTTTTTTATGTATATTTTAAATAGCAATCAGCGCGAATTTTAAAAAATATTTAAAAAAATAAAACTTAACTATATAATACAACTAAATCAAATATCTGCGATATTATTATATAGTTTTATAACTAAATATACATAAAGCTCAAATAAATTATTCAGAAAAATCTAGTGCACTACGAATGCAACATTAAAAAAAAGTTACATCCAAAGAAGGTCAGTCACGAAATGACAACCGAAAGGTTAGTACGCCGTTCTACTTTCGATTCGGCGAGATGGCAAATTCATAAAATTGTCAAAAACGTGCAGTTTCCTTTGTCATCAAAAAATTACCACTTCCCAGCGTTCATCAAGCTGTCTTCGTTAAAACGTTTAATGTTTTGGTGAACTTTTATGCCATAAAAAGGAGTTCCGGGTTAAGTGCCTTTTAGGTTATAAATTTTAACGGCATCGCCCAAAGTTGTTTGCTCAAAAGAAGATGTGTATAAACGTTACATCACGTTTAGACTTGAATGTATAATTGGAGATTAACATTAAGGATTCAAGAGCTTCTGAAATTGTCGCTATATTTAATGTAGTATTATTATTTTTTTAAATAATGTGATAGATCGATATTTCAAAAATAATTAAATTCAATAGAATTGCGTAAATTTATTGTTTCGCTAACAAAATTTAATTAATACACCAATATTCATACCAAAGAATATACTATCCATCATTATAACACAATAAGGTCAACAAATTCATTTTGCATTATGAAATTAATTACATCGTCCAAATTCAGCTAAGCTCATTGATAAATTTTCCCGTTGTTGTATCCAAAATTTGCGTGCTTCGTGATTTACTTGTCAACTGCGAAGTAGTTCGCTTGAATTCCTACATGTATGCCCTGCCTCTTCCAAGTGTATCTTGACATCATCTTAGTATCTACATGTCGACATACCCGATTGTCTTGTACTACTGATTACTAAATAGAACACCGAATACCTTTCTAGCTTCTAAAGAACAGCTTGAATTTTAATTAGTGCAGCAGTCGATATTAATAAGCAAAATATTTCTATTGCACGATCAAATTTTTCATTTTTCAGTTAAAAGAACATGAATAAAATAATTTTTAAAATGTTAACTTTTGCGATGTAGCCTGCAATGTACCGACTGTATTAATGCACATTTCATTCGGAGTATCTTTCACACCTACCCATTTAGCGGTGGAAATTCCTCAAATACCAGCAACGTAAATTGTGAGTTTTCCAAACGCATTGTTTCTCTGCCTTTACGAGAAATTTATTACTCTTCTTAATTACACCTCCATAGAAACCGAACTTCTTCATTTACTAATCATAAAATTACTGAAAAGGCCAACTGCTATATCTAACAACTAATCCACCTAATGCGCCATTAATGAATTTACTCGCAATTAAGCTCGAACGAAGAACGCAACTTAAGCAACAAAAAAGGGACAATAGTCAAGTAGAATTGCATCGCATCGGATTAGTAAGGAAAGTTCGCAAGTTTTGGATCACCAATTTCTACCAGATTGTCGCGTACGTTTTCCGCCTCGGTAACTTTAGTCAATCAAGCAAATTTGGATAATCGGTATATGCGTACATTATACCAAGTACACGGAGGCCGATCTACGGGTGATTGATGAGTCGCTTAGTGGACAAAAAATTATGTGCACTGTAGTTTGATCGAAATTGATGGAGGAATGCGTGTCAACAACAGCGCGATAAGCGCTGAGCGTCAGGTTATTGAAGAAGGTATTTAAAGAGAGAATACATTTTGAAATATTTCAAAGTGTCGGGAATTTGCGTGGAAAATGAAAAAGGAGGCTATCCAGAAGTGCCTTGTTCTGTATTAATAAAATATTATATCATTTTATATAGGTTTAACATATTATTATTGAACAAAAAAACAATGTAAAAATATGAACAATAATTGTTTTCGTTCAAAAAATGCCAAAATTCTTAAAGATGTTAGATTTCATTTAATTGAAAATCAAATACGTTTTAACGGCCTCCCTTATAGGTACTACATTTCCCACAAATTAATTAGCGAATGTACTAAAATTAAAAGCTGCATCTACAATTGAATTACAGTCATACATTACCGCTATAATTGAACTAGTTTTCCACTAATGCGAAAATTCGGTACTGCTTGTACTACCCATAATTACCAGTCCATAAATTACCCTCTAATAGCCTCAACATTATTATTTTCATCCTTATTCTTTGCCAAAAAAATCCTCCAACCGACTCCATTCCTATCCCCTTCATCCCAAGAGTCCTCTCAAACCGCCAAATAATTGGTACTTCTCACTCGGCGACAAAGCAACCTCAGGAGCAACAAAAAAGGATGCTCAAACAAACGCATGCACACAGAGAGATACATCTAGGCGTCTATTAACTGTGAATAAACGGCAGTCCTCGTTATTTATCAAGGCTGCAGGGAGCGAAATGTAAACAAAACTCGTAAAAGGACATATTTATTATTTAGCTCCGCGCTAATTGGCCTCTTGTGAGCTCCCTCGACGCACTGACTGCGAGGAGTGAAAAATCCCGCGATCAGAATCTTACGTGAGAACTATCGAGCTCAATGCATGGTGAGCACACTTATTTTCGAGTGAAATGTCTCTCGGCGCACGTCGCTTTATCAACGAGCCACTCATCTCGCGGCTCTATACCAACCCCCACAAGCTCCGTTAATCCGTCGATTCAGCGAACAATCGCGCTTATTAATTTATCGTACGGATGCACGAGCCTTCTTTCACCGCCGCCCGATTCATTAGAGCCTCTCTTGTACTTGTTCTCGAAGTTTCGCGCTTTGCTTATACAATACACAAATGAATGGCAATTTAAGTGCAAAACAAGTTCAGGAGCTTCTCGTCTTCCTCACCCCGTTCGTATAATTAATGTCCCGCGCGGCCAGCGCGTCGCTCTATTTTTTCTTTTTTCTCCTACAGGTTTTTGCGCACGCGCGAACCTTAATTACCAGGGCGAAATCCCGAGCAGCTAGATAGTATTGTACTTTTAAATTTACAGTTGCTGCTTTTTAAGTGCAATGTTAAGTAATCATTTCAGCGGACTTTTGTCGGCGGAAATTTTCAATTCTCGAAGGAGCGGAACTTTGACAGTGGATACTTGTCGAGGGAAATTTTGGTCGAACGAAGTTTTAATGTGATACTTGTCATTGTTAATTTCAGCTTGAGATCGTAATTAACTAAATCACTAATTGAAAATTTTAAACTCTTTATCATTTTTATAAAATTTTATATTATATTCTATAAAAATCACCCAAAATTAAAATTATATATATATATATATATATATTTGACAAGTTTATACAATATTTTACCTTATCCATCGTTTGATACATAATATAAAATTATTAAAATTGCAATCGATTTTCGAAACATGATAAATGTTTCACCGAGACTTTCTCCAACATTCCACTAACAAATTGATTACTTTATTCCTGTTTTCATCCCATCATCGATGTGTTTTCGACCGGAATAAAATTTCCTTCATTCCACATCAATATTCTCAAAGGCGAAATATTTCCCCCCTCCGCCAACGTCGTGATAAAAGTTCCGATCATCATAATATCATCGGTATTCTTTTTTCGAAATACTCGTCTCGGCATTGTTTCGAAGTCGCTTTCAAAAATAGAAACGTTGCTGGCATCCGAAGGCATAATAAAGAACAACACACAGCCAGTACCTGGTCGTACCTTTCGCCCGTCCGACATTTTATTTCACCTATCTTTCCCTGCTTTTCGAGACATTTTCGAAAAAAAAGAAAGGCACAAAGGAATGTCGCGTCATAAAGGCAGCGCAAGAAAGCATCTGTATTAAAAGCTCTCGACTCTGTTCCATGACAAATGAGCACTCGTTCAATTAGATAAGTGACTCCTTTGTGGATTGAATTAAGGATAATTCCACGAAGAGGGCGAATAAATTTGAATCCCGATGATCAGCGGATTCCTATGCTGGAGTAATACGCATGCAGATACGAGTAATCTTGAAAGTACTATAATAACGGAATAATATCGAGAGCTAATTAAATGAACTTTCGAGGAAATTGCGCAATCCGAGACGAAATGTTCTAATTAACGATGTAGCTCGTGAAAGCAGAACGTAATACGCGGGATAATGTTTTTCTTGCGCTAAGCAAGCCTTCATTACAGTACGCGTTTTCGCATTTTCTAGCTTTCCAGCCTCTTTTTGTCTATTTTACAGGCGGAATAAAAGAAACAAGTTCCCCTCTTCAAAGCTTTCGACGTTATCTCGTGATGTTGAACAATAGAGAAAGCTTCGGCGTTACAATTCGAGAGAGAAACTCCCCCCCTTCCCTCCCCTGAAGTTTCTTCAAGAGATACATAAATTCTAGCAGATCCAGAATCTTTGTGAAATTTAGGCTTTTCGAAATGAAAATTTAGCAATTAAAAGTTGATTCAGCGAATTAAACAATAGCATTTAGAAAGTAGATGCGAAGCAATAAATTCTACGATTACATAACGTACAAAAATCAGTTGATTATTACAATAAAATTTTAGAACCACCTTTTTTTTACGTCAGTTAATGAAAGCAATTGTGGCCGAGCAAAATAAAAACGTTTGTACTTAATTAGTGGAGTTTTTATATATTTTTGTTGTTTAACTACTAACTGCATGTGCTTTTTAATGAACCTGTATGTGCAAATATTCTTTCTGAATGCTTCGTTGATTTTGCATCCTAGGATAAGCAAAGGATAGAAAATCGTGTTTTTCTGAAACATCAGAAAGAATTTTAATTAAGACATCGTTAATCAATACCCTGTAAGGTAATACTAATATAAATATCGTGATGCGATTCGTTTATAAATTTGTGATAATATAATAATGATGTAGTATACGTTTGGAGCAAATTAAAATTGATTATCCCATATCTTCAATTGATAAAAAAATATAATACATAACAAAATAAAATGTTTTTTAACGGTAATTCTAATGTAATAGCTCAGTAACTCATTATATATGGTACTTTAAATACTTTTATTTGAATGTAAACAGAAACTAAATCCATTGCAATGAGATAAAATATTCCAAAATTTGAAAAGTTCAACGTGACGTTAATCGCAATGGACGGCACAAAATTCAATCTCTTTGAAATCATTTATAAGTACGTTTAATTGAAAATTATGTAGGGCATCACTAGCAAGTAATCAATACCAAATATAATCGCATAAGTAATAGCAAATGTGATTAAATATAAAGCGCGTAAGAGAATTCATAACAAACAAAGTTTAACCATCATCTGTTTAATATATTAACGCTTCCTATCAGAGAAATACACATGTCATCCAATGACCAAAATGATCTAAATGTATGATTTATGAAAAATATTAAACAGATTAAAAAAATTTTACTGCATTGTAGATTTCTGAGTACTAAAAATGTTATCGCTCTTTTAATTCTCCGATATTTTTCCCCAGAATATCGTAAAAAATACTTCGAATTTGTTATTACTTTTTTCCCCCATTGTTGAATACCAGAAGCGATACTTTCGCGCAGCGATTCATTCTGTAAACGTGAATCCAGTTAAAGTAAGTTTGCATAGCTCGTAGAATAAAACTTTCTAACGTGGATTGAAATTCTCTTACGTCCGTGAATAAACTCGAAAAAATCCCCGCTATTACTTGATTTCTAAAGGCACTCGGAACAAGGCTTGTCCATTCTCGAGAAAACTCGTTGCACGGCAGATTTATGATAGAAATTAGTCTCCCAGGATAGATCCTTTTCATCAAAAGATTGTACCCAGAGGGAAGGTTTCCTCATGATTTCATTTATATGATCAAAAAGTCTATTGGTACACCCACATCGCCTGTTCATAATTTATATGCGCAGGTTTTTTCACCAGCTGAAGATTAATGGATTTTTAGGTTATCCATTTGCTAATTACCAGATTTGATTAATAGTGCGAATAGCTAATAATGATGAATGTGGGATGATCGTATGTAATTTAAAAAGAATGATACACTCCCCTTTTTTAATTTTAGAACGGATTGAAGGGATGAAATTTTAATTGAAATAGAATGCTACTGCATTAGGCAAGAATTTTGTGAGGCTGGAAATTTGTTTCTTGCAGATATTTCATTGTGCTTTGATTAAAGCTTTCCAAATATTCATGTTCCCGAAATGCATTGTTATAAATTTTTAAGAAGAACTGATTCGTAACATAGATCTATTACGGAACTCAAAATTATCTAAAATTGTACAGGTGTAGTTACTAGAAGTATCAATCCTTTGATCGTTCAGTATTTTCTAAAAATTCCAATTTTCCGTCGAATCATCTAAATCTTCTGAAGCAAATGCAGCGTTAAGTCAGTAATTTTCGTTTACATTAGATACTGCAATCCCAGTTCCTAATCAATCATTAACCCCCCCTCCCCAACGAATTCCGCAACAATTACCTTTATAATTACTTATCCTCTATGCAGCTTAGACCCTCAGCCGCCTTGAATGGAACATCGCACATTAAAATACCGTCGCTAATCCTGCTAATCCACGTTGGCTGCGTAATTTCACGTCAACGGGAACGTATAGGTAGTTAATAAAATTCCTGGCTCAGCCATCGATTAATTAACCCCTCTTCCGAATCCGCGACGTCTCACCTTCGTCCAGGACTGGACGTAATACCATGCCGGCGGCACGTCTTCCGCCCGAGGAGGTGTGGTTCGTCCTGCACAAGACACAGAGGAGCACTATCACACTTGCACACTTTTGTTTGTCACGGCCACGTGACGGAGAGACACCAGAAGAGAGGCCAAAAAAAAAAAAAACGGGGACGACTCGGACTCGGGGCGGGGCGAACACCGCAATCACTCACAATTCGCTCACTAAACACGCACTGGGCACTGCTGCTGGACTGGACTATGGCAGTCCCGATCCACTTGTTGTCGTAGCGGCCGCCACTGCTGGGTGGAAAAAACGGGCGCGTCTGGCCACGTGTACGGCACTGCCGACTGAGAGGCGAGCGTCCGCCGTTACCCGGCGACGAGGCGGCATCCTTCTTCCCCTAAGAAGAAAGCCCACAAGACACGGACTCTCCCTCTCATCTTCCCAGCGAAGACACTCGATATACGTATACCCCAAAAAGGGGTTGGCGGCTACCTCGGGGGGGCCCGACACGTGGGTCCGGATAAAAAGCAGGCTCGCTCGAGAGCAGCGGGGCGTGCTGAGCTCTTGCGACGCGTCCTCGTCCTCGCGCGTACGCGCACTCCTGGCTCGGCTGGCGCGCGCGGAGGGTGAAGGCGTGTGCGCGCGAGCGGGGTGAACGTACCGCGCGGACGCGGACGCGGACGTTCCACCCTCTCTCTCTCTCCTGCTCTCTCGCTGCGAGGAGGGGGGGTGCTTGGTTGGCTGGAGCTTTTACGCCGCCGCCGCCACCACCACCCCCCACCTACTCTAGGCCGGGCGGCTGCTCTCTGTCTCGCACGCCGGCAGCGCCACCCCGTCTCTTTCTCTCCGCACGCCGTAGCTGCTGCTGCTGCTGGCTTCCTTCGTCCTTTCGCGCTCGGGGATTTCGTCGAGCTTGCGTCTGTCTGCCTGTCTTTTGTCCCAGTCGCGCCCCGTGGCGAGATGCTGCTCCGAACTCTTTCGAGTGTCTTATTTGGGGGCTTTTTGGGCAGTCCAGGGCAGAGTGAATGTTTTGAGTGACCCAGAGGGGGGGGGGGATAGGTTAGGAATGTCAAAGCTTGGATGCTTGCGAATTCGGGGGTTCTATTTTCGAGATGATTTAGATGTTATTGGGGCAACGTACGCGCAATTTGATATCTCGGTGGAAGTTTGAACGAGAAGTGGTATGATAAAAATGTATTTTCTAAAGGCAATATAAACTATTTTAAAGTAGCATTATAAAACTTAGATGCGCGGGTTTGTTTCAACTTTGAATATAATCGTAAAATAAAAGTTAAGCAACTTGTTTTGTTTTAAAACTAAAGTATGAAACGAGCAAGCAAACGTAAATTAATATTTTAAAAGAAATCTTACAAATGTAAGATGATAACTAGTAGAACTGTTTTTAAAAGAAGTTTCAGCCAAATATTATTGCATTACTTAAATAACGAGGAATACTTAACGTGCAAAAGTAATCCTTTAAAAAAATTACAAATAACAAAAAATAAATGTAAAAATAAAACTACTTAATACACTAATTCTCGTTATCAATAGTATTTATTTATTACCAAAATAATCCAATAATTTCCAGTCATTCGGAGACGTAAAGTATTTATCGGAAACGGATACCGAAAATATTATCGAAGCTGTAAACAAGTAAATAAGTAAGTTTATAGGATTTTCAAGCATTCATCGATCCTTCAAAGCGAAAGTGTGCATTCAAGATTAATCAGCATCGCACACAGCAGTTGCGCTCGCGGTAATCAAACGCTTACAAACTTAATAAACAACGAGTAAACAAAACGCCAGCGCTTATCTGTCGTAAGGGATTTGGAAAACGAGCGAAAGCCCCGAGAGCCGTTGACCGGACCCGCAGAGATGGCTTTTTCTCTGGAAATGTTTCTTCCGCTCCTCTCTCCCCTATTTTCTCGCGCTTCGCTTGTATTAAAATTAAAGTTACGGGGGCTTTTTGTCTCGCTAAAGAAAAAAAAAAAAACAGATCGTTTCGATTCGAATCCGGCGACCGGGTCAAGAGCTTAAATGGACTGCCCCTTCGTTTCGAATCAATAGGAAAATATCCGATTGAAGGGAGCTCGACAGTTTTTTTGAAATTTAATTAAAGCCTTTTGCGGCCTTTTCCGGATTCCTTTGCAACGCGTGACTCCTCCCTTCTCTCCCGCCGGCCCTTTTGGTTGTACTCGCTCTTTGACCGTAAAGACGCTGCAGTGTCGTTAATTAAAGCTACCCGGCCGGATTCTAGCTGCATAGATTTTATAGGAAAATTCGCTGTTTTTTTTTTGCAAGAGCGCCTCGCTTCTTTTCCCGTTACAAGCAGGTACACAAAAGCCCGTAGAGCATAACTCACTAAAAAGTCGTAAAATAAGAAATACTATAAATAAGAAAGCCGCACGAACTGCAGCTAATGTTTTATAGATTTGTTTTCAGCGCATTGTGCCATTTCACCCTCCTGCATCCTTTTCTTTTTTTTTTTAATCTCTTCGTTTTCTTCGCTCGATCCCTTTATTTTCTGCCTTCTTCCACCTGTCCGCTTTGCTCGAACAGCTAATTACCTGGCGAATAATAGTTACCCTCAATCCGAAGTGTTTTTAGCGTCGTTTCGAAACTACTTAAAAAACTTCGGAGTTTTGATTTCCTTATTACGCGATCGTTTGTCGACGCAAAATCCTGCCGCTTAAAACTAGCCATTACCCGCCCTTAAGCGTCGCTTACATCTTTCTGGGCAACTTTTGCACTTTTATCTCTTCTTTTTAATCTTATCATTTGAAATATATCTCTCTCTCTCCCCGCGTGCTTCTGTTTATTACCTTCCATGTTCCCACTGACTCCCTTCCCTCTATTTCTTGCTCCAGTTCATTTTTCTTCGCATCTCCCGGCTCTTTTTTCATTTTCCCCCTTGCGCTGTTTTCCTTCCTCTTTTTTTTTTCAACTCTTCCTCCTTTATTTTTCAGCCTGCTGCTGCAATATTGTAACGCAATGCGTTTTAAAAAAATATGGTTAATACGGAAAATTCATTTTTCCTTGCGAGCTTTGCTTACGCTCGCCTGAATTACGCAGTTCCACGGCATTTCCTCGCGGGGCATCGATATTGTCAGCAACTTTTTCCGAGCTCCCCGACGTTCGAAATCTGGCAGCTCCTTTATACGCCTGTTTATTACGCGCATCTCTTTCCGTAGCCGTGCGGCCTTCCTCCTTTTACCTCCTCGTTCGTTCCACTTTCATCAATTCCGCAATTTTATTGCCCAGCTCCCGAATAAGTAATGCCCGGCAATCGAAAGCCTTCTAAGCTCGGCGATCGTCAAAATACGCCCTCCATTTATTACGACTCGGTGAATTTACGTCGGTGTAGCCTTCGAAATTTCATCCTACACAGCCATTCATACCGGATCTCTCTCTCCTCGAGATCTTTCCGGTCATGTACGTCGCTCTCCTTCCACGTCATAATTAATCATTATCTCTCTCCTTCGCACTCAGCGGAGATCTCGGACTCTTTAATCATCCTTCCGCTTTAATCTTGTCATTTTAAATCTATCCAGTCACGAGCGTCTGTTTACCGCTGAAAATTTTTCCCCGTCCCTGCATTCCATATTTCCTTGTTTCTCTCTCTCTCTCTCTCTCTCTCTCTATCTCTCTCTCTCTCTCTCTCTCTATCTCTCTCTCTCTCTCTCTCTCTCTCTACACCCCCTTCCGTCTCCCACTCTCGAGTTGAAGTTCGTACGGTCTGTTTATGCGAGGAGAGAGAGAAAGAGAGAGAGAGAGAGAAGCTCCAGTGCTGCCGCACTTTGGCGACTCCGCAAAGCGAAGCGCCTGTGCCGACGATCGAATTCCCGATTGGGTGGGAGCGTCTCGACGCTCTACGCACGCGAACAAAAAACTGTAAGACGCGCGTGATAAAAGTGGCACTGCACCCTCCTCCTCCTTGTTTACGCAGACGTATAGAACGGAAAATTCCAGGGAGGGAGATAAATGTAGCCTCAGTGGAGGAGGAGGCTCTACGGTCAGCCTTGGCCGTAAAGAGCAGACGATCGGGCCTCAAAAATTGCTGCTTTACATTCGATGCCCGCGATTTATCGCCGCTTGTAATAAAGTAAATGGCGCCCTTTTACGGGCCGCCTGACCGGCTTATTTTCAATGATATCGGTCCTCTTTATTCGAGACGTTTCACGGGCCATTCTAAAAGAGAGGAGGATTTTTCGCGTTTATGGCTTTTAATAAGAAAAGGACGGACGCGCACCGAAGGCTCTCTCGCGGCGGCGGACGAAGACGCAGGGGGGCAAATATTTATTTGCTATTTTTGTAACAGTTTCGCGTTGTAGTTTTCGGGAGGTGAAGTGCAAAGTTGTACGGAGTGTCGCTCAATAGCTGGTACATAGAAACTTTTTGAAAAGATGAGAAAGTAAGAAAAAAGTATATGGGGAGGTAACCTTTTGGGTAAAGTTTGCTGAGAATTTATTTTGCTGTACGACGTATGTTTTACGACGGGACTGTCAAAATAAATGTTTAAAAGAACAATCTGGAAACTGCCTGATTTTTTGTTATGTTCGTTTATTATTTTTTTTTTTTTATTTTATTAGTGAGTTGCGCAATTGTTTTGCTTTTTCACGTAAACTAGTATCAAACTGATACTAATAATGTAATAAATCGCTCTGAACAAGATTAATTGTTATAAATTGTTTTAAAAATTCAAGTACTTTTTGACACCCGGTTCTCTCACTTTGAAAATGAAATCCGTGAAAAAAGTTGAGCAAACTTTTGTTTTCTCTGATTTCATACAGTCCGTTTGTGAAATACAAGTTTTAATAAGCAAACACCGTTGAAACTGCGTAAAGAAACAGCAACAGCTTGACATGAAGAATTTCGTCGTATTCCGTAAAAATGAAAGGAATCTCACAATCCAAAAAAGGCACGCCTCGGCGCGCCGTTGAAAAATGCAATCTCTATCTATGAAAATGCGGGCTGAAACCTTGCGGCGTTAAATAAACCAATATTATATAAAGTACGCGATTGAATACTGAAAACGGAATTGAATGCTCGTTATTTCACCTGTCGAAAGTAATTCTTTATTGTCAATATAGGCAGAACAAAAGGGTCGTCCTGGGTATCCCTGGTTCTTTATTCCCTTATAATAAATCAATACTGAAAATATTTTGAAAGCGATTCATTAATACATATACGCGTTTCGATTGAAGTATATATCACACTTGAGAAATTTTATTTTTTTTTTTAAAGCCGCTTCTATACTGCAGTTTATTACTTCGTTTGATTGATTTTTGATTCGTATCCTTTATGCAAATTTAATTTGTTTTTTTTTTAATGTTAATCAATGCCTGTATATCGTAAATTACGTTATTAATTATTACATTTCCATTGAAATTCGACGTGCAGCTGTTAATTAGTATACATTTATTAATAAATATTGAATAAATGCTTTTATTTCTTCTTTTTGCAACAATACACGTCCTCATTATTGACTAATGACACTAAAAATAACCGAATAAAATTTCGAAAATATCCAGTTTCGATAATTGGCTGTCGAAAAAGCGCGCAACTCCACAAGAACCCTGTTTTACTTCCAAAAGGCCCAATAAAAACTGCCCTTCCCTTCCACTTCCACACGCGGAGCTCGAGATGAAAAATCAGCCGCTCGAAACAGACGTCCGTAGCTTCTCCGCCGTGACTCCTAGCCCAACCTTCGACCCATCAGCAGGAAATCCACCAAAAACCCCCGGAGCTTCGAGGCTGCCAATAATACTAAAATCCCAGCGAAAAATAAGCGCGACGCGGCTCTTTTCAGCGACGCGTAATAACGAAGCGCGCGGGAAAAAGGCGGTGGCTACTTATGCGCGCGAGCGTGTGTGCAGAGAGACAGAGAGGAAAAGAGAGAGAGAGAGAGAGAGAGAGTGAACGGGGCCAAAGGGCAGGCGCGCGCCCGAGACCTTATTTTTCTTCAGCGGCGCCTTGAGGTGTCGCTGCCGCTGACGCCCGTTTGATAGCGGCTTTCGAGGGCCTCCGAAGAGTCTGTTAGAGGCTGCCAGGTGAACTCGGGCTTTTTTTGCGGAAGCAGCCGCGTTTGCTAGTCGGCTGCGGTGGTCGCGGTGATTTAATGGGGATTTTACGGGTTTTTGAATTTGGGGGTTGGCGAAAATGGACTGCTTTCGATTGGTAAAATCAGTGTGCTTTGTAGATCACAGTTTTCTTTTTTTTTGTAGCTCTGGGATATATTTTGTAGTATAAAAATGTAAAAATTATGACGAGTAATATTTAGTTAAGCAGATTAATAAACGTTGAGAAATATAGAACGATTTAATATAGAAAAAGATGTTCTTGTATTTCATTTACAAAATATTGTACGTTAGGTCATGTGTTTCAAGGAAATGAAAATATAGATTTAAATAATAATCCACTTGAACTAATCTCTTAAAACATTCAGATCATAATCTGATAGTCGTTTTATTTTGAAAAAATCGGAGCATTTTTAGTGCGCAATAAATCTTCTAAAAAATGTATACACCCGATTACACGAACATCCCTTAACTCTTCATTGTTGCTCGGGCTGTGTCATACTAAATCTTGTTTATTTAACTTACGTAAAGAAGCTTTTATCTAGAATATACAGTCTGACACTCCTCTTACTCGCGTCACAATAATAAAACAAAAAACTATTCGATTTAGAAACATTTTATTTAAAACACCACTGCAAGCCACTATTGAAATTAGTTTCGACAACACAATCTAGATTTCGAATCCCGTTTCATCGGGAGCTGTAAGCGAACATTCGCAAAAAAAAAATACGATATATTTGTCTACGAATCGATTGAACGAACTTTTGTAAACCAACATCCATTGACGGCGAATAATTGGCGGAAACTTCCGTTCAAAATTTTAACAAGAAACCGAGAACATAATAGACTGTTCTGAAGTTTCGGCAACTAGAAAATCGATAGAGCCATTGGCCAAAAACCTGGACTCCATCCAAGAATCCGAACTTTCTTGGAAAATTCACGAATAATTAAAAAGGTAGACAGAATCGATTCCCCCTTGGCAAAAGCCTATTATTCACTGACCTTGTCCTAATCGAACTTTCCTTTATTTATACAAAAAGTAATCAATGTAATTGTCTCGTGTCTTGTTACATTAAAAGAAGTTTTCGTTGTCGGTCGTCTCTTAAATTTTAGAGTAAGCCGAGGCAAGTGAAAATATTTCAACTTACAAAACCTCAAGTTGGAAGGTGTACTGAAGTAAATAAAACTTTTTTATGAAAAAAGAATCTCCAAGAGAAACTTTTCCTACGGACGAAGATATTACTGTGACCTAATAAAAATAAGCAGTTTCTTCATATTATTGATAAATCCACATGTTATAATATTCTAAGCATTCATTGAGCACATTTTGTATTTCAATTTACCCCTTTACTGTTTACCAGTATTTAATACACCCAGTCTCTTCCATTCCATTTTATATCTCGAAGCCTGAAATTTTCCTTGAAACATTACTTCAACCGCTCTAAAAATACATCAGCCCCTAACCGATACCCCGAAATTTCCCCATCGCAATAAGCAAGACGCAACTCGATTACACATCGAGTTGTCTGCCATTAATATTCGATAGAACGGCCGCGTGAATCAGGCGGTGGCGGCGGTGGCTCGCATGCAAACGAGAGAGAGAGAGAGAGAGAGAGAGAGAGAGAGAGAGAGAGAGAATTTCTCGGGGGGTGAGCATAAAAGGGTAACGGTAACTCAGACTGCACTCGGCCCGTTCGCAAGGTCCATTATGCGCGCTCCGACGTCCGCCTCTTCCTTCCTGCTTCTTTCATCCTTCCTCTTTTTTTTTTTTTTATTTTCGAGCGGCTCTCGTCGATGACCTCTCCGCTTTTTTTTGCGCGCGCGCGCGCGAAACCCCCCGTTGTATCGCCGGGGCCCTTTGTCTCTCTCGCTTTACAGGCGCGGAGATCTTATCTTATCCCCGGCTGCGGCGCAGCGCCCCCGCAGCTATACCGGCCCGAACCCTTTTGTGAAATTGTTTCAGTGAAAAATTCATGAGGCTTCGTTACGGGGGGAATAGAGAAATATTATACGAGCTGATCTGATTGGGAGTTATGTAGGTGGCGGGGTTCGTAATTTGGTTTTGAAACGTTCTATTTTATGGTGGACTGGAAGTTGAAATATAAGTAGTTTCTTAGAAATGTGCAGTCTTGGTTTAGCATTTTACGATTGATTGCGGAGAAACGGCGTTCTTGAAATTGAGAAAAAGGATTACTTTTATGAAATTCAACTTTAACGGAAGCCGACCGTATAATTTTATTTTGAAGCCAAAATTAAAAAAAAATATTGCTGACTTATTTATATTAATATAGTTTTCGATTGCACAGTTTTTCAGAGTTTTTCAAAAACTTATTTAAAAAAAAAAAGAAAAGTAAAAAAATCAATTAATTTATACACACGGATTAATTAAACACAAAATGCGTACGCGATCAGTTTCTATTCAATGCTTCACCGTATAAAAAGTTTCTAATTGAAATAGAACATCAAAATCAAAAATACACAGCAAACTCTGAGAAAAAATTGCGACATTAATTAGCCACATTAATTGCTTTCCCGCAGTCGAAAATCAACAACTCTATCCATAACCCTTTTATCGCTGAATTTTCCCTTCTCCATCCCCAAATACACCCTTTAAAAATACTCAATCGAGATCGAAATTAAACAAAGCTCATGGAAAACTAGCTCTGCAATTATTAACGGGGCGCGGCAAAATCGGATCCAGCAAAAACAAAAAAACTCCTCCGCTGTTCTACAAAAGTTAATAAAACGAGTATTGTCACAAGTAAAAAACAGAGCGCGCGCAATAATCCGGTTTACAAAAGAATATTGTCAGCAGGAGGCGCGTAAGATAAATAAAGTGGCGCTGGGATATCGATTGACATCGTTTTTGCGCTATTAATAATACACGAAAGCACGTATTTGAGCGACAAACATTTATTGACCCCTCCTATCGGGGACATTATCCGTTTTGCAGTGGTGCCCTCCGAGATTGGCGAGGCGTCGCGCTTTTAAACCCGGAAGTATCTTCCTTTTTCCTACTTTGACCCGTTAAAAAATGAGGTTCAATCGTAAATGTTGCTAAATGTCTTGTTCCAAGCGATTACGACGGAATTTGTGCTTTGATCTGCGCTCCGAGCTCCCTTTTCAACGTGTAAATTAAACGGAGGATAATAATAAAGCATTTTTGCATCGGACGTTTTTTATTTCCTTCCTCTCTGCGTTGAATTTATGATTATTCTCGATGTTAAAATTTTCCATAAAGTTTTGTTTATTGTTTCTTTTATTTGGAGTGAATATTAGAGTTATCGTTACTACCTCGAGGAAAAATACAGCCTTTGTAAGTATCAATAGGTAGTTTATTCGCGTGCAAAAATATAAAATTTATATAAATTATTTATAATATCCAAGAAAATAATAATATTCACGGTGATAAAAATTAATTCGTTTTTTGAACCTCCACTGAATATCCAATCAATTAAAAACAAAGTACAACAAAAAAAATGACACGGGGTGAAAACATGTTGTTTCTCAAATTCAATTATAATATCAAATATCGAATTACACGAACACGTTTCTCTTTTAATTTACCTATTCAGAATTTATTTCCCCAGAAAAATAAACAAAATATATACGTATTATTTACAGCCGTCTAATTAACTCACCCTAATTTCGCAAAACCGTAGCAATTAAAATTTCCAATAAAAAATTTTTCAATCAATTAGAAGTAATTCCACAAAAGGAGAAAAAAAAATAGATCGTCTCGAAAGCAATTCTCCGGGACTTTTAAAAGCGCGCTCGAGCTCCATCTCGAGCATCTGGAGCGAGCGAACGCCGTACTTTCCGAAGATCCCAATGTTTTCGCTTTCGAATCGGGATTCCCTCTTTTTCACCATTTTCCTCCGCGCTTACAAAAGAAAATTTACACGCCAACATTTTTCTCTCAAAATCCCGCGATTTCCTCACAAAATTATTCGTCGTGTCGCCCCACTGCCCCCCCCCCGCCCCTCTCTTTCGCATCCATTCTCATTCTCCCGCGCTTTTTTTTTATCCCTGACCGGCTTCCTCTCTATTTCCCGCTTCTTGTTACGTGCCAAAAAAATCATTTTTCCCGTCCCCCGAACAATTTTAGCAAATCTCTTCGGATTAGCGTTGCGTTTTTTCGTGTCGGGGCGCTGCTTTGTTTGCGCCGAGATTATGACAATTTCATTTTATTCTTGCCTCCGCGTATTTATGTGACATGTGTTTCGGTTTTATTTGAAACGCGTTGCAAGATTCATTCGGAGTGGCGCGCGAAACTTCTTACTACACTGAGAGAAGAAATCTAGTAAAAATTACAAATAATCTTGTAAAAATTGCCATACTTGCTAGTAAAGCCACCACAGACTATCAAAACCCAAAAAATTACTATACTTTATAAGAAATTTTACTATACTGTTTAGTAAATTTTCCTATATATGTAAGAAATTTTACTATTCTGTTTGGTAAATTTTCCTATAAAATACGGTAATTTATTGGTTTTGACAGTCTGTGGCGGCCTTACTAAGCAGTATGGTAATTTTTACAAAACTTTTTTCTCAGTGTAGAAATTGAAATTAATTTAAATTTAGAAAATGTTACCCAGAATAATGACTGATTCGTATAAATTACGGATGTACTGATCAAGATTTAATAAAATAATAATTGAATATGCCATGAATAACCCTATAAACCATCATAGGTATAACACACAACATAAATTATGTTTGCAAATATGTCATTTTTAAATATTATACATATATAATAATCGTAAATGATAAATCATTGAAACGACAGCTGATTTATATAATATCTCGAATGTAAATGACAAAATTTTAATGAATTACATTACGCTCTTATCAACGTGAGATTAAAAATCAAGCTTGCATTTCCAAATTATTAATTATCATTACTTCTGCACACAAAATTCATTCGTTCTTCTGCATTCAAATTTATGATCAAAACAAAAGCAAATACAAGCTTAAATCGCCTTTTTCACGCTCGGCATTTACAGCAACTCCCCCTGATTTTGTTTGTCCCCTCGAACAATGCGAACAAATGTAGTCGAAAGCGCAGTTAATCAACGAACTTCGCGTTCGGCAACAAGCATCTAGAGAATTCAAAAAATCCCCGACGATAACGATCTTTTGATCGAACCCGCTTCCCTGCGTTCCCCCCAAAGACCAGCATAACTTTCAGCCTCCAAACGTCGTCCCCCGCATGAATTCCCAGCTCGATCGCAAAAAAGTAACTTCCTCATCCAAAAGCTTAATCAAGCGAATCAATAATCGAACAATCCCATCGCGGCGAGAGAGCCTACCAGGGGAATCCTTTGGCTACGACACACACACACACACCCACACACAACAAGCTGCGGCTAAGAGGAGACGAGAAAACGAACGCCGCGCGAAGCCGACGCGGCCTCGATCATTAATTTCCTTTTCCGAGGGGCTCGGAAAGCCGGATTTGTCGGGGATTATACTCGCCGATGATGTTTTTATTATTGCGCGAGGCGAGGTTATTATTTTTCTGCATGCGGCGAATTTATCTTGGAGGAGTGAGGGAGAGAGAAAGAGAGAGAGAGAGAGGCGAGTGCTCTCTTTTTTCTACTTGACAAATGGAACCTGCGCGAGGTTCGATTTCTCGCGGGTTCTCTGATGCTTTGTAGCCGCTCGGAGAGAATTATGTTACCGACGCTCTCTTGTTTTCAAAGGGTTTTCGGGGATTATCGAGTTCGGTGGAACTGCGATTAAAGCCGAGAGAGCTTGAATAAGCTGGCGCTCGTAAATACTTTAATTATAACTAAAATTTGATTTATGAAATGGCGTCGCTTAATTATGGAGGCAATCTAAGCCAGTTGAAAAACAATGAACTCGATTTCGGAGAAAGTTCGGATTTGTTTTATTTAAGTATAATCGTTCAGGATTTAGTATACGAAGTCGAAGGTAAGAACTCGTTTATGATGTAATCAAAATTTGTAGGATAATGGCCTTTATTTTCGCAACTGTGGCTCATTAAAACAGACAATGGAACACGACTTCCATTTTCTAGGTGGAAAACCAACTCCTCCGCTGGGAGTGAAACCCAACTTCCGTAGGGTTAATATTCTCATTGTGAACGCCATGTTGCACTTCGAGATGAATCTGTGCTTTCGATTCATTGAATCTACATAATACACATTATTAAATAATTGGAAGATTTATAACGCGTATCCTATTTTTCCGAGTACTCTTATTTATGTGTATCAACAAAGGATATGATTATACCTTGAATAATTATATAACTGAATATTGTAAGTATATATATACAAGTGTACTGCAATACGACTGACGAATAATGGATTGAGCGTAAAATTAACAAAAGTAATTATTGGCGTTGCAATTGACGGTTTCATTTTTCTTTAACCGTGTCAACGAAGAGAGAATGTTGCTGGTAAATGAATTACAGCTTTCATAGTCGATGAAATTGAAAATTACAACTGCTATGAAATTATAAACTTTATTTCAGACAATTTTAGCTCTAATTTTATTAAGACCAAGTATTTCCTAGTTGTGGTACATAAAATTTTATTTCCTTCTACTTTACCAACCTCAAGATAGCCTTCATCTTTCAGTTCGTAACGAGCAATACACTTATCATCTTTAAGAACAAACGTATTATCTTGCCTACGCGATAAAAAAATTACGGCTTGCTTCACAAATTATTTCTAATAAAAATGATTTGCATATAAATATGACTCTAAAAAAAAGTTTAACCTTGAGCCATCATCTCTTCGGAATATTGCCCAAAACCAACTAAAAACTCGTTAACCACCAAGCCGCAGCTAAATAAACTATGAATTTCAAATTACCAGACAATCCCTTAAAAACCCATCACTTCTCGAGCGTCCACTACGCACTTCCGGCCGATAAATCATCAGCAGCGCAAAAACCGTCATCAGCGCTTTTTAGTTAATTATTAAGCATCCTGGCTGCAAGCTCCGGTCGCCGGTGTTTCCTTGGCTTACTACTTACTTTGCGCGCAGAAAATTAATAACCGCTTGCGCCTAACCGCAGCCCGCGCTACGTGTATATACGTATACATGCGCTTTCGCGCGAAGGGAATTGGCCGCGCCGCGCGGCGAAACAGAGACAGAGGCATAAGCCGACACGGCGAGTTTCCCCCGCGAGAAATAACATCCGGGAGAAAAGCTCTCGAGATGGCGGACGAAGTAATATTTCGAGGCCAATTAACGCCCGCCTCGAGTGTTGCTCTCTCCTTTTTTTTTTTCTTTGGAAAACTCGACCTAATCAGGGAGTTTCGGTCCGCGCGGAGGGCTCGTCGCGGTGATAAATCGATTCTGCGCGAGCGGCGCGTGAATTAGCATTCAAATTTTGTACGCACACACGCCGAGAAGGGGTATCTACGCTCGGTTTACGAGTAGATTTGCCTTATGCGGGAGATTTAAATGCGGGTTCACGTTACCGAAGATAGGACGGATTTACAGAGGGAGATTAGTCCGCCGTGTCAATCGGTTCACTTACGATGTTTTTGTAGCGTTCGCATTTTGTTTCTAAATTAATTTTTAGCCAATTCGGAGATTGAAGGCGCGTGCTGTTTTTATTTGGGATCTGACAGAGAATTCGATTGCTTAAGTAAGTTTTTCCAAAAATTGAGAAGTACAGAAGTGCAGGTAAAATTAAATAAGTAATTCGATGAACTCATCAAGCGTTGGATCTGAACCCTACGGGACCCTAATATGAAGCCGAGCTTGTATTAACTCTGTTTTTGAAAGTTGACAAAAAGATTCAAATAACTGTTTGGCTCAAAATTTGATGGATCCGTCATGTCAATTTTTGGACAAAAAAATAATTCGTTTAATTGTCAGAGCCTTCATTTGCATTTGGACATTTTATCGTTATCGTTATACTTTAACGGGCAATAAAGTTTATTAGAAACGCCTCTATTCGCGAGCTCTAATAACAAATAAAAACGTTCGCGCCGCAGTATCTGAAATAAACTCTCGACAGCTGCTCGGATTTTCTACAACGCAAATAAGTTTTCCGCCCTCAATGTAATCGCTCTCATTGAGAAGGTGAATATCATCCGTCGCCTCTGTCGGCCTCCTCTGTTGATTGATTCGCGCAAATTCGAGAACTAATTGCTTTCGGTGAAAAAAAATGAAATTAATTAAAAACACGGTATTTACTTATTCGAAACGAAGCAATTTCATTTAAACTGCAGCCTGACTTTTTGCCCCTGCACAGTTCCTCAATCAAGCGCAGTAATTAATATTTACTTTTATTGGCAGAATGAGCAGTGTTTCCTTGATTTGCCCGTAATAAGTCGAGAGAGAACGTTAGTTACTCGCTGCTAAAACTTTATTTCCACTAATATCGAAATGCTTCATTCCTTTGTTTACTGCAATTACTTAACTAGCTACTTCGAATTTGATAACGTTAAAATTTATATTTCCATCAAGACCGTACGATGATCCACAGCGCGAAAAATACAACATCCCACTATCGTTCACCTCGCCCTGCATTAACCAGACGATCGTCATCGCACGAAAATGACTTACACATTTTTCCAGAACATACGCGGGCGAGCCAATAAACACAAAGCCGTAAAAAAAAGCAATTAGCTCGGCGTACTGCAGTTAATGCTCGAGCGGTCCTATTATGCTTCGCGCGGGGCGTCGCCTATAATGATTATCCTCGCTCTCGGAGAAGAAAACAAAAAGAGAGAAGAGAGCGAGACCCTCTAACGAAGGCATCTCTAGCATGAAACGCACGTGGCGCCGCATCGGAAGAAAAGCGCAAAAAGACGAGAGAAGGCCGGATGATAATCGCGGACTAAGGAGGCGCGGCATCGACGCGATAAAGCGCCGAGAGCGAGAGAAAGAAACAAAAGGGGAAGAGAGAGAAAGAGAGAAAGAGAGAGAGAGCACTTCCGAAAATGAGTCCGAGGCGCATTACCGCTTTGTGGGCCTCCAACACTTGTCTGGGCTCGCTTCGACCCCTTTTACCGAAACAGACGCCGCCGGCAACAATCGCCTCTCTCTCTCTCTCTCTCTCTCTCTCTCTCTCTCTCTCTCCTTCTGCACCCTTCGCCTGCATAGCATTACAGGCGCGCAGCCAGCCGAGTAATCGCGAGCGGCATTTGCATTCGACGACTGCTAAGGCTGCGGAATATGCTCGCTCGTAACCAAGTTTTTATTTCGACGAGAGAGAGAGAGAGAGAGAGAGCCGCGTGCGACCTGGAGATAAGAGTTCCCAAAGAGTGCCGGAGACAAGTTCGAGGGGCTGATCGACCATTCGCCGAGTTGCCCGCCTTTTATGGGCCCCTTGAAAAAAGCTGCCGGCTCTCGCCGCAATCTCTCTCTCTCTCTCTCTCTCTTTCTCTCTGTCCCGATATGCTCGGGTTTTTCGGAGGTTATACGCGGCCTAATTTTATGATGGGAAATTAAAAGGGGAGAGGAAGGCGGGGATTGAAGAGTGCGGAACGTATGTTTTCGAATGGAACGAGGGAGGGAAGGGGTTCGGGCTCGAGAAGAGGGATGCAGTGTTTTGAAGAATTAGCGACAGTGAATGGATTGTAACTGGGAGTAAAGTTTGAGCTTCTTTTAAAGCAGGCCATTTGCAGTGGAGTGCGCTTCAATTTTCAATGACAAATCGGGTTATTTAAGTTTTTAACTTGATTAAGGAAGTCTGTATATTAGATATAGATGAGTCATCAACTTTTCGAACGGAGAATAAACTATTTTGAATTGGTGAATCGAACGATAAAAATAATAAAAGAAATGCACACTTTCATAGAATATTCTTATTTCAGCGTACGCTTGAAATAATCAATTTATGACTTTTATCAAATTTATAGATTTTAACCTGTTTTACGGCCATAAGAGACGTGCCCTTCTATTCACTTAAGACCGCGTAATAATTCAGCAGTCAATAAAGAAGGTGATGTATCGATTCACTTGCATCGTCTAGCCGGCGTAAGAAGCTGCATTACCCATTATAAATTATATTTATTGGTCCGTTCCACCAAAATAGCGAGTTAAAGTCGACGTCGCACGACAAAATGACAGATGGCTCGGCAACGGTTACGATCAAGCATCTTTTCATATTTCTGTAAATTCCCGCAAAGCATAAATGTGATACAAGCGTCGCTGCAATGTCCTTCAATGTTGCATAATTTTTACCAATATTTTAAAAAACGTTATAGAAACAGGCTTTCAATGTTGGATCATTTTTAGCAATATTGTTGTCAATATGGTTAAATTTCAAGATCTTAATTGACGAAATGAACGTATCGAACACTGCTAAATCTTGGTCGTTGTTTCGACGACAAGAGAGAGAATGTCGCAAATAACTTTATTAAATGCTCTTTAAATTAAGTAATAAAGTATTATCGATGGGCTCTAGCCGAGACTGAGCCTTTTGTTATGATTATCAGAAAATTCCCTCAACAACTTTCTCTCTCTTTCTCGACTTTGAGAGGTCTTCTCATTCTGCTTTCAGCCCGGCAAAGAAAATAGGGAAAAGTTACGAACTAAAACAAGCTTAAAAAATTTACAAAGTATATAAGTCTCCGCTTTATTCACTTGGCCTTGCAAGATTCTTCCCCGTCAAATAATTTTAGCATCCGCGGCGCGAGGAGGAACAAAAGGCGAGGCCAAAGAAAAGATCAAGTTACGGTAAAGACATTTTTCAATAAATTTTTCGACGGAATCAAGCAATCTTTGAGGTGGAGCACAAAGGTCGCATAAACAATTGAAAGTGAGATTCTCGGCGAATATTTTATTTAAAAAAAGAAAGAGCTCTCCTACAAAGAAATACGCACAGCTAAAATATTTCAGTGTGTTATGTGCTCCCTTTCTTTTTTTTTTTTTTTTATTTTTCGCGGAATCTTTTGAAGTTGCGGCAAAGGCTTGCGGATAAAAGTCCGAGCTCGAAAAAGTTTTCATGCACTACGCGTTTCTTTAAAGCGCCTATATCGCGCGGTATGTTGAAAATATTTTTTCTGCTCTGTAAAATATTTAATCTTTAGTATGTAAAGTAAAATCCTTATGAATAATCGTACCTACGCAGAAACGTAATTAAATGTGAAGCGAATCTTAAAAAGTTTGCCCATTTATTTATTCCAAACGAAGCGCGGGCTTCTCTTTCATAATGCATGTCCAATTCAATTTCGCGGAGGCCATTTCAGGCGGCCGCAGCAATTTCGCGAGGAAAAAAATTCGGAAAACACCGCGATTCTGCATCAATAATAGAACGGAACTCGGTTAATATTAAAAGCGCGAACGATGCAGTAGATCGAAAAGTAATATATCTTTGCAAAAGTGATCCATTACTGTCCTTCCGCATTACCTTTCTCTTTTTTCGTCTTTTTCTCCGGATCCTTTATTTACTTTGCTTTCTCTGACAGTAGATTTCATTTTTCAACATTGAGTGCCGGATTGTAAGTTTTTTCGAAAACATATCAGTACTTTTAATGCCATTGAACGAGTAAAGTTGTACAGCTTCTTTTACATAAATAATTTATAATTTCTGATGATTTTGAGGCATTTTCATGGCTATTTTTTAATTAAATTCAATCCCAGCCGAAATCTGAAAAGCTACTGTTGAAAAATTCCACCCCCATAGTTTACTTGCGGAAATCATTAAAATTATATACATTCTCCAATCCACAATTAAAATTCCTATCCCATCGCTAAAAATTTCCAACCTTTTCAAGCGTCCGAAAACAGTTTTCACCCTCCGCCGTCTCCGTAAACAAAGCGCACTTATGTAAGTACACAAAAATCAATCCCCCTCCGAAATCCTCGAGCTTATAAATATTCAATACCCTCTCTTTCGCACCGCCGGCACATAAAACGCATCTGCCACTCTAAACATCAAGAATTACGGAGCCGCCGAAAAACCCTAATTTCGAATTTATGCCCGATCGGTCCGGAAAAAATCCCCGAACAAAAAGCTCCAGCGTATAGATGGAAAATAATTTCGCGCGGCTGCGAATATTTATCTCTTTGCAGCCCGACCGGATATACAATCACGGAGCGTCCCCGCGAGACGCAAAAACTGCCGCGTTAAACGATGATTACGCTCGGAAGTTGTAGGTATGTATTTGCGATCTGCAGGGAAATGCTCGCAATTTTTTGCCGCGGCCCTCCCTATATATAGGCGTAACGAGACGAAAAATCGCATTTTTTTTTTCATTGATTTCAAATTTCACGCGGGATTTCTCGCGTAAAAAGGCGATGAAAATTCGCTGGTTTGGATGTTTGGGGAGGGAGGGGGGGAGGGAATTGAAAGCAGGAGCTGTTGAGCTGCGCTTTTCTGCATTCGAGGGAAAAAATTTCGAAGGATTGATTTTGGTTTTTTGGTTTATTGGTGGGCAATGGAAGAAAAAGTTGTTTGATTAACTGATTGCCTGGTGATGTATGTAAAAAAGATTTGTAATTTATTAGTGGATTTTTTAGTTTATTAAATTAAAGTGAAAAAATATTTTTTTTCCGTGACATTTATTATTCGAGATAGCAAAGCCAAAGCCGAATAAATTGACGAATTTTTTAGAAACGTTAAAAACAACATAATAAATAGTTGAAAAAGTTAGTGTGCTGTTAAAAATTGAGGCGTTGTTACTGAAGTGAAAGTTTATGTATAAGCCATAAGCTTCTGTGATTCACAGTTTTGACTACTTTTTCCTTCTTCTGCAGCTGCGTTTAAGTGCATATTAAAATGGGTTTGCAATAAACGGCGTGAAAAATATTTTCCCGCTTGATTCAAAATTTGGTCAACTCTCTATCAAATTAATATGGATAATATTTTTTCAGCTTTTCCAATATCAAAAATAATGGAAATGAATTTTAGAACTCAATTCTTTTTGCTTCAATTTTTAATTTATTTACTTTACGAAATTTTTAATTTCCAGTCTGATAATCGAGAAGTTTTATTTCGAACTTTCAAGCGGAAATTTATATGGCAATAGAAGAATCCAAATAACTATAAATATTGAAACCCAATCAAAAAAATGTCAAAGATGCTCGATAACGTTTATTCATTCGTCGACTCGATTCAGAAATTTATTTAAACCTCCAAAATCTCTCCATAAGAATTTAAAACTAATTGGCTTTACGAGCGAAATTCACGCAGCCGAGTTATCGCCCGCGCGTTGAAAGTTCAGCGAAGCCTTTTACAACCTTACCCAACGAGGCTCAACCTCCCCAAGTTTTTCCAGCTGCTCGGCAGGCATCGCTCCAGCAATAAAAGGACGAGATTCGAAAACGCGCCGGCGCGTATGCAGCTCCTTTGCATGATGGAAGTTCGGCAATAAGGAGTCATACCTGGGGAATTCGAGCCCGCGGAAAGTGCTTTATTCGATAAGAAGTTGCTGGAAAAGGTAGCCGCGCCGCGTATGAGCCGGAAGACACGCCGGCTAATATCGGGAAGTGAAACTTTACGAGCAGCGAGCTGAGAGCAAAGTTAATGGATCCAAATGGCTCCTCTATCAAAATACTTGCTCTTTTATTTCCAGCCTCTCGGTCTCTCGCTCGTTGTTCTTACCGACCCGGGTTTATTTGATTATTGCTCTATATTGCCGAGTTATAAAGAGTAGTTAGAGGTTGTTCCAGTTTTAACTGTTTTGCCGGGCGAAGTAACTGCTAAATTGAATCGTTTAAGACGAGTAATATCATACTTGGTGGGTAGTTTTTTTTTTTTTTTTTTGTTTATATGGAGTTACGGTTAACTTTGAGGAAATTGCTTACAGTTTTCAGAATTTTAATTAAGATTTTTACGGCGATCGTTCAGCGCGCTTCTCGGGATTTTTCTCAAAGTTTAAGAAACGAACGCCGCGTTAAAATTTAACCGTTACGAGGAATTATGAAAATTAAAAATTTAATTTCTTGCAAAACTAGGAAATCTTCCTTTATATACTACCGGATAATGGAAGAGAAACTTCAGTCATTTAATTTCAATTGCTCTTCGAATAAGGTTCTTTAATTAATTGATTCGATCGTAGCAATATCGATCACGAAATTACCCTGCAGTCGTTACACCTCCGAACCATTTTAAACCTTCTTCCGCGCGATAAGAAACCGCACCTTCATAATTGATAATCAAATGACCACGCGAAAATCACCTTTTCACCTCGAAAAGATAAAAATCTTCACGAGCCAACCCCAAAAAAGCTAGGAAAACCCCAAACAACCCAGCAATCTCTTCCGTCGCCTCGCAAATCCATCCAGACACGCTTGAAATCGAGTTTCCCAGGTGAAACGCACTTTCTCGGCGTAACATCCCGCCGGAGGCACGTACACCTGCTCGGACTTAAGTTTCCCCCGCGCGAAATTCGCCCAGCGGCTGTACTCTCGCTCTAATACTCCCCTCTCCCCCGATGCTCATAACCGCGCGCGAATTCTCCGGGGCTGTTAATTTTCGTGGGGGGGGCAACGGGGGGCGGCTAAGATCACGCGAGCTTTTTCTTCCTCGGATTGACGGCCGGATGCGTGGGGTAGATAAGGCGGACTTCCGGGCCCTTTTCTCTCCCCGAGCTATCAAGATCGTCGAAGGCTGCCTTCTGCATCGGGCTGAGATCGATAACGCAGGGATGAATAAAGGGACTGAATTACGCTGGCTGTCTTCTTTTATATCAGAGTGGTAGATTTCGGCGAGCCGATCGAGATAAACGGGGTCGTCCTCGGTGAGAGGAAGATTTTTGTGCGTTGCGCACGATTTTGGGGATATGAATTTTGTTTTTTTTTTCTAACATTGGTCGATGAATTCGAGTGACACTTTTGAAATTGGAAGGAATTAATTAAAAACGTTTGATACCGATGGCAGAGGAAATAAAAATCAAGGGCGTAAAATTAAATGCCTCTCGAATTCGAATCAGATCAGATTGCGGGGCAAATGTAATACGATACTGCTACATTTTATTTTGAAAATTCTCTACTGCAATTTGCTAAAGAGGGCTTTTGGGTAAGTAAATAATAAATACATTCCAAATACAGATCGCAGTTTCAACTTGCGGAATAAACTCAATGTAACCGCTTTACTCGAGTTTGCAACTTTCAATTGCTCTGTTTAGTTCAATGACGTCATTTAATGAGATTTATCATTTTTATATACAGTTATTATTTAAATTATTAAGAATAACAGTATTTAATCGTATCACTTACCTGACATGTAGATAAAATTTATTGCAATCAATTAACTTTTTTAGTTTTAACACAAGTAAACATAAGCACACTTAACTTTTAATATTTAATATTACTTAATCGCTTAGATTAAAAAATGAATTCCGAATCGATTGAGAAACTCTAAACATATTCCCCTTTTTTACCACATCGGCAGTGTATCCATGTCACAAAAAGAACAAATTTTCTAAAAGAAGGCATCAATACGTAAATTTTCCCCATCCACCCCAGACGGGCAAAAAAAAAATCGATTTCTCCGTCTGAGACGAATGGAGAATTGGAAGGGTCCGTTCGCCCTCGGCTTCGATGAAATATCAATTTTTGATGAACTCACCTTCCCGGAGGCCCGTGAATTGCAGAGCAGAACACCGGCCGCATGAATTCTGTACTCTTTGTCCAGCTGCTGATGCTGCGCTTGTATTTTTCTGCGGAGGCAAACAAAATTTGTACGTGAACAGAAAAAACAAAGGGGCAAACAGAATTTTTGCTCCATTTATTTTCCCTCGGGAATTGCTTGGGCTACTTTTTTTGCGCCCCGCAGTGTAATAAAAAAGAAAATTTTCAAATTGTTACGAATATTCGTGTCAACGCTTTTTCGACGCTGATTTGTCGAGTTTTAATTGGAATTTTTGACAGAAAGAAGCGATATAAAGTAGAGGCTTTATAAGGGAATTTTAAAGAGTTCCCATTTTTTTAACGTAATAATAGCGTTAAACCTTTATAAATTTTTGCAATTTTTTAAAACGAATATTTTATGAAAAGTAGAAAATTGCATTGAGTATTTGTCAAATATGACTTTTTAACTTTGCTTTGAAATTAATGTTTTGGCAGTTCTTTTGTAAAAAATAATTCTTATTTCAAAAATTTTCCATTAATTTATATAAAGACGCTTGGCTTTATTTATTAATTAAAAAATAAATAAAAATCAAAGATCTCTTGTACGACCTTTTTTAAATTTATCTATGATGGGACTTAAAAAGAGTTAATTAACTGTAAATTACATAGCACTGACAGGCTGCTAATATTGCATGATGCACAACCGTCATAAGGTAATATCAAAAAGATTTATTAAACAAACAGCATCAATCATGGTATATGCATGTCAACAGTTCGGTTAACTTTAATGAAACAGCTTAATGATGTTTATTAGCTAATAAACGCATTTTATCGATCTGGATAATGAAAATTTATCCAAATAATGACAAGAAACTGTTACAGCGGTAACATCTGTTTACAATTTTTTATTAGGCTAGCCGCGAATTTGGAAGCGACGCAATTAAATTCATTGCTTTAAAAAAAATTTTTAAGCAGCGGACAAGTGTAATTAAAAAAGTTTCCATGGCTCGAGTAATTATCTTAGAGCTTTCGTGTGTTGACATATGAAAATTGCGGAGAAATAAAAAGAGCTCGCGGATCAAAATCTTCTTTTTTGAACGCCATTAATGCTGGCGCTAATAAGAACTTAATTTATTTTAATTTAAGGTAAATCTGAGAATTATATAATAAATTAATAAGCAGTGAGGAGGCTTTCACTAAGATTAATTAATTTGAAAAATTCTCAAGTAGAATTAAATCATTATCCTCTGGAAGCCAAAAAATCCAATTTTTTCATAATAATTTATAATTAAAAAACTTTTAATAAATCCCCCAGACTCAAAATTATAATTTAATTAAATATTTAACGCTCGGTACAGTTCATAAGACCCAAAAAAACAGTATTCCTTCCGTAAACAATCTTATCAATCCTCCCCCCGCCACCCACACCCCTCCATAATCCCAGTAAACAATAGAAAAATATGCTCATCCAAGAATTATAGCCGCGAAGTCAGGCCGCGAGAATTAAAAAGGCGAACTTTGCCCATTAACGCGAAAGTTCATCGATTCGGGGCGTCAAAGTTCGCGTGTACAAGAAGGGAGGGGATGGGGAGGGGGGAGCTGGTCGTGAACTCACGATATGGCGTGCAGCAGCTCCTGGCGCTGCTTCTCCTTGACTTTGACGCTGCCACCCTCGGCCAGGGCTACCTGCAGCTCCCGCTGCAGTACCGCCAGCTTGCGACGTTCCGCCTCCAGCAGCAGGGAGGTTACCTGTGGAGAAAGAGAGAGAGAGAGGTTATCGACTGTTGGAAGGGGCTTTTTTTGAACGTGTTTCGTAAAATTCATAGATGTGGATTTAAAGTTTACGATTTTTACCGTTTGGTAAAACAGATATAGTTTCTATTTTATTTTAGAAAATATATTGTTATTTTATCGTAGAAAAGCAATTCACTGTTTATTATTTACTTTCTGGGTAAAATAAATTTTAAACAAATTTATTAAAAAATAAGAGCGATATAAGTATCCATAAAATAATTTTTTGAATTTCACGAGAAGCACAATAAAATTGTATTTTAGATGCGTAAAAAATATTTATACATATATTTAATGTAAATATAATTATACATTAAAATAAATGTATAACATTTAACAGGGTACGTAAAATTTTCTTTTACGGCTAAAGATTAAAATCCTTTAATACATTTTAATAACCCATAAAATAATAAAATCATATTATTATTATCATTATTATTTACGAAAATAATTTACTTAAAATTA
>JAWWEM010001126.1:20622-35603 GCA_035582935.1 Ormyrus thymus | reverse complement strand
TGTACCGTTCCGAAGGAGGAAGGTCCGTTCCGCGAAGCTACGAAGCTGGGATTATGGATATACCTGCTGGGAGGACGAATTTTTGTTGCTTCGATTATGTCTGTCCGAGGTCTTTCGTGCCGATCGAGTCTCGGATACCGAGCTAATTTAATGGAGTTCCGTCTTGGATGTGCTCTCGGCCACCGAGGAGTTCGGAACTCTTTTTAGTTTGGGAATTGCACTTTATTCGAGGCGAATTTAGATGGGTACTTTGACATTTCTGGGATGAGACTTTGCGGCTCTGAAAATTTTTCTAGTGGAAGGCTGTAAACTTTAAATGAATTCGATCACTTGCATATTTTAGATTATCAGTTTAAAGGAATGTTCATAATAAGCTTATTTGCTGCTTCAATTTAATAATTATGATTATCAAGTTTTGAATAGCGGTCGTTTTGATGCATCCAGCAATTAGCTTAATTTGATACGATTCCCAATAGTTGGAAGAGACTTAATACGACGTTGAAACTTTGCCAGAGATTGCAGGGGTCGATAAATATTTTCGCGTTACTGATAAAATTAATGAAAGTTTTCAAGTAAAGGATATATAAATATAATTCTATCTGAGACAACCTATAAATATAGTTCAGATTAACCTGAAGAATTAAAAATAAATTTTAAAGATTATAACTGTAATAATAGTTCACTGTAATTTACGTCAGAAAAAGAAATCTGCATCTTAAATAAAAACTTGCATGCTTTTATTAAATCTAAAAACATTAAAGCAGTGCAGTACAAAAAGTTTCACTGCCGTGCTAAAGTCAATGACCTTCTCAATGACCCGCAACACAAAGGAGCCTCTGCAATTTAAGTACATCCAAGTTTACTCATCCTTATTAACGAAACTCCAGATTGAATAAACATCCGCAAACACGGCGTCTCCCCAGTCTCTTCTTCCAAAACAACGCACTCATTAGGCCCTAATAACCCATTGAGCAACGAAAATACGCGAAGCGCGCGCGAAAATGGCCTCTTTATACACAGCAAGTGCCGCGGAGCCATGCTTTAATTAACTGCCGCGTCGAGTGACGTAACACCACCAGTGCACACAAGAGCACGTGCCAAGCGCGATTCCACATTTTTTTTTTTTTTTCCTTTTTCCAAGCCGGCGAGATTTTAATCGGACTTCGGGTGCGAAATCGGCAGGCTTTCTCCGTGGCATCGCATTGCGCAAAGAGTCGGGCGCAGATGGAGAACAATGGTCCTGCGCCGATCCGCGAAATTCTTGCGTCGCGTGCGAGATTTTTCTACGAGCGGTGACTTCTTTGCTTTGTGGCTTTGGGCATTAAGCGAGTTTCTATTCCAGCGCTCTTCGCGGAGCTGGAAGGAAATATGGCGCGGCTGGCGAGGAGAAACGCGCGATGATCTCGTAATTGGATATTGTTGGCAGGATTTTTGTGCGCGCCTTAATCGCACGTAAATTAAGGTAGTTGAGTAATTTTCAGCCGGTGGAGGAAGAGTTTATCGTAGCTCTGGAATGCATTAATTGAATTAATTTATAAGAGAAGGTGGAAACGGTTTCAAATTTATTTATTCTTAGAAGTTACAATAGCAGCAAAGTTTTGTAATCAATGTGAACTGAAGTAGGAAATTGAGGTATCATAATTACAAAATTAACATCTAAATTTACTATGGTTTAAATTACAAGTTTTTTGAAATACAAAGATGTAGTAAATAATCAACCGAAAATCAATAAAAGGAGCATAATTTTATGTAAAAAGTATATAACCTTTACTATAATACAGTTGGCACAATCTTATCACTTTTTTAGTATCTTTTAACTGACCCAGTTTTGCTAGCCAGTTTTGCCAAAGAGGGCAACCTACGCAAAGTAAATATTGTTACAAGTACGTTTTTAACGCAATTGTTACGTAATCAAATATTACGATCACCTTCCCAAGCATACAAACAGGATAAAAAAAGCCTTTTATTCGTTCTCCAAATACTCGATTCTTCCGCATTTCCATACAGCCCGAAGCATTTTCCCCAATCCGACAAGTAATTAAACGCCATCCATAAATCGCCCTCAGCTCCGCCGTTATCAGAAATTCCCATTCACTGAGCAAGAAACTTTGCGACCCGTAAAAAAGCCATTTTCAAAGAGTTGCCCAATGTTGCTGACGCCGTAAACATCCGCTTGGCGAATAAAACGCGCCGTTTTTCGGCCGTAAGGACGCCAGAGACTCGCGATATGCAGGAATGCCGCAGTTGTTGTTTTTTCTTTTTCTTTTTTTGACGGTCAGCGGCCCTCGTTATCACGTGACCGAACAAACGAGCCGGCGATCGATATATGTGCGCGGAACACACACGAGCCGCGGCGGGGCACACACCTGCCGACGCGCTGCTGTGTGCTTAATTTTTCGAGGGTCCGAGGGTGTGTTGCTTGCCGCTGATACCGCGGCCTGAGGTGTAACGAAGCGCGCGGGGACTGCGCGAGTCAACACTTACTGCTTGGAGATTAAACGTTGCCTTTTTTGGAAGGTGGCGGGGCGAGGATATTGTTTTTACGGGGTTTCTGCGTTCGGTGCGTTCGCAATGGAAATTTTATTTACTGAATTAAATGTTTTATTGTTTTATAAATTTTTATAAATACGTATTAAAATCTTACAGTTTCTGATGTAATACGTATTGTAATGCGTATGATAATACCTAATATAACACGTATTATAGTCCGCATGAAAATACGTAAAATATGACGTAAATATTTTCAGCAGGGACGGCAGTGTCAATCGTTCTAATTGTCGTAGTATTATTAATTCATTAGCAATATTGTCATTATTCTTCCTTTCTTAGACACATTGATCAGTTGTTATAATACAATCCTTATACAGTTGTATCAGTTACATTTATAGACTTTCAATAAAGTTCGAAAACTTTTGATTCCATTATATTCTTAAAATTTTTTCTAAATTACCATTCAAAACATTAAACAATTTCGGTCAACAACCCCTTTTATTTACTCTCAAAAACGTTGAAATACAGACACGCCACCGCGGTATTCGCCGCGATTCTCCGGTTCATTGAACCTCCAAATAAAACGGCTCGCACATTTTCAGGAGAGACATCCGGACGATCCTCCGAAATTAACACAGCCACAAAGGGCGGCCGGCGTCTTGCCATTCTGCTCGAGTTTCACGTGGCACGAGACTCGCGAGTCTGCGCGACAAAAGACATACGTGTCCAGGCAAGACGGCTCGTGCTTTGAATCTGGATTGCAAGACTAGATGCTGACGCTCGGTTATGATGCTTCAACGTGATTTTTGCTTTACTTTTTCGCTGGCTTGAAAACTATGTGGTTTTAAGCGGAAAATTATTAAAACTTGTATCAGGATTTAAAAGTGGTAATTTTCTACGACTGAATTGAAAAGCCATCGAAGTCACAAAAGCTTAAATGGGCTGTAAAATAATCTATTTAATCAGAACGTGGAGTGTGTTTGTTTAATGTCATACGCCGATATTATTATTCTATATTTTCCTTGTTAATTTACCGAACAACTTTATATTCTCTGTACATATTAATTTAGAAGGATCGCAAAATTCCATTATTGATTCTACTTAATTTTAACTAAAGAAATCACGAAGGCCTCAAACTGCACTTCTTTCATTCGAAGTAGACCGGCGCCAAACTCAAACAATAATTTTAATTTTAAATCTAAGGTCACTCCTGAAATCAAACTTCTTGAATAGATCGAACTTGAACAATCGAGGAGGCAATAGCTCGTTAATTCAACGAGGCAACAACGGCAGCTCCAGTCAAAAGACTGAGCTGGCGAGAGCTTCGCTTTTGCCTTCAATTGATTGAAGTACCATCAGATTTCTCTCGGTACCTACAGGTAGAAGCGAAGTGCACTTGACCCCCAGTGGGATTCGAATCGTTTTTCGGGCAAGGCTTCTAAATTTACGAGCGTGAGACGCCGCGGAAATCGCCGATGCCGATTTATGAAGGTCGATTATTGACGTTTATGGAAAAGCATTTTACTGCCAGACTGAAAATGAATAATGCATATGAGCAAATCCAGGAAACGTTTAACTTTTAGGAAACTGATATGTTTCTTATAAGCCTGAAGTTTTTTTTAAGTTGTAACAATTTTTATAATTTAAAAAAAAAAAACTAGCAAAATTTTTTCTCTTGTTAAGGCTAAACAAAAAATAAGTCTTCTCTCTACTTTTTCGAGTTGTTTGATATTTTATAAGAATGAGAACGTACAAAATAAATATAAGATATCTCGATCGGTTGAGTAATAAAGAAAAATTTTATTTCTGTTGCAGGTGAGTTGAAATCACTTTCATTACCTCGAGGTTTCCTGCCCGAGCTAACGGAGCATTGCGAACAAGGTAAAGAAAACTGCCCGACCATTCATTTCGCTTTAAACGTGAATTTTTATGGTGGGGCGAGCTTTATTTTAAGAATTGCAATTTTTAAAACGGTACCTCTGTAATTATTATGCGTTTGAAACGCTACCATTGTTCCTGTTAACTTCGTATAATTATGCCCGGATTATGCCACAATAAAGCCATTAACCATTGCACATTAGCGGCAATTTACTGTCACAGAAGAATTCAAGGTGAGCTTTGGAAAATGCAGGTTGTTTTTTTTAACGTCCTTTTGAAGTCAGTAAAAATAGTGCTTTATTTTTTTTGGTGCTTATAATATTGTCATCACGAGCAAGAAATTAATATAAGATTATACAGCATGAAGAAATTGATTTGTTTTTATTAAAGTATCGATGAAGAGAAATAAATGAGAATGATTCACCGAAACGTGACATAGCATGATTCATTATGCGACACGAATGCTTAGCAACATTATTCCAGTAATGAGTTTATCCTTGACCGTCGGAAGCAATATCAATGTTTAAATAAAAAAACGATTGTTTGAACAAAAAACTTTTAATCCTATCTCAGGTTTTTGTACTGGAACTTGGCGAGTTTCCTACTTCACAGCATTAAAACTCGCTTCATTCTTTCCGCGCGAATGTTTCTTTTTAATACTTTTTTAAAACTAAAGCTGGTGATTATACAAAAATAAATCTTGTTTACGAGTCGGCGAAAATTGCCTGTTAAACCTTAATGTTCTTATATAGTACCTGACAAAAGGAATTTCAAATTGTAAATTTCTGCATGACTGATTTGCGAAGCCGATCTTTAGCAGCCATTGTCTCCCTCCTCTGGCGATACGAAAACCGTCAAAGGCGGAAGGCGCAACGAAGCTATTCGAAAAATTTCCTAATTACGTAACCCGGGCTTTTCTCCGTTTCACATCGTTTTTTAGCGAGCAAGGGGAAAAATAGTGCAATCAGTCGGGCCAAGGCGCGAATCGCGTCTTCCTTTCGCCGTGCCGTTTCAGGGAAACGTCGAAAGGCGCGCGCAACTAATTACGAGTAATGCTTGGCCTCCTCGGCTGACTTTACGACCAATTCCATCTAAACTCTCGCTGGAACTGCACGATGGAGGTCAGGCGAAACTCGAGAAAACTACTGCGGGCTACCGGTGCTTTCCTCTTTCTGCTTTTGGGCTCGGGTTCGGCTTTTAAAAAATTACTTTCGGCGTCTTTTTTATGTAACGAGTTGCGCGAGCCTCGAGTTGAACGTCGAATCGAAGATTAAAGTATCTCCCGCCGCGTTTATTTAGAATGTACGATAAAAAGACCAACCCGCGAAATACAATTATTTTTTTGCAATCAAATGTAATTATAGCGAGCTACGCCGATATTCTATTTGTGATTGTATAATAATAATTCTGGTTTAAAAAGAAAACAAAAAACCGACGTTCAGCTTCACTTTTTTCCCTTCAACACAGTTTTCGGAGCAAGAAGCTCGTTTGAATTTTTACACATCGAACGCTCGCGAGCTTATAAATTACTCGCTAACTAATGCTCAAGACTGGGTGGACGCGCCCGCCTTCATTATTCAAACGGCCGCAGCCGCTCACCGCGCGCGGACACTTGCAGCTGCGCGCCGCTTGCGTAAAAATGTTACGGTCCCTTTATGCTCCGCGGACTTCTTCCGGCCGTATCTCTTAGCACATATGTGCCCCCTTGCTGCGCGCCGCGCCGCGACGACGCGATATGACCGCCAGTCCCCCTTTTCTGCCTCCTCGCTTTCGGAGCTGCTTGACGTTGGTTTAAATTGGCGTTTTGCTTTTGGAGAAGAATGATTGGGTAAAGTTTAACGGAGGTTTGTCGGTTTGAAAGAATTTTAAGTGTATTTACATTTTTGTGATTGTAACATTTATTATTAAAATACTTAATGAACGGCATTTCCGGACGGTAAACAACTTTCTTGGAAAATATGCATACTTTTTTCGTTTACGGTGTCATTATTTCAGTCCGCTCCGTGCTTAAATCCAGTATTGACATCAGAATAGAGAAAGAATGTGAAACTCGTGGCGCATCTACAGGCGTGATGTGATTATTTGCTCGAAGGAAAAATTCCTTCATAAATTTCCTGTTTTCATTATGGCTCTTCCTCATTGTTCAACAACATTTTTGTTCCATTAGAATATCGCTGAATGAGAAAGACGTACTTTTAAATAATATTTTCTCACGAAATCGCTAAAATTTCAAGCGACAATTTAATGTGAAAGTAACAAGTACGAAATTAAACGATATTAACTTTGAGCTGTCATGAATTTTCTATAAAAATGAATGTTAGATTTTTTGTCACGTTTTACTGTTTAGTTGGTGTATGTAAAAGCTGATCAAATTAGCAGTTTTCGTAAGTAGGCAATCATTTATTCAGGCAAATTTCTCATCGTCCCAACTCTTAGAAACTTTAACAAATAAGATTGTCGTTTATATTTTACGAAGGATTTTCCAAACAACCTCTGTAGGCATTTGGCTGGCTTTGAAAGGTCAACGCCGTCTTACCGAAAGAAACAAGGCGCTCTGGGAAATGTGCCGCGTGAACGTCAGCGGATTATCCCTCTTACCGACTGCTTTCTTCTGCCTTACGAGGCTCATTAGTGCGGACACTCCAGCCGGTGGTTCGAGGAGGATGCTTCGATTTTCCAGGAGCCCCTCTTAAGGTTTAAATCTCCGGCTCTCCGCGCTGAATAGCTACTTTTCTCCGTGATCGATGCTTTTAAGTTGCGCAGAGCTTGGGAGCTAATGGATTTTATTTTAAAGGATTTCGCGATGAGATTTGGGTCTTCTTTCTCAAATGCTTTGTATTTACTATGCAGTCGGAGATTAATAGAGTTTGACTTTGGAGAATGATACATTTCAACCAACTTTCAGTCAACTCTAAATACATATCCTAATTTGTCTACACGGAGAAAAATCGCTAGTGAAATGTACTTAAAAGGTATAAGCAAAAGATACTGATTCTGACTTAAGTAAAATTTACTTGATTTATTAAGTATGCCACCGCACAGAAAGAAAAATGGCGCCTTGGATTCGGTAAAATTTACTTACAAAGCCGAGTAAAGTTTACTTACGATGTTTGCTTAACTTTTTAAGCAACTTTTACTTGCATTCAATGTAAATTTTACTAGCGATTTTTCTCCGTGCAATCTTACCAACTGCCAAGCAATTTAAAAACTTTAAAAAACGTTCTAATTTTAGTAACAGTTTAAACCAACCCTTCCAAGACTTTGAACCTCTCTAACTTAATTGTACCCTGCGCTTTGCGCAAGCACCTGCTCAAAGCAGCCGCAAATCCAACACAAAACTCGAAAGCTAACTTCGCGAACAAGTGAAAGGTCCCGGGTATATATTTGCCCTACTGCTCGTTGCTCCTTTTCGGCAGCTCAGCACTTCGCGCGCCTCGGACCCCCTTAAAGAGCCGGCAGAGTGAAAGAGAGAAAGGACTCTTTCGGCTCGTTAGACTCGTCCCAGATTTCTCGGTCCCGAACTGAAGACGACTGCGCAGCTTCGCCTGAGCCGGGCTCTCTTTCTCTCCCCGTCGGGCTTTGCAGTGCTCTCGCTCGCGAAAGTTCACGCCTCCTCTCTTTCAGGGGTTCCGTGGAAACTCATTCTTTCGGGAGGCGGTCCCTTTTTTTCGATTTCTTTCCGCGGCTCCGTCCGATTCTTCTCTAATTATCCCTTCGGCTCGGATGATCGATATCATCGGGATCTGGCTGGGCGGTTCTTTAGGGAACTTCTTTTTTCGCTTTTAGAGGATATTTTTAGATTGAACATTTCATTTTTTTCGTTTATTTTGCTTGAAATTAAGTATTGTGTCCTTGATTTATTTAGAGCGCGTTGAGGTCAGAATGGTAATAGCAGAAAATTATAAGATTTAAAATGCTTATTTAAAATATTGATCTACACATTCGAATGCACGATCTAAAAGCTACCTGAAATTAAAAAGATACTAGCTCAAATTTCAAGCGCCTTTCTCATAATTAATTTAACACAGCTTTTATTGTAATTAAAAATCAACGAATCCCAGCTGCTCGCCCGGCTCACGCGCCAGCGGCAAACCCATTGCAATATCCCGCAGTCTCCGAATGCAGAGCGCGAAAATTCGATCGCAATAAGAGCGAACGTCCTCCGCTGGCTCTTGTCCGCGATTTCGCAGCCCCCCGAGCTCCGTACACGCGTGGGCATGTCTCCGGCTCTTGCGCGCGCCGCATGGAAATTAGCCGTTTGGCAAGCATCCCGATCCTGCGGAGCGGCGAGCGGAAGCGCGCGAAGCGGAGAGGGGGAGAGAGAAAAAGGCGCAAATTC
This sequence comes from Ormyrus thymus, assembly GCA_035582935.1. Lineage (NCBI taxonomy): Eukaryota > Metazoa > Arthropoda > Insecta > Hymenoptera > Ormyridae > Ormyrus > Ormyrus thymus. The sequence continues at coordinate 26,896 of JAWWEM010001126.1, read as the reverse complement.
TTGCCGAGCGATATAATGCGCGCGCGGAGGACGAGAGTCGCGCGAGGAGAGAGCATTGTGCGCGCCTTATTTATGATGCAGCGGTGGCCGTAAGCCAGGTTAATGCGCCAAAGTATCGCGGTATTAACGTGTAAGGCCTGCCGCAATTGAATTCCGAATCGAGGTTACAAATGCAAAGCCCGCCGAATGCGCGGTGCGCCGGCGGAACGTTCCGCCGCTTTTCGAAGGATAGCCGAAGTTTTCGGGGAGCGGGTAATGTGGCTTCGCGAGTTTTGAAAGCTCGGTAATTGCTGCGGATTTATTGAATTGCTCGATTTCGGCTAGTTTTCAACGGCAGCTTTTGAAAGACGGTAAAGTGTCTTGGGAAACTAGTAATTTGTAGATACTTTAAAGTGGCAATTATACATAGTATTGCGAAAGTGAAGGATTATTGAAAATAAATAAATTGAGATCCATGTATATTAATAAAAACTTATTATAAATTTGAAAACAACATTTATGACAGAAAAAAATATATTATTTTCAAAACTATTTTATTTTTGAAAAATGTTGGTGAATTAGAAAGTTTTATTAGAAGGATTATTGGTAAAAATAAATGAATTGAGATGTGTATATTAATAAAAACTTATTAATAAAAACTTGTTATAAATATTAAAAACAAAATTTATGGCAAAAAAAAATATATTATTTTCAAAACTATTTTATTTTTGAAAAAATGCTTGTGAATTAGAAAGTTTGACTAATCAAATTTAATTATTTACGAAAAACTTGAAAATTGTAGAATTTCAAGAAATTTTCATCTAATACAGAAAAAAGTAGGTTTATATTCCGACAAGCTCTCATTTTACATTTTCTAAATATTCTCAACGATCAAAGCCAATTTCATTCACTTGCATATTTTCCTTGAATAGAAACACAGTTAGAATTCACCTACTTTACAGCCCTACTTTGACATGCTCGCAAGTCTTGACATTTTCCGATCCACTATTACCGGCAATAAACAACCCATACACTTCCATTCCTCCATTTAGCATCCAGAGAAACTGGACTAATTGTCCAGCTCGTTACAGATCGGCATTCAACTCTCCTGCACCATTCGCTCTCTGTTTATGTTCGACAAATCATCGCGCGAAATTACGACTCTCGCGTGTTTATTCAACCAGATCGGCTCTCGTAAACGCCCTCAAAAATGTCAAAACACTACTTTTCATCTCGGGCGAGCAAGCTAACCTAATCAAAACCGGTAGCGGAGCTCGTCGCGGCGTTATCTGCTCGGCATGTAGGTCGTCCCCCGTCGTTTACGATCGCGGAATTTCGGAAAGTCGAGCGCGTGCATATTTCATCCGCGTGCGTGGGAGGAGGAGGACGCGACGAAGGTCGCAAAAATATACCGGCGAAGGACGGAAGCTGCAGCCGGAGAGGAGTCTGGCGGGCCGAAAGTCGCCCCGCGCCGAGGGATATTTACGATCGCGAGTGTTTGCGCGCGCTGGACTTTTGGTTTTCTCCTCTCCGCTGCTGCGGAGCACAAAGGACAGCGGGGGGATGAGGAGCTTTTTATCGGGGACCGACGTTATCTATGCAAATGGATGGATGTCTGGACGGAGGGAGGTGAAGGAGGGCTTTGTTATTTTGATGGGTCGACAAAGGATTAGGATACTTTTTGTATGATTGAATCTATTGTGTTTGGTAAAAGAGCTGGATGAAAGTTGTGCTTTTACACTGGATGATTTTTAATTAAAGATTGTAAAGAAAATTATAGTATTTATGTCACAAGATTAATTTACAGTCTGATTATTTAGGACACATTATATAATTCTAAATAGATAATAGAAAAAATGAATCCACATAAATTTTCATTAACAAAAATTTAATTATCACTTTATAAAACAAAATACCTCACATTCTGTTTCAGGTAAGTGCGTTTTTTCTTCTGCCAATGAATCCAACTCAATTCAAATGTACCTACAGTAAGTAACACCTTTCGATATCAAAATCAGTCTCAACTACGTATATTTTTATGAACTAACGGCAGATTACCACCAGTGCTCACATTTAAATACAAACAGCAGCTCTCTTTGAAAGTACATCCGCACGACAGCCAAACCGAGTAATTACCACAGTGCATTATCGCACGAAAGCAAAAGGTAAAACAATGCCCGAAGTTATGAGAATGCCGGGCGCGCGGCGCGCGCGACGTCGCGCATTTGCGAAATGCGGCGACGCGCGCGCGCGCAGCGGGGGAGGGCCTCGCGGCCCTCTTAAAATGCCGAAGATCAAAGAGTCATGGAGAGTAAAGACATTGGGCTGCATAAAAGCCTGGGGAGACTCAGTTTCCCGCACGTACGCAGACATTCTTCCTCGTCGTAAAAGCTCCGAGGCGCTCTTGTTATTTGCGAAGCGTCCCGGCCGATTTTCCGACCTCGTCGATATTCGTCCGATGGCCTCTTGTTATGAAGGATTCGGTCGAGAGAAATGGAGTTGTGAAAAAATGACGGTACACCGAAATGGAGTCTATATATGGACGGTTCGATTATCGCAATGGATTGGTTACCTTGGTGAATTTTTCATAAGAAAATAATTCTCATTTTTTTAATTAAAATAGAAATCTATCCAAATTGAATTTTATGATATATCGATAAAAAATTACTTTTAATATATTCTTTCTAAAAAAATTGAATTTTAAAATTCCCTTTAACCTTTTTTTTTAATCTACTTAGCGAAAAAAAAATCCACTCGCTGAACATAAACGCAAGCACTTGCAATTTAAAATATTCAATACGCAAGTAACACAGCAAGCCGAAAAGGCTCAAGAAAGAAGTGCCGGAGCTCGAAGCTGATAAAATGCAACCGCGACCAATTTTCCCAAATCCCGCGCAAAGTATTTTTTAATTAATTCCGCAGCGAAACCGGCATCGCTGACCCATTTTTCCGAGAACCCTCGACGGCTTACTAGCCGGGCGTCAATATTTGATTGCGCCGCGACTCCCGGGGAACTCCTGTGCAAAACCGAACGAACGCCGACGCCGACGCCGTATCGACTGCGGAATTTTTCCCGCGCTTTCGCCCCGCGCCGAGCGGGAGCGAAAAAAAGGGGGCAAGATAAATAGAGCAGCTTCTCCGCGACGCGAGTAAATGCATTTCCATTTGCGCGATTGCATTAGGCGTCCTCTCTTCCCCCCCCTGCAATTCTGTCAACATTTGCAGGTACTTCCCCGAGCCCGCGGTTACTCGATTTTCCCCCGGGCCGCGCGGCTTGCTTTTTTTCGAAGTGATTTGGTGGGAAAGCTGGAGGCTGCCGGCGTCTTGAGGAGGAGAGGCGAGTAAGCTCGCAGATTTGTTGGGGTTTGTGAATCAATCTTATGATTGGGTTGGATTGATTTAAAACTTATCTGGTTAAGTAAGGACGTGGATTTTTCAATCTTGTATTGTGAAATTTAATTGTTGGTTGCAATTTATATTAATTAAAAAATTCTTGGGGAACTATTTAGTTTTAAAACGGGATTCTCTGCACAGTTACCGTTTTGTTTTTACGCAAATTAATAAATTACTTTATTGAATAATATTTCATAAAGATCGAAAACGTTTAGTTTCTTTGATTACAAACCCGAACAATGACTTTATCTACCAAAGCCTTTAATACACTTCCGTCCTTAAAATTTATCCGAATTTTTCATCGGCGAGCTTTAAATTTAATTAGCCATCTTCCAGCCTAAATATAGCGAGTTCCCGAGCAAAGTAAAGTGCGCGCTGACCGAATTTCCCACGCGCAGTTCATCGACTTCGTAAATTCTGTTTCCGCGCCGGCGAACACATGTTCCACATTCGATAAAAGCCCGAATACTCTCGCCTTTGTCCCTTCCGCCCTCGCTGACGCGCATCACGCCTCGGCCTCCGGGAAAAAGGCTTTAAATATAAAAATGCCCCCCCTCCCCCATAAATAAATCTTAGCCGTGCCGGGCGAGAGAGCCTCGGCGTGTAAACTCCGCTCTATATACGCAAAGCGTCGTAAACGGCGAGCCTCGTAATCGGGCTTTATGCACTCGGCTCCTCGGTGCCTGCCTGCCGCGCGACTACCGCCGGGGCCAGTTTAAACGTTATCGATCAAGAGGTGCATCCGAGGCACGCTCGAGGATTTTACGCGACGACTGCCGCGCGCCGACGAAAGGAGCTCTTTACTCTCCCGGGCGCGCGCCGAGTTTTAGCGCTCGGCTCGCGGGCTTCGGGCGCGTTGCGTCGTTTCACTTGGGCCTGGAATTTTGAGCAGAACAGCGGCTCGGGGAGCGCGTGGGATTACTTTTTATTTTCGGTGTATTTAATTTTGGAATTAATTTAAATAGTATAAATATTATTAGAAAGTGTTAGTTAGGAATCATATCAGATATCAGTGTTATTGGTATTTAATAAAACAGACACTAATTAATTACTGAAATTTTTATTGCATTTTTATTTTACTATCTATAAAAAGCATGTTCAAGCTGTCTAAATAAGTAAAACATTTCACGCTTCACGCCAATGCATTCATTAATCACAAAGTTAAGTCGTGAACTCCTCCCCCGCGCGTTTATTAGAAGAAAACTGAAAAATCTGACCCACTTCTCAGGATACTTCAATCAACGCCACTTCGCGTTTCCCCCCACAACGCAAAGTCTCGTCGCGAGCGCCTCGATTACTCAACCTCGCGCCAAATCCTTTCATCCGCGCTTTCGGATATCGACCCCCCGAGAGCCCGTCGCCCGTCATCGCAGCGCGCATCGCGCAGTCTAATTCCGCCCGCGATCGCCGTATCGCCGCTCGAGAACGCGCACGCAGACCCTCGAGGAAGAAGCAGCGACGCAAGATGATACACCGGCTGCTGCTGCTGCTGCTGCGGCTGCTCTTGTGGCCTAAAAATAGCGGCCGCCCGTGGAGAGTGATGCAGGCCGGTGCACTGACTCTCTCTCACGTGGCGCGTCTGCTCCGAAGTGCATATAGGCAAAGCGGGAAGAAAGAGCTCGGGGATGACGGAACAATGATTGAGATTTGCTCGCGGAGGTGGAGTGAACGGCTTGGGACCGGAGCGAAGCTGGTTTAGAGCTTGATTTATAGCTGGCGAACAAAGTTTTAAGGAAGATGTGCTGCTTTCGATGAAAACAAGGATCGCTGCTTTTGTTGGAGCTCCGTATTTGGGAGGAGAGAAGCATCGGATTCGCGAGTGTTTTTTAGATTACGCTATTCTTGCGCTCCAGAGAGTAATATACGAGTAAAGTTCCTTTTATTTGTTGGGGAAACGAAAAAGCTGTCTTCATTGTAACAAAAAATCGGAATAAATTCAGAGTTCTTAACAAATTAAGAAACCTGCTTTAGATAGAGAAACGAGGGTAGCGAACATCAAGGTTTACTCAACGGATGATCTGTAAAATAATTTCAGCCATTCAAACATAGGAAGAGAGAAAATTCAATAATCCAATTCAATTAGCCCACATATACGGGATGATCTCACCAGCAAACACGAGCTCGCCTTGAACTATTTTCTGTAAAATTCTCAAATTTATCAAAACTTACGAAGGAAACAAAGTAAACTACAAAATTACAAGAAATAATAGTGTCGTTCTTTCCCGCGCGCGCAAACAAACACGGTCCAAAGTGTCAATAGATAAACGTCATCCTTCCCAGCGTCGAACAATGCTGAAAGCCCGCAGAAAGCGAAACCGAACTCGAAGCGAGAATACTCTCGGTGCTCGCGCGGAGCGGAAAAACGGCTTAGCATTAGCGAGATTGGGCCTGACGATTTCAGCGCGCCCGGCGGGGATCGCCGGGGGAAAAATTGGTAATTGCGCGCGAGATGCCGCCGGTTTAATTCCTTCCGGCATGCCGCTGCCTGCTTTGACGGCTCAACCGAGTCGGGGATTTAGGCTCTCGCGGAATGTCGCAATTACTTAGGAATGAAAGGGACGAGCGCTTTATTTTCTCCCGACTGAGGGGCGAACGAGACGCTCCTCTTTATATTTAATAGCCTTTTTTCGTTATTCGCCGCGCACTGGGATACTTTTCTGATGGGGTAATTGGATTGCGGGGTAGCTTTTGAAATGTTGATGAAATTCTTTGAGAGGAATGAATTGTAGCTCGTTGTTGCTTTTGCGAAATGTCTAACGACGTCGAGCGGAAAACAAGCTTTTCAATTAGTGTAATCATGAAATGCTACCGTTTACTGCACAACAAATATTTCTTACTTTATTTCCGATTTTATATCGAACGCGCGAATCATAAAATGCGCATTTTATTTTCCATACAGAAT
>JAWWEM010001126.1:6855-18720 GCA_035582935.1 Ormyrus thymus | reverse complement strand
ATTAGCACTTTAATCAAACGCGCGCTTCCTAATCTATCTCCGCGCGAGGCAACTTTAACTTTTACGCAAATAACAAAATATTCTTTTTACCGATAAAGATAAAATTTCCGCACCTCCAACGCGAATCCTGCTTTACAACTCTCATTCCGGCCGCTGAAAAAAGCCTCGAAGAGAAAGAAAAAAAACGCGTCGCGCACATCCCAGAGCGCGTCTCTTCTAAATCAGGTCAGCCACCCCGGCACTCGCGATCGGCCCAATTTTAATACTCGCCGCCCACGAGTCTCTCTCTCGATCGTCGCCCTACTCGAAGCGGCGACGGCGGCGCCCCGCGCGGCTCGCGGCCGAAGCTCGCGGACGGCGAACGAGCGGCTCGGCAAGTCGGCTGCCGGGACAGTGCGGCGCCGACGTTCCCGCGCTGCGGTCGCCTGTAATTGCTCTTCTTCGCGAAGATCACTCGCTCATTCGAACGGTGAGGGGATACTTGGTGACAGTGATTCGTTGGTGATTTTTCTTTTTTTTTTTGGTGTTTGTGCTGGTTCTTTTTCCCTTGTGTTGCGACTTGTGCGGAGGAGCTGCAGGTGCTTCGAAGGGTAGATATGACGAATGATTTGAATTTGAGTCCGAGGGTAATTTATGCGGGCTCCCGCTCGGATAAATTATTTTCGAACGGAGCAGTGGTTACGTTGAGCGGAATGCGAGTGCGCCGAAAGTTTAAAAGTGCCTTATACATATATATCACCGTAAGATTAACTCAACTTTCCTTTTTATCATTCGCGCGCAACGCGAAATTTTTAATTCAATCAAAACTTTCCAACCGCGGCAAGTTTTAATCGCGAGCCGTCCAGAGATTCCCGAAGAATATATACCTGCCGCGCGGCGGGCGATCGCGTTATTAAATAAAGGGAGCAGCAGCGGCAAACAAATAATTCGGCTCCCGCGCGATTTCGCGAAAGCAATTATGCGGGGCCCAACTTTTTCGAGGATCATTTCGGCGTTTGACTTTCGGCCCGTGCAAGCCGCGAGAGGCGCCTGCGACTCGCCTGGATTAGATCGCGGAGTCGGGAAGACGGCGTGTGTGAGTTGCGAGCTAGATGGCGAACTTTTGCCGGTACGAATTAATATGCGTTTGAACTTGGAGGATGTATTGTATGCGAGGATAATGGGAAAGGGTGTCGTTGGCTTAGCGGGGAGAATGGTTTTCTTGCGAGTAAATACGGGAGGCGATAAGATTTAAAAGCTTTCGATGACAAAGGAAGTGAGATAAGCGCGGTTTATTTTGTTTCTGGTCTTCAAAAGTGTTTGAAGGAGAATAAAAGTTTGTAACTCCGGCGCTCTTAAATTCAGTTCCGAAGTGTTTTAATAAAAAAGAAAACGACGAGCACTGCAGTTACCTAAGATTACACGATCCGATAACAGCAATTATGAAAGCTTTGATTGATGGAAATTGCGTAAACGGACAAAGCTAAATTACACAGCTTAATAAAAAAAAAAAAAAGATAAAGCGAAAATTTCTGGGTAGAATTTAAAAATGTTTGTCGCGTCTCTCGTTAAACGCGGCAAACATTGCTTTTTAGTTTATCTTAGCTTTGAAGCAAGCACTACGACTACATGCAATTTGTGAAACATCAATATTTCTGTTTACCATTCAAATTTAGCAAGCTCTCGGTGATAACATTTTTGAGTTAATAAAAAGAATCAGCTTTGGGAAATTAAAAGTAGATTAACGATGTATTTATTTTTATTCCGTCACTTCCAACGGTTTTTAAATCGTCTTTTAGTTTTGCGTTTTGTTCCTAAATTAATTTAATCCGCCGTTCTTTCAAAAATAGAATTTTATCTAACCGCAGCAAGTAAAGTGCTGTAATAAAGTAGCGAGTAAAATCAAGTCCTTCAAGGTTATTGTGTATAAAGAAGCTTTACTAGAAAATCATTAATTTATGAACTCTCGCAAACAAACAATATTTCAGTCTTGCCAGTAAATCTCTTTTCCACTCTTAAAAATAGACGCGTAAACTCCGCATTATTGCTCGCTTTTTACATAAAAGAAATACGTAAAACTAAATTTTATCTACCCGCAGTCGCTCAGAAATTCCAGCCGATCGGCAAATTTTCGCTCTGTCGTAACTCTCCTCCCGTTAGCTTGTTCCCCGCGAAACGAAAACACCCGATGACTGAGAGGATCTGCTTGTCCAAGTCCGATCGCCGCTCGTTCTCGGAAGCGAAAAAATGAGTCGTTCGAAAGGCTCGGCGAGCCTTTATCTCGAATATTTTTCGAATCCCTCTTCTGCGGTTTTATCTCTCGGTCGAAGCAAATCTTGCCGCGGGTTCCATGCCCGCCGCGCGATAATGCTGTAAGTTGAAACTTGGATTAAGTTTTGTTGAAATCGGAGATTGCATTTTGCTGCTAATACGCTGCTTTATCGGGCCTGATTTTACGCTTTAATTATGCGGAGCTTTGCACTTTGGTGGTTAACGAAGGTTGCGTAGGGAGAAAATTGTTTGTTGTATTATTGTTTTACTTTAACGCTGAAAATTAATTTCAGCTGATTAATTAACTGAAAATTAATTTTTGCTGATTTAATTTCTGAATTCATTTTTACGAAAATAAATGCAATTTTAATGTTGAAGGAATCATAAAATTAAAAAGTAAACGTTTCGCTCGGCTTTTAAATGGAAATTGGTTTCAAACAAAAGTGTATGAAATTTGTTCGATGCTTAAAATAAATGAAAAAAGTAAGTTAATGAGATACTGATCTTTGCATCACACTACATTTATAGAATCTTTAATAGCAATTACAAGCCATTACCTAATCTTCGCTGCTCCCAGCCCAATAAATTAATCAATCCAATACAAGTTCATAAATCGAATCGACTGCACGAGCAGCACATCGCTTAGCGCAATCTAATTATCTAGTCGTAAAATAATTCGGCGAAAGCTGGGCTGTGTCTCCTGCTGGCAAAAAAGCACCGCTCTTGCTCGCACAATCGGCGTTGTTCGACGCGTCCCGGCAGTTTCGCAGGCAATAAATCGAAAGCCGAACGATCGCTTGCAGCCTCTCCCTTTCATATAATTTACCGCTCGCCAGGCGCGAAACATCGATTGCGCCGAAACTATACAGCACGTACCGACGTACGTATTCTTTCTCCTTCGCTTTTATTTTCCAGCGCGTTGCAGCGGCAGCGGAGAGAAAACGACGACGACTTTTTCCTCTCTCTCTCTCTCTCTCTCGCGCGCGCTGAATTTATTTCCCGAGGCGGTTCTATGCATGCGAGCTGCACGCGTGCTTTTGCGTGTAAAGGACGCGCGCCGCGGAGAAATTTGTTGGTATCTGGGCTGCGCGTAATATTTTTCCCGCCGGGGTAATAATTGCCGGAAAACTTTTGTTGGCAGTTTCGCCGAAAGTCGATATAGCGACGCATAATTTATGGCTTTAATCAGGAGCTTCCGATGGATTATACGAAGCGCGCTTCTTTTTTGCTTAATTAATTTTTATCGCGCCCTGTTGAGTTTATTAGAGGTAATTCGGAGTTTATTAAAAAATTTCGCGTTTTAAATACGTGCTCGGCCGTGCATTTGGAGTAAAAATTCGGAATTTTAATAAATGTAAAGAGCACTCTTTCAGCGTAAATATGCTCGAGGGGAAAATAAAGCATAATTGTGTTTGTTACGCTAACTCACCTTCTTTAATTCGTGAGAATTTTCATTCATCACCTAATTATAAACTTTACATTCACCGTGAACAGGTGCCGTCAACTTTCTACAAAACTTATTCTAATTTCTATTATTTATTGCTGAAACGCCGGCAATTAATCTAAACGCAGATAACAACAATCAATCTACTCTTAAGCACGCCAATTACCAGTTCTTCTTAGCGCGGACTCGAAAGTTTCACTTTCATAGAAAAATCCGAGCAATCAATCTCCAGCCGCAAAACGCGAGTTATCATTCCCGCCGCCGAGTACTTCCATAAACAAAGAAAGAAATCCACCGAGCTCGGCGGAGAATCGTAAAAGTCCACGTCCACAAGCTCCCTTTCTCCGAAGCATAGGGGTCCGTTCGAGGAACCGCACACGTCCCACCGGGGCGAGCGAGCGGACGGCGCACTTATCGCCACGCACGGCCCAGATAAAAGGCTATCGCCCCGCACACCTGTCCTCGCGCGGCACGAAAGCCGCCCGGACGCGCGCGATCCGTCAGGATTTCGGCGCTGCCGTCGTCTTGTTCCCGCTTGCGCGTACAGGCTGCGGTGTCCCTCCGGCGCGCGACGAGGGGCAGGTGCGAATCGGCCGAGCGTGCGCAGGCGGCGCTGGGAGGGAAGGGCCTGGCGGGGAGGTTTTCACTGCGGGCCGATCTTTTGTTCGCGCGGTGGATGCTCGGTTTTCGGCCTGCTCTCTGCATTCTTGGGCCTGAATTCGATCTTGAAATAGGATGCAAATTTTTCGGGCGGGGATCGTCTTCCGAAGTGTACGGACGAGATGCTGTTTTTTTATTATTTTGTATTCGTTTTTTATTTGAAGATTTGATTTGCAGTCGAATTTGTTATGTTGGATACTAAAATGTTAACTGACATTGATCTAATTTGTTCTTCTTACTAAAATATTTTTCAGTAAATAATCAATTTTACTGTAAACTTATATTCAATTATTATGTAAAAACATTTATTGTATCTTAAAAGCAATTCAAAATTGGTTAAATATCAAATTTTATGAAAGTTTCTAATAATTAACGTTAAATAACGCCTATATACAAATAAAACGCACGTCACGATCTCCCACACTTATTTCAATCGCCTCAAGAACGCAAACTATTCGATTACACAATGCCCAATGCTCATTATTTGAAAAGCCCAGCACTCAAAATTCGGAATCGCCCCAGCTTCTAACGACGCTTCTCGCGCGTCTCGCATTAGCTGCGCGTACTCGCGGGCGGCGTCCGGGGGCCCGATTAGGAAAGCGCGTTTCTTCGCGCGATCTTACGAAAGAAGGCGAAGGAACGGGAAGTCGCGCGGAGAGAAATGCCGCCGGGGAGATTGCGGGCATGGGAACGTTTTTTAACAATAAATGCATTCAAGGGAAATGAACGAAAGCCGGTCGCGCGCCGAGTGCGACTCCGCATGCCGACTGCTGAATGCAGCGAAATTCTTCGCGCGGAGGATATTTTGAAACGAGATTAAGTACGTTGGTTGTGTAGCTTGGCGATCTATATAAAACGTATAGAAATGTGTAGCTCGAGCATAAAGATGTATCGTATGATTTGCGTCGTTACCTAATCAAAGGTGCAATTTCAATTTTTTAATTAGTAATAATACTGATAGTTTCTAAATAAGGAATAGTTGAGTTACTACAACAAATTAAAAGCCAGCAACGTCATGGTACTGCTGGCGTACTTTACAACAGTCTTTTTGCACCAATAACATAAACCGCGCCAGTGCGCCTGTCGCGCGTTCGCAGAAAAATTTGCCCAACTCAACGTAACCAGCAGCTCCAACTCAGCCCTTGCAGCCCTCGGCACTAAGCAAAGCTCTCTGTCCCGCATCAGGTCATCTCGAGAGGTCTCAAAAGCGGCTTGTGGCACACGGCAAAGGCAGAGCGCGGTAAGCGTCCGCGCGCGGGCACTAAAATTAAACGCTCGCTCTCGCGCCGGACACACGCGAGTGCCTCTCTCTCTCTCTCTCTCCTACTCCACTCCGGCGCTTCATTCAGGTTTGAGAGGCCACGTGCACGGATCTCCCGGGTGCGTCAGTTACGGGAGCCGGTGTGCCGGGAGAGCCGCCGGATTCAAGTGCGCTAGAGTCGCCTCCCCCGACGACGACAGACTCGACAGCGTCGCGCGCACGTAAGTATTCCACGTTTTCTTTGCCTAATTGCGGGGGCGGGCTGCCAGCTGCATTCTCTCGGAGCGCGACGACGCCGGAGCCGGAGCTGCTTTCAGGGTTGCGGCTGGGGCTGGAGCGAGACGGAGGATTGCCGCGCGGTTAAAGAGGGGCGGACGTCGCGGGGGATTTTTAGAATTCTCGAGCGGTCTATTCCGGAAGTGTAATCGCCGAGGTTAATTAATTATGATTTGAACGGATAGTAGAAGAAAAATGACAAATTAGAAAATATTACTGTGGGATAGTCTTCTCTTTAACCGTGAAGAAATAGAAGAAAAAGTTCCACAAAGAAGGCTACATTCTTTTGAATTAAATTACAAACTTTTCTTATTTTAACGTAAATCTGCCGTGAATTTTTTGCATTTTTAAAACTTCCGACAGTTTGTATTTAGATGAGAATTTATAAATTTGAAGGAAATTTTTGCTTTGACTATTTCGTAAATTGAAAAGTTTTTCGCGTTCCAATTTTATCAGTGAACAAAGCAGATTATTTTGTAGCATTTTAAAATCCTTTTAATGAAAATAAATTTTCTTTTTTCACATTGAATTTAAAAATTTGCTACCCCTTTTTTCAACCTCGGCAAAGTAACGTCTCGGTCACTTGACTAAATCAAAACAGTCCTCGCTCCAGCCAGCACCGCCATTATTTATTTTCTCGCTCGAAATTCCAGCAGCCCCGAGGCTGCAAATAAAAACGCCAACAAAAGCGCGACTCGTAAATCCAGCTCTAAAAAGCACGACACAGCTCCGGCGTCCAGCTCTTCCGAGAATCAGCTGATCGCTCGCTGAAAGGCCCGCAATCTCCGCGAGCCGTTCTAGGCGGCGGTCTTTAACGACATTATCCATCGCTATCGCGGCGCGCGATCCACTTAGTCGGCCCCGGTCGAAATTGCGCTCCCCGACGCGTGAAATTACGCGCGGAATCGGCACTTTTCTCGAAATAATTAAGCCGGAGCCGCGCTGGAATCGGTATGTGTATCTTTGATTTATGCGATATGGCTGGTCGCGCGATTCCGCTTTGTTTTCGCATAGGTCGGGGTTGATTGGTTTCCGGCAATCAAGTTTTTCGGAGGTATTTAGCGGAATTGGACTGGTGGGCTTTCCGATGGAATTGTAGATTTCGCATTTTCGTGCGCGGGATGGAGCGAATCGTGAAAAATGAAAATATGGATTTTGATGGCTTTTAAGTTTGCTTTTTAGTGGAAGTGCCGTGCCGTGCTTTTTGCGGAATAAGTGCCGCGGCGTGGAAAATGGTACATATATATTATAATTTATGCCCTGCGAAAAATCGAGTGGGGTAAAACTTGATATGAATTATTTACGAAGTATGACACAAGATCTATTTTTACGAGGCGCTTTATCGAACTTACAGTATGCAGCATAAATAACATTTAATAAACGGACTTTACTTTTACATCATGTAAAGTAAAACTTTTTTTAAAAGACCTCTCGGGCGAAATTTGAAAAATTTCTCGAAATTCTGAATTTCTTTAAAAGATAAGAACATTTCCTCCAGCTTCAATGCATAAAAACTCGCACGTCTCCGGCAAAAATCCACTCTTCAATCGCACGCTTCCCCAAAATCAGATGTATTCGCGGCGTTACGCCGGCAGGTTTTCGCCTCCCGCGCTCACGCCCATATAACCCCGGCAAGCGGAGCGCGAAGCGCATTCCGCGAATCCGGCATTGTGATCTCGGCTTATAAAATTCCGCCAAAGCTCCCGGCCGAATGCTCATTGTTGCGCGCTCGCGTTATTACCTCAATTATTCGCCGCGTAACAATGCTGAAAAAAGCCCCGACGCGGAAACGAAAAACAGTAAGAGGAGAGAAAAACTGACGCCGCCGCCGTCGCCGCGTCCTTACTCAACTTCCGACGGAAAATCGCCGCGCGGAAGTGCTCGTCCCCGCGCGGCTGGCCATTGTTGTCCCCGACAATATGACTGCCCCGCGCCGGGATTTACGCGGACTCATCCGCGCGGCTCGTGCGTGCGCCGCTTCCGGAAAGCCGTTTAGCGACTGCTAGCTTTTTCATTGGCCCAATTGGCGGCTGAGTCGACCGTTTCCGGATGCCGGGATGGATCATCGCCGGATTTTCGCTCGCTTTGGCTGAAGAGAGGATTGCCGATTAGGTTTATGGCTTATGTGGCTTTTTCGGTGATTGGTTTTGTCTCTCGACTACGAATAGAGCTGTTTCATTGCGTAATGGTTTCTGGTCTTAATTATTTATTAGAACTATAAATATGAAGCTTCTCTTTGGTTTCACAAAAATAATTCAAGTTTCTTCAAATCAACGTGATTCATTCGTTTCGAGGAATTTTATTTTATGGACGTTCAAATAATTCATGAAAATTATGTTATTTATTTTAACCAAGCTTAAAAACTAAACTTTATAGTTTTCCCTGCGCCGTCTCGACGACAAACAGCATTAGAGAAGACCCCATCCATGCAAAAACTGGGCAGCGACGGAGTATCTGCGAAACGCTCGTTAACTGTTAGGATTAAACGCGTGAGGCTTCTCCAAGACTTTTTCCTACCCTTGTCGGAGACGCATCGCAAACTAAACAAAGCAGCCGCCAACATCAGTCCGCCAAAAAATCCCCAGCTACCCGGCCAAACGACCTCCGAGCCATCAATCACATCCGGCGGCAGGCATTATCCATCGCAAAAACGCGCGCGCGCCGAGGCCAAAAAAGAGAAGCGGCTCCGAAAAAATGCGAAACAATTCAATCGCGTCCGCGGGCCTCGAACGCATCTCCCCGGCGCATCGGATCCAGCTTGGCCTGACCGCTCCTCGTCGACAGTTACGAGCCACTTTGTAGCGGAGCTGCGCGCCGGCAATCGCACAGTTACATCTGCGTGACGGCCGATCGCGGTGCAATGCACCTTGCATAGGCCTTTTAAAGGCGCGCGCAAGTGACGCAAAGATTCGCCGCGGCGAGGAGATGGTTGCGTCAGCGCGCGGAGGATACGTTCCTGCGCCGCGCTATATCCCGCGGATTTAATAAGTGGCCGATCGATGAATATGCATTGTGCTCGCGGCTTTTACGAGGCTTTTATTGGGTTATGTGCTGCTCGCGCTCGCCGACGGAAGAAATTGCTTTCTGTGCTTCTTGCGGAGTGCCGCGGGCTTGTGTAATGGTGAAATGCAGTTATGGCAGGATTGGCGAAAGAATTTCGACTTTCTTCGATTTGTCGGGTTTAGCGGCTGATTGTGCAATTGAATTAATTGGAAAATTAAGTCGGTGGGTCTTAAATAAGTAGTCATTATAAAAGAACACATATACGTCTTTTTGAATTGTAGAATCTACGTTTATGTAACATATCATTACCTCTTCCCATGTTTATTATTACCATTATTACTCTAACAGCTATATAGCTAATGAACATCCAGAGGTATATTTAGTTTTTCTGAAGTAATTGGCGCATAACGTTTTGTGTACACCGTAAGCTTCTTAGTTTTAAAATAGAATTGTGACTATTTAAAAGTTTTACAAATAAAAATGACTTAAAAAATTACAGATTTCTGCTTGATCTCTGTTTTGAATATAATAATCCGCGTTTTTTTTACCACAAAACTTATCCTTGTTGAACAAGAAAAAATCGCGATTGAGCAACAATAAGCGCAATTTTAATTTTACAAATTTCCTCCTCGCGGCGCGCAAAAAAACTCCCGCGGCGCTCATAAAAACCGTACAAAACACAATGAAACTTTCGACGTTAAACCTAACCAGCGTAGAAAAAAAATCCGCCGCGCCGCCGCTGCTTTCCGCGTAACTTTTATTCAAGAACCGATTTAACGACCAAGCGGCGCACGGAGGCGCCGCCGCTCGCTTGCCTTTAACGGCTCGAATCGGGCGCGTGCGGCCAGCTTTACGGACTTGCTCCTGGATTTCCGGCCGGCCGGCGAATCTTTCGCGCGCGCGTGCCTTGAATGCGCGCGAAAAAAGGCAGCCGGGAGAGGAGAGGTGGAGATCGCCTCCCGCCGCGGCCGCATTGAAAATTATCGGGGAAACGGAACTGCCGGGCAGCCCGCTTGATGATCGATTCCCGACGCGTGCAGTTAAATTCGGCGTGGGGGTGAATTGATAAACGCGACCGCGGCTCCCTGGGTGTTATTGTTAACGGGAGTTTATTTTTCCCGGCGCTTTTACGAGCAGATGTGCGTTTTTGCTGCGCGCCGCTGACCGCTATTAGGAAGTGTAAAATTATGTTTCTTTTTTCGGGTGACTTGTTTTATTTGATGCTTTTTTTTTTTGTTTTTTATTAGTGAGTAGCATGTCGTGTATAATGCCGCTCATTAAAATAAACGTTTTTTTAAGGTTTTTAATTGATTGTGATCATTAACAGTTAGCAGAACTTCAAAAAATATCAAACTTTATTTGACTTTTAATATTGTTATTTTTTAATTGGAATATTAATTTTTTCTGCAACAATCATTGCTAGTATAGCAGGAATAATAATAGAAATGAACACGTTTTTAAAGAAATGTCTTTTACGAGCTCACAAAGAACATCAATCACTCTCAATTACAACGATTCCTTTCTTTAATTATTCAAAGAAAGCCTAAAAATAGCACGATTCAATGAAAGCTATTTTTACGCCAATACATCGCGCAGCCAACTCTAATAACTCGGCGCTGTGTCATTGACGAAAAAAAAAAAAAAAAGAAAAAAGAACTAGTTTGCAGAGAATCGTTCGCTTTATTATTAAAAAGTAGGCCGCGTGCACGCAGAGCATTCCGCGAAGAAAATCCATAAACGTACACGTAACTTAAACGTGCCTCATTTCGCCCGCTGACCCATAGCGGGCATTGATTATATACCCTTACTCGCCGCGGCAAGCTCGCGTGGCTTCGAAATTTTCAAACGCGGAGGGGAGGGGGGTTTATCTCGGACCCGCCGCGAGGTGGCGGCTAACCCCCATTTTGCGCGCGAGCGGCTTGAGATTTGGCGTGTCGATAAGGAAGGTCGTTCCTCAAAGAGCAATAAACGTTGGGGGGGTTAACGTGTCGCTCACCCGCGGGGAAGAAAGACTCGGGCGGATTTAATCGCTGTAACGAAGTGATGGCGCCTTCTATTTGCCGGGACGATAAAAGGTTTTACGTGTTGCTTCGGATTGTTTCGTTTGAGGAGCTTTTCCTCTTTGATTGAGAGATTTTAATGAATGTTTTGGAGATATTTTCTTTCGAGTGTTCCCCTTTTGAATTGCAAATGACTCTTCGCTATATCTTATGTGGCTATAGGTGCTGCACTACTTACAGATAGCACTTCTTCACTCTTTATCGCGTGCCCTTTTGTCTGAGAAACTGTGGGAACAGAGGCGATACTTTTTAGAAACTGTTTGAGGTGGAATTCTAACGTAAATCTCTTTTATAATTTTTTTAATTCAAGGACGCTATAAGCGCCAAGAAAAATTGTTCTGCATTCGTAGAAGCCAAAAAATACTGCTTCTTATTTTTAAAAATTTATTCTACGTATACTTACACGTCTCTCTCATTTTTCATTTTATTGTGCCGAAATATAAATTTCCATTTTATAAAGTATCCATTAAATTTGCAATTTTACTTAATAAACAAGCAGCGCTCTACAATCACCCAAGTCATCCTCTATCTTCCCGTGCATCAACAAACCGTTCCGTCGCCAGCAATAAATGCAAATTTCAGCCCATCCTCACTCGGTCGTCCTCTCCCGTCCACCTGTACGGCTCGCAACCACCGCGCGGCACTGCTACCCGCACCGCCCGCCCACAGGGTTGAGCACCTCGCCAGCTGTTCGCAGGCTGCGCACAAGGAGGCTCGAGCCGCGCGGAGAAAAGAGCGGACAGGTCGTGCCGGCGCGCTCGGTGAAAGGGGAACAGGAAGCGAGCGCGCAGGTAGCGCGACTTCCGGTGTGGATAGCGCGCGCGCTCTTTCGACAAAAGGGGATATATCCTTCCCAGCCGGACGCGAAATGAACACCGCGGCGACCTCCTCGGCCTGCGAGTTGGTTGTAC
>JAWWEM010001097.1:24427-35619 GCA_035582935.1 Ormyrus thymus | reverse complement strand
CAATTATTTAGTTTCAAATATTTATGAAAATTCAAATCTAACGGATGCAACAAATTCTCGCGCCTTACCGACCAATCAAAATCAGTCTTCACGACCGGCCTTCACTTTTTTAAAAGAGGAACAGAAAAAATCTTATGCCAAATTTGTTCTAAATCTGCGTTTGCGCGCAGCTTCACCTGATAAAAAGAAAATTTTTTATTTTACTAAAAAGTTAACGTCTTGCAGTTTCTCAGCTGCAAGTCATCCTCCGACACAAAGAATTTTTAGAACACCTCCGACTTGAGTATTTGCTGACCTATGCTCTCTCATTCTCTTAATCTCTTATGCCTTCCTCCTTTCCGGAGCTCTCAAACCCTTGAAATCAGCCGAGCTGCGAACGACTGCCGTGAGCCTTCGTTTGCTTCCGCTGAACCACACTGACGATGTCGACGTGTCGTCCTACCCAACGCTTCCCTCCCCTCTCTCTCTCTCTCTCTCTCTCTCTCTTGAGTGCGCGAGAGAACGAGATAGTTAGCGAGAAAGAGAGAGAGAGAGAGAGAGAGAATTGCGCGGGGAGTCGTAAAACTGCTGGGAGCACAGAGACAGAGCGAGGTGAGGAGAAGCGACGATGTAAATGGGTTCTCGTCTTCGTTAGGAGCGAAATTGTTTTAACGATAATTCACCGGCCCCTACTTTTCCCTCTCATAACCCGTAATTTATTTATTTAGACCAGATGCGATTATTTGCCTCCTTCGTCGCGCAAACCGCTGGATGTTTCGCGAGGGAGCCGAGGTGCGGAGAGAAACCAGTTTTTCATGATCAAGTCCCGATTAAGGCGTTGCGGGCGCGAGTTTCGATTTAGCTGCCATTTGTGCTCGTTAGTCTCTTATTGCGACTTAGTTTTTATAAAGCCCTCCTCCCCAGGAGAGATCCTTTTTAATTAGAGGCTTTAAGGCTGTCCCTTGTTTATTGAAATATACGAGGACTCTTGCGTTTCCTTTCGAGCGTCAGGACAAGAGATGGATTTTCAGGAATTAAAAAATCTCATTATAATAAGATAGCGCGAAGCTTTTTCAACGTCGACGAAATCCACTTGAAGAAAAATAAAAGCAAGAATGGATATGAAAATAAAAACCCAACCTGTGCGCCACTAATTCCGTGAACTACCTGTATCGCCCGCAACGCTTCGAGAAATAGAAAAAAAGGAGCCCCATCCAGCAGCACGTCGACACAGCAGCGGGGCACTAAAGCGCAAGGTCGATTCGTTAGCAGTGCTTTCGATATTATTACGCGGTGCGTTATAAATCCGAACAATGGCGGCGAAACGAGCGATTAAAAAAAAAAGACTCAGCGCGCAATCGCGGATCGAAAAAATCGAATCAAGGCACGGCGTATTTGTCGCGGGATCCATAATTAAAACGAATTCACGCCGGCACACAATTATTTTCAAAGAGGGAGAGAGAGAGAGAGAGAAAGGCGGATGTGCCAATTAAACGTTGTTACACTCGCGTATACGACTGTGTATGCGCGCGCGCGTTTTCCCGGCGGTGGAACTCGGCGAAAGGTTTTGTTCGCGACAGGATAACGTCCGTACGGCAAACTTTGCCTCTCCCCTGCTCTCTTTTTGCTCCCGGCCGTCGGCTTCCTCCAGGATAGTTTTCTCTTTATTTCGTTTAGTTTAGTTCTGTTTTTTAGTCCGCGTACTTGCTCCGTGCGTTACTGTTGTACTGTTCTTTCGCTCTCGGAGCGGCCCGCTCGGTGTGCGTGTTTTTCTACGTGTTTAACGCCTTTTTTGCGAACGAGTTAATGTTTTAAACGTATAAAATTAACGGGATCCTTTTACCCGCTTGGTAATTTTCATCGTTCCATTAAGGTCGAACGCGCGCTATTAATTGTGAAATTTTCCTAGGTTCAAATGCGGATTGAAATTCTTGGGATAGTTCGGTGAATTAAGCGGATTTTTTGCTTAGAGCTAAGCTTTTTGCGATGGCTGGAAAATTACCAAAAGATGAATGTTAAGGGTAGGGTACAGTCAGAAAAAAAGTTCTTTATTTTAAATTTTGCATTTGTAGGAATGTAACTACGCATTAGTTACATCAAAATTAAGAAAGAAAAAAAATTGCAGCTCATTTCAATCAAATTTGAAAGAGTTTTGCTTTTAAATGTCATCAAAAAAGAGGTTTATTGAAAATTTAATTATTATTTTACTATTTAAAATAAGACTCTACGGAACACTATTATAAATACACTAAATTTACATGAATTATAATTATCAAATATCGACTGGATTTCCAGGGAACCTACTGCTTCTTTTGTTATGTTGATTGATTTGGGCACCAGGTGGAATTTTGAATATTACTTTTCGTCTGGCCTCACACGACCGATAAGGGAGATCGTTACAAGACAGGGCATTGGTCAAATTCAAGTGCCCTTAATAGCACTTTAAAACACAAGCAGAGACTGACTCTGATAAAGTCTTGGTGTGCATAGGGTATACCCTCGAATTTCAAACTCAAATTATTATAAATTATGAGTTTAACATTTTTCAAATACTTGAAAATTCACATTAGACCAATACCCAATTGTCAAGTACTTCACATATCGCGAGTCACTTTGTGATTATATTATCGAGTTGTAACTCGAGTATATCCTCGATAATTATTACTTTTCCGTGCGCTATTTAGTGCCTACAAGTTAAAGGATTATTAATTTTTCTAGCGTGCTTGCTACATGTGAAAGCACTATCATACTCTGTCCACTCATCAATCATATACCTAAAGTATTTTTGGGAAAAGCTGCCATGTTTTGATATCCGAATTGATTATCTTAATAACTTAGCCATAGCTTAAATAAATTTCGCCGAATTATTCCGCGAGCAATTTTATGCGATTTACAGTACAGAGCGGTAGGATTGAAATTGTTCGGACGAGAAGTAGGATTAACCTTAGCACTCTCTCTCTCTCTCTCTTGCACCCTCGCGCTTCTTTCGTTTTGAACTTTATCTGCCCGCTCGGGCGCTCAACTTTCGGGCCTCTCTTACCGTTCGGTTTAAAGTTGGCGTCGGGCATGCCTCGCGGTTAACGCTTCGTTCCGTAGCGCGGAACAAACGAGCGTCGCGGGAGTGGCTGTGCCGGGAAACGAAGCGCGTCTCTTCTTCCTTTCCCCGCGCTGAAAACTCTTCTTTTGCATGGCTTTCCTATATCCTTCCATTCCGCTCGCGAGTTATTTATTTCCGCTGGGACAGCCGATATTACTCAACGTTGGCTAAACCGAAAGCGGGGAGGAATCATTTATTTTATATTCGACCGAGCGATTATACTGCCTTCTCCCCCCGCAACGACTCGCGAAAGCAATTAGAGGGAAATCAAAAGGAACAAGCGGCAGGGAAATTATTTTTCCGGAAGTTAAAAAAGTTATTTTAACTGAGCGAAACTTCCCTCGTTCGTCGGGCCCGAAAAAAAGGAAGGATCGCGCAGAAAGCGTGCGATTAAGTGAGTAAGCGAATGAATAAAGGAATGAGAGAAACAAGACTCGGGATCGATATTGCCACTGTCTCCGTTTTCGTGTTTTGTTCCCGCTTCCTCTCCTCTCTCTCCATCTTCTCTCACTCCGGCAGCACACCGCTGTCTGCTATTCTAATTTCTGAATACATCAGCGGGGGAGGGAAGGGGGGGTGCCTGCATAGTCTGGCGTTCGCCTGGCGCGAGAGATGCTACTGCCTTCGCTACTGTTACTCGAAGTTATTGAAATTCCGAGAAAAACTGTTTGCCCTCTCTCGAATGTCTCTCCCTCTTCCTTCCCCCCCCCCCTCGTTTAAAAATGAACAGGCAGTTTCGTTACGACGATTTTTTACTCATGATTTGGTGAGGACAAATTTGCTGTTTCTCCTTTTCACCCGTCGTTTTTTTCTTTCAAAGTAAGAGGAAATTCGCCAACACGCTCGAATTTGTTACGGTGGAATATCTGCGGCAGATATTTCTTTGATAGTTGGCATTATTTATCTGCTGCGTTAACAAAGGAATTCGAATTCATTTCAATTTAAATACAATACTCAAAAAGCATTCAAATTACGCACGTACAACGCCAAGTATCTCAGTTACGCAATGGAACCCTCGAAATTTCAGGGGCGCGGCAGCGAGTCCGTGTCTGCTTCCCAAATGTCTCTCGTTTTCGAAACGGGCAGCATTAACTACTGAACGAAAGTCACCGTAAACATCACGTTACAAGCCACAATCAATTTTGCGCAAAACCGCATTGTAACGAGCCGCTGGTGTGCTATTTCCTGCCTCTCCTTTATCTCGCGCAGGCGCTCCACCGCGTTTCTCGTCTCATTATCACTCTCCGGGTAATGAATACATGAAATCCACAAGGGCGAAATTTCAAAGTCCAAGCCGCTCTCGCTTTAGCTGCGAAATCAATTGCGTTAACAGGGGTAGGAAATCAATTGCGCTAAGCGTGCGGGGGATATTGCATCGTTATAATTTGCTTCTTGGGCAAATATATGCGCTCGGAGCGTCTTGTTGCGCGTTGAAAATAGAATAAGCTGTTTTGGGTCTAACTTTCGAAAAATCGATCTGAAGATTGAATTGAAAAATTCAGTTTCGAGGTAAATGTAATTTAATAATGTAATTTCAGTAAAACTTTTCCTTGTTACGCCTGAAGCGAGGCTACCAACATAAATATTTGACTGAAAACAAAAAATTCCCTCTTTAAAAACGTACAGTTCAAGAGGGGGAAGGAAACATTTTCAATAGCAGTCAATAGCAGCGACCTCATGGAAGGTAATCCGTGTAAATAGAATATCATATTTCCTTTCGTTCGCTTACTCACTTACTTCCATTTATTTACTATTTCTTTTCCTTCCGGCAATCCCTTTTTTACTTTCTTTCCCCCGGCCTCTCTCCCGGCCCGAGAGCGTCGATCAGTCCGGTCTGCCGATTGGCACATTTGTTGGAGTAAATTGCATTGTTCCCTTTCTCTCCGGCGCCCTCCGCCTCACTTATACATATACTCGCTTCGCCGTTTCGACCAATCGAAGAGTACCGCTTGTTACGAGCTCTCGGATTCTGGCCTTTTCGCTTTACGTATATAGGAATACACACAACAGGTATACAGGTAGCGATACTCGCGCTGCTAAAATAACACAAGTGAGGTCTCTCACGTCAAACGATTTTGTAAAGTTTTTCTAAAAATTTTAAGGAAATTATTATATTGTATAAAAACAGATTAGAATAATAATAATAATAATAATTAATAATAAATAATAATATTAAGAATAATAATTTTATTATTTATTATTATAACAGATATATAAAAATTATGAACTCTTCTAATAATCACCGGTTGCTAGTTTTGGCATGAGAGGTTAGGATGCGCCACCAAGCGTCAGTCGTGAAAAATAAAATTAATTCCGTTTGGTGGCGCATCCTACCCTTTGGAACCTCTTGTGTCAAAACTAGCAACTGGTGATTATTAGAAGAGCTCATATTTTTTATATTTCATGTAGAAATTTTATATAAATTATATAGAATCAAAATTTTAATTATTAATTATTTCCATTTGGGTAGTAAAACATATTTTATACAATATACATATTTTATAGTAAAACATGTTTTTATTTACAATATAATGATTTTATAAAAACTTTACAAAAATCGTTTCATGTGCGTTTTTTCTTACGTGCCTTCTGTGCACTTCCGAGGCGCACCTGTATTCGACTGTGCGACAAGCTGAATACCTAGAAAGTAGCTAGGCACTTCTGTGTTGGGATGGGCGAGCCTTTATGCACCTCCTTCCTTATTTTCTTTATCTTTCAATTTGTACCTTTTGACTGAGATAATTTTTTTGAGATCCTCGACTTATTGAGAGAAAAATAAGTAGATTTTCCAAATGAATAACCAATTGATTTTTATATAGTGTTAATTAAACACATTCAACTTCGTTCACGTGCCAAAAAGTAGCATTCAATAACACTAAAATGAACTAATTAAATGCATATAATCGGCATTTAATAAAGATAATTTCGAGAGGCAAGTCAGTTTCCTTCTTAAATCGGCTCTCTTACTATCTGTTAATCTTGTTTCGCCCATTACACTCCCAACCATTCCGTAGCTTCTATTCCGCCCGGCGCTTTTATTACGCGCGTTATCACCGCTCTACTTCAATCTCTCTGTCCATCTTGCCCAACATTCGGCTGGCGGGTCTCTCTCCTCGACATTACCAGTCCAGAGGCGCACGTGCCCGCCTCTCCTGCAGGCAGTTCGAGGAAAAATAGATCGTTGATTCCCGCGCGCTCCTCGCAGCTCTTACGCGAGATGAGAGGGCGAGAGAGCCCAGTTGCACCGTGACTGTAAAAGGTAACGACGACGGTTTCTTTGCTGATTTCTTTCTCCCGGCCTCGTCGTTTGCCCGCGGATGGAGCCGTATACCGAATTCGACGATCGCCCCTCCCCCCGTTCCTTGTCGGCCTTGTCCGGAGGGCCGTTTGCGAACTTTAAGGATGATGGGATGGTGTCTCGAGGTATCGTCGTTGCCTTCTTTCGCTCGCCGCCCGGTCCCGGATTAGAGAGCACGTGTTTTGTATAAGTTTATCGCCGCCGGATAGACGCTTTTACGGTGGCCGACAGTCCGTCGTTAGGTCAACGATATTGCTCGGATATATTGTTATGCTGTCTTTGATTGCTGGAATTAGGGATTATGTGACCTGCTTCTTCATGATTATTGGCTTGTATCGCTGCCCTTTCGATGTAGACTCCCATTGCTTCCTTCTTTCTTTCTAGTTTATATTCCTTCGAATTTCGAAGTAATCAATTAACTAAAGCAGGTAGAAAGCTAAAAAGACATCAGCTGCAAAAAGTGAAAAAGCATCTCGCACCTAAGCCGTCAGCGTTTCCCCGCTTTTTTATTGCCGGCATCAATAGCAGCCCGATCAAAGATCTTAAAACACCTTGCTCGCTCACTTCCCTCCTGCCCCTTCATTTATCATTGAGGCGCGCTATCTCCGCCTCTGTTTTTCCCCTTCGCGCGCGCGCTTCATCATTTACCTTCGCTCTTTCCCCGGATCGATTTGGCAATGCAGCCTGCGAGTTGATACACACGCGCCTTTGCTCCTCCGTCTTCTCCTACCCGGTTACTACGTAGGTGTGCGTCTCTTGGCTTCGCCTCGCGGTCTTGGAGCTTGCCCTTTCTGGTCCCCGATCCCTCTCCTCGAAGCCACTCTATCTCTGCCCGAGTGCCGCACAGGCGACTGCACTCGCGACCGCTTTCGTCCTCTCTTTTGCTTCTCTCTGGACGTATTCCCGGCTTACTTCTTCCTTTTATATACTGTTTTCACTATTTTTTATAATTCTTCATCTTATTCTGTATACTTTAGCTGTAGAATTTTTCTCTGTTACTTTGAAAAATAATTTAGTTCCTCTCTCCCTCTAAAATAAATTCTTAGACGCATAAATTGTTATCGTATATCCAGTGTATATACTTTCTAAAAAGCAGTTTTAGTAACTTGTTGCAAGTAGAAAAGCATGGCCAAAAGGTAATAGCATGTATCAAGTGTGCAATATCTACTCTTAATTGGGTATTCAGTTTCGTGATAATTTTTTTAATTTTTGAACCCGTCGTTATAAACGCTAAAATTTAATGAGTTGAAAGCCAGGCAGGCTCCATTTCGCAATGCTTTGCCCACATCTGTTACAAGTTCTTTGGGAACATCAACCATAAGTTAATAAAAGGGATGTCGTTACGTTCTGACATGCATTGTGTAACAGGTACAATCGTTTCACCGATTATGTATATGAATTACTAACTCTTTTAAATTAAAAAAATATTTAGTTGCTTCAAATTAATTGCGTTCAATTAAATATAATTATTTGAAAAAACTAATTTTTTTAACAGTGTATTAATGTTTTTAAGTTTTCTGCCGATTTCGAAATTACAGCAATAAATATGTGTTAGTGACTATACAATTACAAAATGTACACTAGAGTTAAATACTACGAAGCAGTATCGAATAAAAACTATATTCTTGTAATGCAATATTTCAAAGAACTGAAATCCAGCTTAAATATTAAACTTCCGCCGCAGAATCGAATCCCTCGCCCGGCGAATATTCCTCGCGGCCCGGCGTTCCATTCAGCCTAGAAACTGTATAAATTTAAGTTCAAGAAAATCGACAAACCCCACATTCCGGCGTGTCTTTTCAGCTCTTGAGACGTGCGCGAGTCCGTAATGCCGTGCGTCGGTCATCCCCGAGAGAGCTTATGTATACGACACGCGTGTAAGCGCGGCTCGCCTTTACTGCGCTCCGCGCCGCCGGTCCATCCAATAGCTCAGCGGGATTAAAAACTCTCCGGGCGTTTCTTTAGTAATAAAAGCAAGTTTTACGGCTTTTTTCTACGGTTGTAAATATTTATTACGCGCGCCGGAGGGGAGTATAGTTATCTCTCGGAGGACAAAATTTTTAGAGGCCGCGGGAGTTTGACACGTGATGGAGTTGCGGTGCTCGCTGAGAGTCGTTTCTTATGCCTGTCAAGCATTTGTTTATTGCGCTGAGAAAGGAAGAGGAGGTTAGTTTTAAGAAACTTGCTGCGCATCGATGTAGTTTGAGGAGCTTTTATTAAAATGTTTTACGAACCGTACATTATTAGATTTCGTTGTGAACTGAAAATTAGTTGGCTAATGAATGTTTTTTTTAATAGTTTTTAATGATTGACGAAATGTTAATTCTCTTTAATTAACACGCTTCCCGTTATGAAATCAAATGATTATGTGGCGAATATTTCAATGTAGGTTAATGAGTCGTAGCGGTAAAATATTAATTATAAAATATTCTTTGTTGCAGGTACGCAGTCAACTTATTTTCAGTCGCCTATGGCTGGAAGTTTTTCAATCAGTGAGTAAACTCTAAACTGACATTTTCAACGAGTAAAAACAATAAACAAAAAACTGAAACCTTTTAGTAAAAAGTATCATAACACATTTCCGGGCTATTCTTAACAAAATCTGTCGAGTCTTCCTGGATGCTTATTTTTAAAACAAATTCTTTTTTAAAACTAAAATATAATAATTCCACTTTACATCACTTGTAACGTGACATAACAATGCAAAAAATGTTTGCAGCACAAAGCTGAAGTAAAAAAAAACGAGTGAGCAACAATCTAAATTACGTAATTTAATTAAATTTTAAAGTCGGAATATTGTACTCGAAGAGGATTACATCAGTTTTACGCTAATTTAACTTCCAGCTAATAAAAGCATGAAAAATATAGCAACAAAAAACATTCATTTAAAGAAGCGCTTATTAAATTCAAAGAAATGTGTTCCTCAAAGTCCGGACGCGCGATGGTAACTAATTAGACTTTAAATTACTTCCGCGCGCGGAAGCAAAACTAGGGAAATCGAAAGAGATGTACAGAGGGAGAGAGAGAGAGAGAGAGAGAGAGCAAGGGTAAAACGCAGCATAAATAGTTTCAGCTCAAGATATATAAGCGGACGTCTCTTCGTCGAGAGCGAGCTCGGCCAGTCGTGAACCGAGTCCTCCTCCTCGAGGCTCCCTTTCTCTCTCTCTCTCTCTCTCTCTCTCTCTCTCTCTCTCTCAACGTGCCACTTTCTCGGGACGCTCCGAATCGTCCAGCCGTGCGTAATGCGATATCTCGGCGTAAAAAGTGGCCGGAGGCAAGCCGGAGAAGAGGCGAGCTTTTCTTGCGATAGCTACCGACAAGGACAATTTTGTAATGGCTCCGGATGACACAAT
Organism: Ormyrus thymus; assembly: GCA_035582935.1. Lineage (NCBI taxonomy): Eukaryota > Metazoa > Arthropoda > Insecta > Hymenoptera > Ormyridae > Ormyrus > Ormyrus thymus. The sequence continues at coordinate 25,892 of JAWWEM010001097.1, read as the reverse complement.
TTCTTCTGGTTATCAGGGAACGTCTTTCTTTTTCTTATTGTTGCATTATGCTGATTCGCTCGTCGCGCGGGGAACTTCTTTAGTTCCGCGCTGTCGGTGGAATTTTGTCATTTAACAAAGTTTATTATTCGATTATTATTGCGCAGTCACCATCGACCCGGAATAAATTTTGACATTCGATTATGCTCGTTTAGAAGGCGCGTGCGCTGATAAAACGTGCTGCAAATTCTAACTGCTCGTCAAATTAATCATTTCTACTTAAGCTTTCAGTCGTCGAAACACGAAAATGCATTATGCATTACGAGCCAAATTAATGAAACATTAATAATTTCGACAGTCCGGTCCGTTTAGCAGCACTGTAAGCGGCATAAAAGTAGCATAGCTCCGCGCTCGGGCCTTCAATCATTCCTCTCCCTCCCCGGCGAAACAGTTGCAATCTATCGCCCCTGCAAATGCACACTTCAGCGTAATTCGCTACGTATCCCCGGCTCTAAAAAATGCATCGGCAGGGAAAAACTCCGTAGCTCCGAGATAGATACGTACGTATCGAATGAAATATTTCTCTCTCGATGCTCGGCCATTCGGCTGAAATATCGCTGGACCCCAAGACGATCCCTCTTCTCCCGAGGAGCGTACAGGTGCGCGCCCTCCCCGTCGTTCGCCGCGGGACAAACAAGTGGCCGATTTCGCTCTTTCTCGAGCCCCCTCATCGGCGATACAAACGTCCCTCCGCCGGCGGCGAGCTCCGGCGGCGAGCTCCGGCGGCATTTTTCCCGCTGACCGGAGGGGCCGCTCGATCGTCTCGGGGAGGAGGGAGAGTACGCAGTTAGCCGAACTTTTTCCTTCTTATTGCTCTGGCGACCGCGGCTCTGCATGTGTACGAGTGCTCGTGCCCCCGAGCGAGGCTCGCGGGGAGCTGCGCTCGCGGACCTTGGCATGACGGAGTGCGAGAGTAAGGAGAGACGCGCGGGGGGGAAAGACGTATGGAGAGCGGGGGGAAGGAGTAGAAAAGATTTTCAACTTTCGGGGAGTAAAAACTATTTCAGGAAAGTTTGCCTTTGAATCGCGCAGTATAAAGTGCTACTTTGACGGTGCATATATTTCACTCGGAAGCTTGCGTAAATTAAAGGATAAAAATTGCCGAGCGAGCTTACTATAAAAGTGGAAAGTGTGTATAACTAGTTTACAGTAGCGAGGGGATGTGTACTATTAATAAAATTTATAATGCTTGAAAAACTGAATAGTATTGTATAATAATTTTGAATTTCATTGTTAAATCGATTCACTAAATCTTCAACTCTTGATTTCAGTCGCAAAAGTGGATTAATTTGCACAATTGAACTCTTAGAGTTCAACTACAAAATGGATTTTCATGAAATTTATTTCATGAAAATCCTTATTACAGTGTTTATCCGGCAAATAAAGCAGACGCAAAAATTAGAGAAGCAATTGCACGCCGGGTGAC
>JAWWEM010001097.1:0-24327 GCA_035582935.1 Ormyrus thymus | reverse complement strand
GAAAATCCTTATTACAGTGTTTATCCGGCAAATAAAGCAGACGCAAAAATTAGAGAAGCAATTGCACGCCGGGTGACGAGAGCGAGACGTGACGCTACCATTACACTCGTTAGAGGGGTAAGAATTTCTCAAGGTGGCATCAAGGAGCAGAACGCGCGCAAAGTTCTGTCCCTGCCGTCAATTTTGCGAGGCTCCTCGAGAGGCCAGAGGGGAGCGAACGAACCGTACAGCAAATTCACAGGATGAGGGATACGCCGCGTAAGACTGAAAAAGGGAGAAACACGCAGCCGGAGAGCAGGGAATATTATTACTCGGATGATAATGATATTCCCTGTGGGCTGTTTTATTGTCTCCTTCTAACCCACTTTTTGCCCGCTTCCTCCATCGCGTACTTTTTTATGCATTACAGTCTGCAGATGCGAACTGGGAGAAAAATAAGGGAGCGGAGAAATATTGCGAGGTAAGGCGAGGTTATTGAGGGATGATCGCGATGCTGAAAAGAGGTGTTTTACTTTTTTCTTCCCACTTGACAGTAACAATACACTATTCTATTTCACTTGACGCTTTCAATTAACTTTCAGTAAACAGAATAAAATGTCTTTTAGTCAAATAAAGTTTAATTAAATTGCTTGTATTCGTAGAGTAATAAATAATATTTATTTGACATTTGTTGGCCGAACTTTAAGAAAACAATTTTCCCTTCTGAAAGTTAAACGAAAACCCAAAAAGAAGAATACAGCCGTACACTTCGTCCAAGAATACCCAAGAAAAAGAACAGATATCAAAAGTAAAAGAAAAAAGAAACAAAGCAAAACTAAAAGGCTGATAAAACACGCGATACGCACAAAAAAGCCACAATACCAACCACATAGATGAAAAAAAGAAGAATAAAAACCGGGCAAAATAGGAGACACAGCTGGCAAATCTTTTCTTACACCGCGGATGTATACTCCACCCTCTTTCTTCGCATTCTTTTTTTTTCCTTTTCGAGCTCCTTTCTTTCGCCTCTTCGTTTACTTCGTATCCCTCCTCTCCCCCCTCCCCCTCTCTCACTTTGGCTCTTAGATCCCGAGGCAGCGGCGGCGGCGCCTGCGGCCTGATTTTTTGCCGGCTGCAGCCAGCCTTAACGACCTTCACGTTTAACGAGTCGTTCTGCCGTGTACGAACAATGTGGACCATCTTTCACCACCGCGAAACCACGTTTGACGTCGCCGCACCGCTACTTTCTCTGTCTCGTCTTTGCGCCGAGGCCCTCTGACTCGGTCCCTTTCCCTCTAACGGCACGTGGTTACCGTCAAGCACGACTGCCTCCTACAAAGCCCAAAACTGAAGAGGATACTCTGCTTTTCACCGGAGGCCGATTTCACCTCTCTTTTTTTCCTGTCTCTCTCTCTCTCTCTCTCTCTCTATCGCGTAGCTTTATTTCTTCATTTTCTCGAATTTTTTCTTACGTTTTATTAGGTTGGAGAAGTGCCATGCTTACTTTTCGCTTTTTCACCCGCAGCAGTTCATTGATAAACCGTCACTTTCCGCTGGATGAGCTTGAAATAAACGAAAATATAAACGCTCGGCCAATCAAAGAACGAGCTACCGAGACGCCACCGAATTAAAGCCGCCGAAAGGAAAAAGCTACGAAGAAAAAAACCGGGCCCGATCGGCAACGGGGTATACACAATAAGCCGAGAGCGCGCACGCGGCATAAGGGATCTTCATCGGGCAAAGCACACACCTCGACGCGGAGGGTGTACACCTGACGACAACAAACACAACAACAACAACAACGCAGAGCCGGAAATTTCGTGCACGCGACGTCGAACAATGCCCCGATAAATGAAACCGAACGCGCGCGTCTCGCGTACGGCGGGAGCTAACACGAGCGGCGGCGGCAGCTTCCAGATATGACAGTGTAATACCTCGATGCATCATGCTCGCTGTCACGTTTGCCGCGTGTAACTCGCCGGGGCCACCCCTGGATATTCTAATCTGCCCGGGTATACACGCTCGGCGTGTGCGCGCAAATATGCTCGCGAGCTCTCTCTCTCTCTCTCTCTCGCTATCTCTATCTTTCGTTTCCTCGCTGCGCCGACGAGTCGTCGCCCTGTTACGCGGGGAGACGCCGCGGAAATGCTGAACCGCTGCTCGGGGGGTAATGGGTGCGGGGAAACGGGCTGTTTTCGTTTTCGGAACGGCGCTGGCTGTGGGAAAGCCTCGTTTTTACTGGCTTTGATAAATTATTTTAAAGCTTCTTTTAACAAGCTGTTATATAATATATTAAGGAGGAGTTAAGAAATAGTAATAAATAAGATAATACAAATTTAAACTACTGACTTTCACTAATGTGAAGTCTTTCACTGTGTCTTCATCACGTGGATTTGAAATGTTTCTGACTCATCTGAGCTTTTAGTTGGCGAATGGTTTTCAGAAGTACTTTCACCATCTTCTTTATTATTAATTAATTCCTCTTTGTTTTCCACATCTTACCAGGAGAGCCACACCTTTGAATAAGCCATTTGGATGTAACTTTGAAAATTGTTTTCTAGTATCGAATAATGAAACACACCACCTTTAGTTTGATCTTATACGCTTTCATTCAAACGACACAACTAAAATCATTATCATTGATCATATAGGCAATGCTAAAAATATCATATATATATATATATATATATATATTTGCTATGTTAACAAAACATACTTTATTTCCTATAAATAAAGCGCTATGAGATCAAACTAAAGATGGAGTGTTTCATTATTCGGTACAAGGGAACAATTTCCTAGGTTTCATCTAAATCGGTGATCCACAGGTGCGACACTCTCCTGGTTAGTAAGTTTGTACTTTATGAGTTTTTTTTGTTTTAAGATAGTCCACGAATATGTATAGAAATATGAGAATTGCGTTAATAACGTTAATTTGCACAAAATAATTAAATATAATATTTACCACACATGTTATTATTCTTTAGTATTGCGGATATTATGGTTATATGAGGATAAAATCATTTAATAATAAGCGCAAAATCTTAATTCAAAATAAATTTATTACACCAAGTGTTGGAAAATATGAACAAATGCAACGTAATGTATAGTTGCCATTTAAAATAATACTTCAAAATATGCATTCAGTGATAATTGAAAACTGGTGGCTTTTTAATCTCACTTTGGAGGGTGTTTCTGGTGGACACATTTATCCAGTGCTGCTGCTACGTCACATTCGTTTGCTTGCTCGTTTGCTGGAACACAAGATAGAATTTCAACCGTAACAACATCTTTCAATATAATTTTAAGAAAATTAATTAATTTCCTTGAGAATTAGAAATCTTGTACCTAATCTTTTACTAGTCGTGAATAAAGTAAGTTATATACTATTCGCATTAAATCCAATTTCATTTTGGTACAAATTTTATGCAAAACTACTTTTTTATCTGAAGTAATTTCGTAATATTTTATACTATATAATGAACTGTAAACTATTTACCCTTATTCACACATTCAGTAATTTTCTCTTTATCATTGTCGGTCATTCCTGGCACATGTTTCTTAAATCCTTCGATTTCCTTCTCGAGCACTACTTTGCCATTTTCGATCTGTAAAAATTTAATGCACAGTTGCGTAAACGTAGAGTTGGTAAATCAAAATTAAAGCAAAAATCCACTACTCACTCTTCCTTCTTTCTTCATCATACACGCAAAGAGGCACTTAACTTTGGGGTCATCAAAGTTAGGGGGTCCAGAAGGTTTTTCAGGCGGTTTTTCTGTAATCAACAGTCAATTATTTATTTTCTTAACGCATGCATGGCAAATGCCCTTCCACAAAATGACTTTCCGTCCTAGGCAAGAAAAAGGACATTTTTTCCATGTACTCGTACCAAAAAATAATATACGCAACGAGTAAGTTATATGGGTAATCATTGCACTCATTGCGTAATGTGCTATTATTAAAATAAGTTTTTATGTAGAGAACATTAATTTACCTAAACCAACTTCGGCTGCACATTCATCAAACATCTTGTTCTTCTCCAGTGAAGCATTAACGTACACCTTAAAAATTCATAACTTCTATTTATAATAGCAATTCCATTTTTGTTAGCTTTTTAATTTAAATTTGTACAATCTAAAAACTTTATTGATGAAATTAAAAAAAAAAAGAAATAATGGCAAATTATTGATTAGATACAGAAATTACTTGCTAAAACTAATTTAAAATATTACAGAAAAGGAAAATTAGACAATTTAAAATTTTTTTTATCTCAAACTCTAGAATGTATTCATTGGTTATATAACAAAATATAAAAAGTCAGATTATAATCCTCAGTCTTTTAAAAGTCACTTTATAATTAATGTCATTGTTACATACGCATATAAGCTTGAAAATAAACTTTTTTATACTTAAATTGTATAGCGTTTCAATTAATAAATCTATGAAAGAAACAAATTCCACTGAGTAATTAAGATTAATTTCATAGAATTTTATATTGTACACGTGAAGATAATACAGAACTTGAAAAAAACTCAAAAAAGAAGATTGTACTTACCACAGTAACCAACACACTCAAAATGCAAACGAAGGCCTTCATTGTGCTGACTGATTTTCGGTAGTCTGAACTGTAGAAGAACGTTTTCAGAACTGAATGCATTTTTGAACTCGCTGGGTATTTATAATACGAAGGCCTTTGATTACGTGAGAAATTGCAAGCATTGTTTCATTAATAACTACCATAACGTCGTAGAATGAGGCGTGAATAATTGTCTATTTTTCTTTATAATGCGCTGTATAGCTTACAAAAATATGTATTTTTACATTTCAAGTTATTATTTTTAAAGCCTTTTTTTAAAAGCTAACTTGTATTGAATCCCGAACCAGATTTCATTATTTTTAATTGGACCAATTAAGTCTTTACTCAGATAATGATGATAATAATATTACGTGTTTTTTAAGAAATTTAGGACATACGATTTAAATTCTTTTATTATCGGCCACCATTCTTGATCCGTATTAGGTGATATTGAAAAATATTATATTATTATTACTGAATTTGAAATATAATATCTTGAAATCGCTACTTTAACTAAATCCCAACGCTCTTCACCGTACTATCTTTTTTTACGGTTATGAATGTGACTACATGCACTGAGAGAAGAAATATAGTAAAAATTATAAATAATCTTGTAAAAATTACCATACCGTCTAGTAAAGCCACCATAGACTCTAACTAAAAAAATTACTATACTTTGTAAGAAATTTTACCATACTGTTTGGTAAATTTTCTTATATTTTCAATAAAATTTCCTATATATATAAGAAATTTTACTATACAGTTCGCTAAATTTTCTTATAAAGTATGGTAATTTTTTGGTTTTGACATTTTGTGGCGGCCTTACTAGGCAGTATGGGTTTTACTAAATGTTTCTCTCAGTGTGATTAAATTAATTTTTAAACTCTTGAGACTCTACAATTTTATTTACTTTTCCAATTTTTAAGCCTTGAAAAAGGTACTAGTCAAGAAGAAAAGAAATAAACTCAACCAACTTGACTTGATTTGTTGAGTCATCGTTCGAGTCTCCCTTATCTCAATCGTAATGTTGTGTATAAAAATGTTGTAGTAGTTCGAAATTTAAAGGATATTTTGCAGCATTGACTTGAATAAGTCCTTTGGCAGGCAATAGCAGAGTTTTAATTTCGTCAATAGATGTATCTTTTATGCTACTGCTTTTTTTTTGTTTTTTTCGCACTATTCTTTCCTTTCTTTCTTCCGGAATAAGTTTCCCAAGATGGATCTTCGAACGGGCTCGGAATAGAGCTACTATTTGAATCCGAAAAAGCTCTTTCAACTGAAGTCAAGGTTTCGTTGCACTTTACCCGTATGCTCGGAGGTAGAGGTTGAGAAAATTGATCATTATTTTTTTTGTCTGTGTAACACCGTTATTAGGCTTTTTTGCTTCTTCAGGAGAGTTCAAGTTTGAATTCTCATTTATATTATCATCGTCAACAGTAGGTATTTGAGAATGTTGTACAGTTTGAATTTCTGGCTGTTTACAATATTTGGCCAAGTGACCTTCTTCTTTACAAATGAAACATGTCACCTTTTCTGTAGATAAATAGATCCAATACGGTGTATTATCGAAATCGATTTGTAGGGATGGTGGCAATTTTGTAAGATCTTCCGGTCGAATATAAATTTGTCGACGAAAACTGAGAATGTGGAAAAAACCGGGATAAATGATTGTTTACACTCGTGAGACCAAGAGATGTAAATAATTAAATGTAAAAATACAAACTAACGCGCTAAATTCTTAGAGACCAATCAAAATCAATTTTTTAATGCAACATTTTTTCAAATTTAAAATAAAAATTTTTTTAATGAATAATACTCTTTTTATAAAATTTTTATTTATTATCTCTTGATGAATGTATCAAAGGACGATTCGCTCATTAAAAACAGAGGCACACTTCAACAATCTTATAAACAATCTCAGCGCTCACTTTCGACCGCGCATAAATATTCCACCTCAGTACAACCTCTCCCGGTATCACTCAGATCTAATAAATTATCATGTTTTATCCGCGGCGCAGCGTGTTTGCGCAGCGGCGCTCGCTATTATTGTTATTGTAATTTTTGCGTGTTCACGAGCGTCGACCTCGCTATTTTCTAAATACAACCTCCCAGTTACGAAACGGAGGCTAGCGGTCTAGGCCCTGGCGTCCTCGCACACGCGAGCCCGTGATTTAGGAGCTGCTGGTTTCGAGCTGCCCCCCCCTCCCCACCCTCCCCCACCCGCGGCTGCTTAACGAGGTTAGAAAACGCGCGGGATTTGAATTTCCGTCGGAAAATCGCTTCTCTATCTCCGGCTCCGGTGCTGTTTCGGCTGCGCGAGAGGCTACAAAGAATTAGCGGAGTTCGGCTCGGGGATTAATGGGAGCGCGGCGCCGCGGGTTCCACGGCTTTTCCGCTCTTTCTCCGGCGTGTACAGCCGATTTTCGCCGCCCACTTCTGCTCTGTTAATGCCGCTAGTCCCGGCATGGAGCTTTCTGCGAGTGCGGGCTTGATTTTAAGCTCTTTCCCGGTATTTGGAATTTGCTCTTTTTTTTTTAAATTTACTAGCGCCATCCAAGCGCGCTAAATATGTTCTATGTTAGACTAAGATCCTGTTAATGAAAAATATTTTTATCCGTTATGTAACATTGAAATTGTTTTAATTCGTTGATACGTTACAAATGAATTGTGAAACACATATTTGGGAAACAGTTTGAATTGGAAAATTGCACGTTCAAACGCGTAGGTTATGTTATTAATGAAAAAATAAAATAATTTATAAAGTCTGCTTTTGTTAGTCCAACCTAGCCTTACTTTACTTACTATAGCCAATGAGACAAGTCTTTAGCACAACAGTAAGGTTAAACTTGAGCCAATCTGGCCTCATTTTCATCAATCAGCCAATCACAATTGTTTTATTCATACTTGAACTTTCCGTCATCACTTTTTTTAGAGAGGATGTACCATTCGGGTTCGTGCACTTCTTGGGAGGAAAAATGTTTTTGTGATGACTAGCGGTAAATGGTATTGGAAAACTGCATTAGAGATTGAAGTTGCGAAAGCCCTCGCAGTCGTCTGGACTCATAATCAACTTTTGTTGGTTTTTCGTTAATCCGACTAACAAAAACGGAATCTACTGGTAGAGCAAACTTTAGTCGTTTTTAGTATTTTACTTTCACGGTGGATTTTGTTTATGCTGTAAATCACTTCAACAAAAATGGAGGAAAACTTGAACTTACTTTAGTACGAAAATTCGAAAACTACAAAAATTCCTAAAAAAAAAAGAAATTCACAAACTTTTTAGTACCTACTTTTAGGTATTTCATTCGTCACCATTTTATTAATTATGTTTTTCTTTTTTGAAGTTTATTCAAAAGAAATTGTACGAAATTGGTATTCCAACGATTATCTCGATTATTTACCGAAATCTGACTTAAAGAAAGAGGCCGCAGTCAAAAAAATTGAATTTTAAATCTGAAGGGCTACTCTTACAGCACTCAATTAAGAGCAATTCGCAATTAAGAGAGGCTCAGCATATAAGTTTTAATTAAAAAGTATAAACTAATTCCGGAGGGAGTTCAGTGATTATTACACATAATCATAACTGCAGAGCGAGAAATTTATTCGGGCGCCTTCCTCCCGTCCTCTCGTCGCGATCGCGCGATTACAATTTTTAAGTCCCCGACGACGTCGCCGTCGTCGGCGGCGACGCGCGAACGCAACGAAGGTATAACCTATATATATATACACTCGGCCGGGGGCAGCGAGCACTTGGCAGGCTGCTCTGGAGATTGTTTTAAATGCGACAACCCGCCCATTTTCAAGACCAATTAAAACTTTGCTCGTCCCCGGCTTTTCTCCATCCTTCTCTATTTCGTTCTGTTTCCCACTATCTGCTTCTTCTTCCTTTTCCCTTCGCCTCTCATCTTCGCCCCGCCGCTACGTCACTCTATCTTTCTTTCTCATCCTCTTGCTAGCATATGTATGGCCTTTGCGCTCCCCAGTTTTTTGCTCTTTCTTGAGCCGCAACTTTTTCGCCTCGTACCCGCGACGCGCAAAAACACTTCTGCGGGGCGATGAAAAATTTATGTTCAATTGATTGCGGTTTAAGCTAATCATTTTGCACTGCAAGTTTTCTGCTTGATTGTGTACTTTAAACTTCTTTTATACCTACCAGTCGGAATGGCTAGGGCATGTAAAAGGTTTAATTATAGCACTGTAAATAGCAAGTTTATTTTATCATTCAGAAAACAGGAAGTGATAAACTTTCAAAATCAGTTTGTCGGCTTTACTTTAGACAAGTCACATAAAATACTTTAAAAGTTTTCAAAGTTTTACGGAAAATAGAGCGATGTTCTCATAACAAAAATAAGCTTTCTAAAAAGTTGACGACTTTATCGCATGGAGTATCAAAACAGATTTCGATTGACCTGATTTTTAAGTCTTCTGCGGCGTCATACACTTAAAGTACAAGCATTGTCTTATTTATTTCGAAGCGATAATAAAACAGGAATACGCGCCAAGCTCCATTCCCGAGAAAAATTGTTTTAAACGCGACGATTACAATAATGCAATAATCTTAATTCCAGAATCTGCATTATACAATCAAAGAAACTTGCCGAATCAATTAATGATCCAGAGGCACAATCCCTCCTCTCCCAGCGGCGCACTTCGCCCGAGCCACCTACATTTTCCGCGCTCATTACTTAACGTCTCATTTCCTTCTTACTTTTGGCCTATCTCACTTTTCTCGCGCGTTTCACCTGCTCGGGCGTCGGGCTCTCGCGCACGACCGAATATATACGCGCGCACTTCCGGCGTCGAGAGGGCTACGGCCGACGCAAATAGGGCCACGCCGAGCCCGAGGAGATGTTTGTCACATTACCGCGGGCGCCGAGTGCAACGTAAAATTACGGCCGCTGAAGACGAAACTTTCAAGGTGCGACTTTACAGACTTCTTCCGCCTCTTCGCTTCTTCTTTTTCTCTCCCAGTCTCTTTCCCCCTCTCCCCGTCGCTCGTTAATGAGCGTCGGTCGACTTTCGGCCGCGGACGGGCTCGTAATTATCCCCCGCGCGCGAGACGACGATTCGTCTTTGTTGCGTTTTTCATGAGGGAGGAGCGCGGGGGACTCTCGCCGGACGCCGACTTCTCGAGATATTAAAGCGGCGCTCCCTCTCCTTCTTCCCGGGGAGAGCTCGCGCCAGAGCGCGCGACGTTTTAATGGAATAAACGAACCTGACCCGACTGATTACGTACCGTAAACGTCGTAAAACTCTCGCAAGTGGGAGATGAATTTTAAATGGCGTCCACGCCGAGGCGCCCTGAGCAAGTGGAAAACAGCTCCTTATGGTTTGAAATAAAGGCTGCTTTTCTTGGCACTAAATGAATCATTTTATAAGCTCGGTACTTGAAGGAAAGCAGTAAAGAAGGCTAAGGTTCCTATCGCTTAAACAGCCTTAACGCCTGATCGAATCTGGATCTTTCTACTCATTTTAGAATACTCATCCACGAAGAGTATTCGGAATATTGTTCATACGTTTTTAACGAATAAAGCATGACCCGAAAATCAGAACGAGTAAATAAAAACGAGTATCGCGCGTAATTATTTACAATTCACTTGCCGTCGCGCTTCGGAAAACTCTATAACATTCCAATCTGACTTTTACTGCAGAGAGCCGGTGGCGTGCAATACATCAACTCGGGCACAGTTCCGGTATCTCGGAGGATCTGGCGCGTTCGGCAGATGACGACAGTCAGTGGCCCTTCCGAATGATCGATCGCCCGGCTAAGATTTCAATCGGTCGGCAAGTGCGCCCGTTCCAGAAACAAGTTGACATCTAATCAGCGGCGCGTTAAACTGGAATTTATTTACAGCAGCGGCGTACGTACGACTCGCGACAGCGCCTCGATTCAGTCGAGTCCCCGCTTTTCCTTATCGAGGCAGACGGAGTGATGGATACTTTTAGGTGGCGAGACCCTTTCTCGAGGTACTTGTTGAGTCTTCGAAAGCAGAGATAAGAGTTATTGTTTTCTGGAGACGCGTCTCGAGGAAGGAATATGAGTGTGCCTTCATGCTCTGATACGTGTTGGGATGATGTAGTTTTGATGTTCCTGCGTATTACGTCGCATTCAGGAATTTATTTTCTAGGAATTTTCGTTTTCGTCGTTGTAATTTTGCGTTTAATTGAATTAGAATTAAAGGAATATCACTAATGAATTTTCTGAGCAAATTATACTTTATTCGTCCCGCTTTAAAAGCCGCTTTTCTAACTTATAAATGTAAAATCAGATTTCGAAGTAAATACGCGAAAATAAGTGCAAGCAGGTCAGGCAAGTGCAGCCTACATCGATCAAAGGAAACCTTTTTTGAGACAACGTCAAAAACGCGTAGCTGCCTGCGGAACTTGACTCATGAGCTGAAACGTTTCTGAATCATCAATCTTCTGAAAAGAAAAATCTAAACTGAAGTGCAAAAGTCTTAATTCTCACGTTGCCGTCGCAACCCCCGTCGATACATCATTCCCTACGTTCGGAAAAATAGATTGCACTGTTATTAATTAGCGGATGTAGGACAGTAAAAATAAGACAATTTTTATCTCGGAGATCATTCGTTTATACTGTCAGAAACATTAAAATGTAAATCCATTTAGGATTATTTTATTTTCTTTAATTTTGAACCGCCATTTATCGAATGAGTATTTTGTAATAAAAAATAAACTATAGTAGCATATTAGTTTGAGTCAATAAACATACTTTCAAATAACAAACAATGAGAAACGGGATCAAGCTGCTCCTTCCCCGTCGCGAGCTGTACAGAATAAAACTTGGCCCGAAATAAAGCGACATAGACATCCGACCGCGGCCAAGATCCACAACTCAGTCAATAAACCAGGCCGGTCATTCAATCGTGACACCGCAAGCGTCCCAGCTTCGAAAAAGAGACCGTCCGGAGCTCTCTCTCGGCAGTCGGGGCGCGTCGGGCTCGATTATCGTCGGCGAGGCGCTCCGGCGAGAAAAATGAGGATGTTGATGAAGCGTCGATGGCCCCCCCGCGCGTCCGACCGACTCCTCAATTTGTCCCATTGTTCGCGCCGCGATCAAAGTTCCATTTATTTCGGGCTTTTTGCTCGCTCGCACGCACACGCTGACCGAGCGGCGTCAGCCTCGCGGAAGCGCGGCTTGTTTATGGCAGCGTCCGGAATTGGATTGGCCGTATTTTCGCGGAACTACGAGAAAGTGAGGGAAAAACATGATTTATGCCCATTCCGATCAAATTGCCCGGTGAATTGGCCCGCTTTACCAAGCCCCCCCTCCCGCCCCTTCCCCCGTCGGTCGGCTTCCTCACTCTCGCTTGCGTTTCCTCCGGGGAATGATCTGAGATGAATCGGAAATTGCGCTACAATGCTGCGCGCGAAAAGGCTTCGAAATACATCATGCGCTTTTATTTCAATATAACGGGGCTAAATTCATCTTTCTCGAGCGTGACGGCCGAACGAAAATAGAATCGTTGTTTTATTGCTTTATCGCTTGTTATCGGTGTGCTGGTTTTCTTTTTTTCGAGATTTATAAACTGCTGAGCCTGAATTATCGGAGTGAGCTGTAATACTGTAATTGGTATCTGAAAAAACTATATTTAATTAAGAATGCAGTAAAAATGAAATGCATATTAGGTGCATTACAACATCCATTTTAAATTTTTTACATACATACTTCTTATACTTCTACCATATTAGTACGCTTTAGTTCAAAAGCTTTTTACATAAATTTAAATTTTGATTGCTATCTAAAAGGGGAATGCCCACGGCAATTCATGGTCAAATTTTACAAGGAATGCACATAACCGGTTTCAGCATGAAGAATTTTTAAAATCTTGAGTGTTTAAATAAAAATAGCATTTTATATTAAGTGGGAAATAAGAAAAAAAAAATTTTTTTTAATATTTACTACTGAATGTCAGATGAAACCTTGATTTTTTACTTATTTTAATGAAATTAGCTTTAGTCTTTTACATATTTCCCTGCATTTCCCCAGACCAAATTTTATTCTACTGTTGATATTTTGACCATCTCTAAAAGATAGCGTTACTTTTATACGTTCTTCTGCATTCTCTTTTTTTTTTTTACAAATCCGTGGGCATCCTCCTTTATGTAAACTGCAGCCAAAAAAATCCCGAAAATATATTTCAATTTTAATTACAAGTATATTAATCGAAAATAAAATAATGAAACACAGAATCGTCGAGCAGAAAACTTTTTTCCGCAAAGTTGTCTGTCCTATCAGACATGCAAAAGAGCACTATCAGTTCGTGCAGATTTCGGCCATCAAGAGTTTGTCAAAATCTTTTTCTAAAAAAAGCTCTAAATAATAGAATGTCAAAAAAGCAGGGAAGAACGAAGAAGCCAAGGACGTATCGGCAGAGGGAGCGCCGTAGCCTGTGTATTTTTTAATGGCGCGACGCCCTCCCGGGAGGGCAGAGGAGAGGCGCTCTTGGAATTCGGTATGAAGGATGCGCCGATTTTGCGCCTTTAATATCCATTTTAAATATTCATGAGCCTCGCGCTTCGTGTACACGCGGCCGGATATAGAGGCGCCTTGCGCGAGAGCACGGAGCGTTGAAAAGGCTCGGGAGAAATTACACTCGTACAAAAGTTGGCCTGAAATTGAGTCGGGGCTCCGCAGGAATTCGCGGAGCCTTTAGCTCAACGCTTAATTTGATTTTTTCAATTTTCTTTGCCATTCTCTTTCCGAGCGGGCGAGCTATTTTGTTCGCCGCTACGAGCGAGTGAATGGAGGGACATTTAGGATTTTCGGATAAAAGCGCTCGCCTGGAGTTTGTTTGGACGCGGCGTTTATTTTGGAAATGTGCAGTTTTCAGGAACAAAATTTTCTGGCCGAATGCTTGATTGCGAAGAATTTAATATGCAACGGCCGTTTGAATTTGTTTAATTAAGTAAACTCGATGTCAATTAAATGAAAGTTAATTTTAAGCAAATTTCACATAAAATTTAATTATCGAATAGACAGTCAATTGGAACTGGAATTAATTAAATAGTTTATTAAAATTTAGAAAATGTTAATATGCATCCTTTGAACATGAATTTCCACCAATCACTTTACACAACACTTATAAATTATCAGCCTCTGAATTGATTAACTAATCGAAAATCCACTCCAACATTTTTCACGTAAAAGAATTCAACTATACCCGGCAGATGATTAAAAAAATCAGGTCCCCGCTCGAGCGCCAAGTAGGACCGGCAATAGGTTATAGCTTCTTGGCCACGAGTCGCAGGAGGTCGAGCGGCCAGTAGCCGCGAGCGCATCATTTGTAACGCGAGCTATACATCTCGGTCGAGCGTGTGCCGATCAGTCTGCCAAAGTCAACAAATCAGATTTCGAGCTCCTAACTCAATCATCGACTAAATTCGATACAGAAACCTCACCCGCTGCTCCTAGCCAGCGCACGTAATTCGCTGTATCATTTTGTGTCTATTTCTCTGCCCCCCCCCTCCCCGATCGCGCCCTTTGTGACCAGCCGCTAATTGGCTTTCTTGTTGCGTAATGAATTTTCGAAGATGCCAAGAAATCGCACCAATCAGCGGTATTTCGCGTTTTGTAAGGGGATTGATTAGGATCATTCAATGGGGTGGCGAAAAGTTAAGCCTTGTTATCATCCGGACGCGAGGAGAAATATTCTAAGAAAAATTACTATACTAATGGTTGGTTTATTCATTTAATCAGAATGAAAAATCCAAAAAAAATTACATAATTCAATTTTACTAAAATTGAAAAAAAATGCGATATTATGGCAGTAAAAATCATGCTAAAACTAGAGTAATAATTGCTGCAGCTGAAAATGGCATTCTAAAATAACCCATAAGTACAGTTCGCGAACTAAAAAATATGTGGAAAATTAATTGAATTAAAATTTCATGTTTGTTGCGAACTCGCGTTAATTAGATCGAAGATAGAAGGCACCCTGCAAATAATATTTACTTGTATTGATGTTATACACTCTCTCCGACACAGATATATAACTCGCCCTTGCACGGTCCCGTAATTTCTATTTTTGCTTTTGCTAGCAGTATTGGGAAAATCGAGAGCGAGAGCACACCTCAATGATAATTTACAAACACTATTACACGCACGCACACCTTAGTTATTTTTAGTGATAAATTTAGTTTGTTCAATAAAAAGAAGATCTTTTTGTTGAATCAATCCAACAAAATATCAATTTCTACTAATCAAAGTTAAACTTTGATTATTATATTTTTATTTAATGTGTGACTGCGAATAACGGTTTTATGAAATTTTTCCTCCGTTAATATATAAGAATATATCCAATTAATTATAATACGAACTTCGATGGCGTAATCGTTAAGGTCCAATGCCCAAGTAAAAATTTTTATAATTAAAGTGATATTGTTAATTAGTCAATTATTAATAAAATGGGTTCTTTATTCATTAAGTTTTTGTTTTCCAAGCCCAATATATTTAAAATGCGTTACTCTTTATTTCAAATGTTAATTGGTTAGTTCTACAAGTATATTTATTATGATTTCTGCTCGCCGTCGATTTTTCTTTACAAATAAAAATATGCATTTAATTTACTTTGGAAAGTGAATGTATCAGAAAAGCCATTGAAATACAACATGATAAACAGAACCACTGCACTGCGAATATTAAAATTCACTACTGCAATGTCAATCTATAACTAAATTACTATAAAAAAGAAAAAATAGTAAAATTAACTTCAGTGATTTGGAATACACCCTTAAAAAAGCTTCTCCGCGCCGCCGATGCAACAGAGCACACATCGGCCCTACTTAATTATCCAGTCGGAGCAGCCGCTGTCACATCGAGGCACGAAAATCCGCTGCGCTTTTTTGCCCAAGCAGTTCCGCAAGAGCGGAGATGGAGATGAACGCGGAGGAGAAAAATAGAGTGTGTAGTGGCGCATTCCGGGCTGTTTTTCACGCCGAGGCTCAAAGCTACGTATGTGCGGCTGCGAAATAAAGAAGCCGGCGCATCGCGGCCATAAATCAACTCGGCCAGTGAACCCATCCGTCGCGTCTTTTTCTCCATAGCCGTCCCGGCTCCCTGCTCGACTGCTGCACATAGAGACCCGCGGCGGAGCTTCCTTCATAACCGGTCACTTCCGCGCTTGGGCACGTACAAAACGAAGGAGATTTCCGGCGACGAGACAGAGAGAGGAGAGAGAGAGAGAGAGAGAGAGAGAGTTCCCTCGTCGCAGCGGCGATTTCTCCCAGCCCCCATAAATCACTATTAAATCTTGAAAGAGAGACTATATGCGCCGGCTTTTGCTGCGAGCTTCATCCGAGCGCCCACCTCGCCGAGTAATCTATCAGCTTTCTCTGCCGCTCCTCTCCCTCTCTCCTTTCTCCCGTGTTGCCTAATGGGACGTTCGAGTACTCGCGACTGGCACTTTCTCTGTCTCTTTCCCTCGATCGATCACTATCCATCCCAGGCGCTAATATACACTGCATCTAATCAACAGGAGTTCAGGCGCGTAATGGCAAGGCCATCCGTAATGTCGAGGGGGCGCGAGAGTGCAGCCTCTTTATTTAACGAAAAGAGAGCAGGGAACGGGCTCTCTCGGAGCTGTTTCTCTTTTTATATATCTTTTTCCTTTCTCGAGCGATTCGAAAAGCTGCCTTTTTCGGAGGAAGCAGCCTTTGATTGGGAGTCGAGCCAAGAGGGAGGGGAGCGGAAATTAAAAGCGATTTCCGATGCATTTAAAGACCCGGCCGAGAAGATCCGAGAAAAAAAGGAGCTAATGGAAAATGAATTATAAACCATTCTCAACAGCGTGCGCGCCTTTGCCCGATTGCCGCAGTTCAAAGTGACTTGCTAGTGGCTTAGATAAGCTGCTATGAAGTTCGCCATGAAACTTTGTTCAAGACATGTCACTTATTTACTCTCAGCGGTTTGCGCGAATGTTTATTACTTCGGAATATAAGATAGTCACAAGGAAACTTAATACAGTTTTATAATTTACATTAATTATCATTTTCTTGATCGAGACAAGGAATTAACAAAAATACTTACAAAAAAGTATAAAGATGCGTAAAAAGGTGAGTCGCGAGATTCAATGAAAGTGCAGGGCTGGATTGCAACAGGGAAAGAGAGAGGGCCGACTCGGTACGAGCGAATGACTCGTTAATTGATAAGCCTTTCGAGCCCCTCGTCGAGTTAACCGCTGATTGACTTTAAACTCGGTCCTCGGGGACCTAACGACGGACGCGGCGCATGCGAAAGAGAGAGAGAGAGAGAGAGAGAGAGGCCTCGAACGAGCTAGTGCTAGTCGTCGAGATTAGTGCGTTTATGTATTAACGCCGCTTCGACGTCCTCCCGATCGCCGCTTTGAGAAGAAGCGAGTGATTACGCGGTTCAAGCGTGAGTGTTCCTGGACACCGAGCGTCAAAGGGAGCGCTGGTCGGGATGAAATTACGATGGTTTTGCGCGCGGTGGTTTAAATTTCGTGCGGCGAGGCGGTGTGAGAAATTTTTCATTTTGTCGTTCTCCGGGGTTTTTGGGAAGTTGATTTGATGGAAGTTAATTATTTGTGGTTTGCTCGAAGGAGAAATTGGAGATTTCAGGAAATGTAGTTTTAAAAAATGCGAGTACTTAGGGCAGCTCAGATGTCCTCCTGGTTAAGTAAGCTCTAAATATATTGAAAAAGACTTTTCATAAAGTTTATAAAGCTACATAAGTTGATTTTGTATACTGTACTTATATAGACTTTCTCATTTAGCTAACAGACGCTAAATTGTACCTTTCTTATTTTTGTAAGAAAATAATTTGTGCTTAACATTTGAGATTTTGCTGGTTTTAATCTTTAATGAAAAGGTTTTTAATCCTATGTAAAATTAGTTTTTATAATTATGCGTCCTTGTTTAATATTTATTTAATTAAAATTATAAAAATTTATGAAAAGATTATTCAAATTAATTATTTCAATTAATATTCCTAAAACTAATAATAGCTTTGTAAAGATTAATCGTGCAGAATCCAGGTTGTTGTCGCCACTGAATCTACAGATATTCTATTATTTCAATCGCACGAAGCGAGCATATTCAATGTTTTGGATGCAGTCTTATTTTCCAGAGAAGACACTTTGAACAATTAAAAGTTCACCCCAAGGATTTTTTTTCCATTGAAATATATAGCATTAATTAAAATTTTTTAGAAAATGTGCGCAAAGGAAACGCAATTTTGAAATGCAACCGTGAAAAGATGACCTAAATTACTGGCCTGCTTACGTGTCAGTAAAAAAGATTCTTTAATTAAAAAACAGAATCCTCTTCGCATTGAAAACCATGCGTAAAATATTTACGATCCCAAAGTGACGTTTACAGCGCAACAAAATAAATCAATAGTCATAAATTTGCCCAATGTTTATTGTACAAACAAATACACTATCAACGCTTTCAGCTAAAGTCCAACCTTGCATTCGCGCGATCGTTTATACTCCCCCCTAAATAATTCAACGAATCGACGCGTAAACCGAAATTCCCCAACGTATTCCCTAATCGTAAATGCGCGCGATTTTATGTTGGTTAAAAGAGGCGCTTCGTTATCGAGCACACTTTCCCTTTCCCTCCTGGGAAAAGGGAGCTGTCGTCGTTTTCCAGAGTTGCGCAACGTCCAATGCCCGCGGAGCGGAGCTTCGTTCTTGCTCCGCCGAACTCCTCGCGGAGGGCTTTTATGGATTGGCGCCGCGCCGCGAAATTATGTATTTCGCCGAAGAAAACGCGGGGGACCTTTCGCGTTGAACGAATTCGCTTCGGTCGGATGAATAAGGCGCTAAAATTTTTATGCAAATTAGGTTCTTTATAGATCGAGAGCGGAGAAAATGCCGGTTAAATGTACGCGAAAGATTCTCCCGAACAATCAACTTGAGATATTTCAAATAATAACGCGAAGAGCTTTGATTCATTAACAGCGGAGAAACTTTTCACTTCCCTCGCTAATTACTTCGATGCCGTACTAATTCCATCAGCGCGAATTATATAAAACTAAGAATATAAACTCTGTTAATTTGAATAAAAAATTTTTCCCTCGGAATATGAGTTCCCGCGTAAATATTCCAATAATTTAATATCCGGATCAAAATTCTCCAGGTTGAAAAGAGTGGGGAGGGGGCTCGGAAAATACTGCCTCGCGCAGTTAATGAATTTCCGAGGCTTGTGAAAAAACGAAGAGGCAGAAGGAGCAGCAGTAGTAGTATACCGCATGTCGACCGGCGGGGATACCTTCATTCTAGTTAACTCGCGAGGTGCGACTTCTTCGGAATTTTTACGCCGAGTAAAATCGCGCGACTGCAAAAAAAGAGAAGGAAGGTTCGAGGGGAGTCGAACAGCCAAGCAGCGAGCGCGTCGCATTCTGCGCGAGCTTACCCCTCGTCGCGCCTGAAACTTGTCCTGCCTGCGCGCTTGCCTTGTTTGTCGGTAATTAAAAGAGACTTCGAAAATGATATAACGAATAATAAACAGACTCCGGTTAAAAGAAGAGGCAATCCCTCTTTGCCGCTCGTCGGCGACGCGACGATCCCGGCTGCCGGAAGAATTGACCAGCTGCGTGGACCTCGACTCATCCCTCGCCGTCCGGCAGCTTGTTGCGAGGAAATCCGGCGAGGGAAGGTGAGCGAGCATAAAAGACGAGCTTACCTCGCAATCTCCGCTCAGTCGAACGATTTCTTTTATTCCGCAGCAGAAGTCCGCGCTCTCGCTTCTAATTTCGAGATTCCAATTTTCATGGAATCCTTTTCTCGATCCCGATCGAGGCTATCGCTCGAGGGAGCACGCCGGGGGGAAAAGGAGAAGGGGCGAGGGGCGACTACCATTGCTGCTCGGCGATTATTCACGCTCTGAATAAAAGTAGCCGGGACTTTGAATTAAAATATTCTCTCCCGGCGACTATCCTCGGAGAGACGGATTTCCCGAAGTACTCGGGGAAATTGCGGGAAGTGTCGAGAGAGCCGAGCGAGAGCGACGATTCGACGAGACCCGCCGGAAGACCGAGTCGAATTAATACAAACAACGAGTAATCCCGGACTTTTCTCTCTTCTCCGAGGCGGATCAGCGTTATTTAATTAGTGTCTTATGTATCGAATACTGATGCGTGCTATCTGCGCGAATTCAAACAATCCAGCTGCTCGTATTGGTTACTCTTGTTCTATAGTGCCTCGGCACGCGTTTCACTTATCGATACGGCATTTCCGCGTTCGATAATTAAATGAATTAAATAATTTAATATAGTATTCATAATACGAAAAGTAGCATATCAAACATCAAACTCGTGTGTCAGTGACTATTGAACTGAGTATTTTCCTAATATTCATACATTTGAAGCAACCACTGTTTTCGCAAATAAATACTACATAGAATCTTCAAACCCGGATCAGCCTTACATTTCAGCAGAACGAATCTTACACGCGCATTCACATTGTCTTCCTTTTATTCATCAGAGACTCCTGAAATCCCGCGTCTCCCCCTCCGGCATTCACCTGAAAAGAGAAATATAAACCGCGCACGCGATTATTCACGGTCGTATGCAGCGGCCCATACAAACGAACCCCTAATAAATCCCAATTTCGAACAAGCCCGGCAGGAGGCAAGAGGGAGAGAGAGAGAAAGAGAGGGGGGCTTATATACAGGTATAAGGTCGAGCTCGGCGACTTATCCGCACCAATAAAGAAACACGAGTCCACTCGAGAAAACCGGAATCGACGCTGCGTCCCCTTTCAGCCAAGACACGTCCGCGGCAAAGGGCTTTACGTATCAAAGAAGTAAATCCCGATTGAGTTGCAGGCCTTGGGGGAAGGACCGACGAATGGCCGAGGCGGTGGCAACGTCGGCGGGCGCATTAATGTGTGTCCCTGCATGATTTTTACATGGACTTCGCGGACTCCGGAGTATCGGAGGGCGAACCCGCGCGGTGTTAAAAAGCTTGGGAGCAGGTTGGTCAATTAGCTGAAAGATTAATTACTGTTGTGTCAATTAGCAGGCGTTTATTTAAATAGATTAATTAGGTCGCTAATTGGGTATTCAGATCATCGAATATGTAACAATACAGCAGCGTATATAGATCATCAACATAAATTACTATCCGCGGTTCGCGGTTGTGTTGATGTCCGGAGGGTAGCCAAGTTTGCATCATTAGTCTTTACTCGGAGCTAAAACCGATCATTTCAATCCCATTACATAACTTTTTTCTGTGATTGATAAGAGCGAGAGTGGCTGGCTCTTTTTAAAGGGTAATCTGGGAGAAGCAGTTTTTTTGTACATTATCCGCTTCTACTGTCGTTAATGGGAGTAAAAAAATGTTCGTTCCTATAAAATTCCCCAGTTGTTCGAGAAAGCTCCGTAAATCACTCATAATTTTCGCGAACGTCACAGTGCACTGCGAAATACGGTCGATTTAATGCGAAATAGCTCAAAAGACAAAATAAGAGAGCAGTCTGGGGAAAGAGCGAAGAGGGAGTTTGCGAGTCGTGTTGAGGGGCGGAGGGGGAGGGGGGGGGAGGGTCTGCGGTTGCCAAGCGACACTCTTGGTGAAAGCACGAAAGACGGAAGTGATCCTGACCGAGGCAGACAGCAACCCGGTACCTTGTGGACCGACATTTCTGAATACACGAGGTGAAAAGGGGAAGAGAGCCGGCGGAAGAGCCCTTTATTACAACTGTCCGTCCTGATTTCTTTGTACGTGTTTTGTGCCGATTTGCTCATTTCCGGTCGAGCCTTTTAACTTTGGAGAATTAGCTGGGGACTATTAACTTTTGTGAACTGTTCATGAGGTCGGTAAGTTTTTGTTGTTTAAATTCTAAATTTTGTTATTCTCGTCGATTAAGCAAAATTATTAATGTATTTTGTTCTATAGAGCAGTTCCAACATTCTTTTGGAGTATAAAAGTATGAAGGAAGCCAAGTTCAATTGTTGCATATTAAGTTTAGAATTAGAATAAATATATGCTAAAAATCGAAAAATTATCGTAAGTCTTTGTTTTTCTGTACCACTTTTCAACAAATAAAGAGTTTTTAATAAGTTTTTAATCAATAGCTTTTGATCTTGCTTACCCAATGAGATGACATATCGATTGTTTTCTGACTTCCTTCAAATTTTCGCATCAGAAGGCATGCCCAAAAATTCCAAAAACATCCCCGACCCAAACACGTGACTCTCTCCTCCCCAAACGCTGTAATTAGCTAATAGACATTCTAGAGCATTTGACAGCCGTACATTCGCATCGAGAAATATTGCGGGCAGGCTCTGTCGACAGCAGCGGGGCTTCGTATTAATTCGTCGAGGGAATCGTTCCTCCCCCCCGCGAAAATGCTGAAAGCACGCGTGCCGAACGAGCCCGCATTAAGCATGTGCGTGCAATTAGCTCTCGGTGCGCTCCAGTTCTTCCCGCGCGCGCACGCGTCTACCTCCCCCTTGCCGGGCGGGACCGAGCGGAGAGAACGAGGGAATCGGAAGCTTTAAAGCTCGGCCCCGGAATTCTTATCCCACGAGGTAGCGAAACAATCTCGTGGCTGGCAAGAGCCGCTTTGCGAGATAAGTTCGCCGGGAACGCCTCGATTGCCTTGCGCTGGAAAAAAAAAAGAATCCGAGTCGAAATTTTATGCGCTTCCCTCGCTCTCCGCGTTGGAATGTTACGGTTTCGAGTTGAAATTGTGAATTCGTGTTAAAAGGTTATTGGAAAAATTTAGGTAATGCAACTGATATTTTGGGTACGGGAGATAAAATGCATTAGCATTTTTGGAGAAACTATTTTCTTACATGAATTGATTATTAAATTGGAAGCACTTTGCGGATTGAATTTTTAAATCGAACGTAATCCATCAAAAATTCATCGAAATCCAGATATTTCTCGATCCCGGGCTGAAAAATTCACAAGAACGTTATTTTGGCTCGGCAATTTTTAATCAACATTTAATTTTCTCAGTTTGCCAGTTAGATTAACAGAGGGAAAGAGACAAACGGCAGTGGAGATCGAAAAAAAGCCGAAAGAGAGAGAGAGAGAGAGTGAGAGAGAGAGAGAGCGGCGCTAAATTTACCTTAGGACAAAATTGTAAGAAATTGATTTTCCCGCGACCGCATACTCAGCCCTCTCTCTTTCGGCACGGCGCCTCAATTTACCATCATTAAAGTCCCGACACTAACACGTGCATCCCCCCGGCACACGCGCGTGGCGAGACGAGACGGGAGGGGGGAGGCAAATTGGATCAACTGATCCAGTCTGACGATATGAACGCTGCGCTTACTCTTTCTTCGCTTCCCTCTTTTTCCATGCCCACCCCCCCCCCCCCTACTGCGACGTTTTCGCTCCCTTATTTGCTCGTCTTTACCTTTGCTTTTCTTCAGCAAGACAGAGCCGTCCACCCTTATGGCTTCTCTCTTTCTTCGTCTTTTCCTTTCCTTTTTCACTGCGTCGGTATTCTCTCCTTTTTTCCCCTTTTCGTATTCCCGTGTAAGAGGTATTTTTTGTTAGATTAGAGATAAAAGTCCTTCCTTTGTTTGGGAGCGATGGGATCACTGATTTTTCCCAAGTATTTTATAGATTTGATTTTAGATAATTGTTATACGTTATATGCTGACTGGAGTAATAGATTTTATTGCGATACGAAAGTTAGTTGAATCAAGGATAATGAAACGTTCATCTTAAAACTTTATGAAACATTATAATTAAATAATATTTTAACATTATATAAGCGGAAACAATGTTAAAAATCCACAGGTTAATAATGGATTTCAGCTTTAGTATTCATTACAGCGGACTAATGAGAACTGCTTGAGAATGGAGTTTTAAGTTAAAGTGAATAACGTGGTAATTAATTCAACAAACTGAATTTTAATAGGTTGATTACATACATTTTATTGATTTATTATTTATACATCTATATAAAAAAATCACAATTTTTTTACCATTGATTCGTTGTAGATGAATTCCATCTTGCCTCTTGACTTCTACTTTTTTTTCAATTTCACATTTTACCTTTCAAGCTTATACACTTTTTTAATTAGTACAAAGAGTGAGTTCATTAAATGGAAAGTCGATCGACATTAGTTAGTGTTAACCTCGGGCATAGAAAATTTATGCGACAGCAGCGATGAAATGAAATTAAAATAAAATAAAGAAGGAAGGGAGCAAGGATAATGGGCGTATTATATTATTAAATTGGTTTTATTGTTAGGCGTCAAAGCCCGCGACCGTTCTTAATTTCCCGAGCAGAGAACATTATTTTCCTAATTAATTCTCTGCGAACGCTCGTTACCTACGTTCCTGGACAGGAAATAATTGGGTCGCTGTTGCACAGTGTGATGCACAAACGTCAGAATGGAGATTGTCTAAGTCGTGAATATCTAAACCGCATTAACGTGTCTTGTCCTAATGATAAATAGCGCGTTGCTCCTATAGAACTAACGTACATTTATACACGTCATATGCGAAAATGCAAGAGTTATGTTCCAAACAGACGTCCATCCTCTCGCCGAGGCTTCCTGTTCTTCCTTTTGGTAAAAAGTCGCACGTAACTCATAGCGCGTAAAATAAAGTCAAGTATGACGGGCGCGAAGCTGAGCTGCTTCAATTTTTAATCAAAAAATTTTATCCTCCAAATTTGCAAACTGCTTCTTTCATTAAATTTTTTTTTCTTTCGTCGAAAGTTTATTTCCGCCCCAGAATTTAATGCACTTTCTCGGGCGATAGAAAAAAATTTCCCTAATACAACACGAGAACATTCGTACAGCATAGAATGCATTAATTTCGA
>JAWWEM010001080.1:0-35653 GCA_035582935.1 Ormyrus thymus | reverse complement strand
TCAGGTTTTCGCGGCCTTTTTCAATAGGGTATTGAAAAAGTCCGATAAAACCTTATAAAGACTTGGTAAAATTGGTACAAATTATACTCACATATGACCCGATACCGGTATCGGGTTATATGTGTGTATTTGCACCATTTTACCAGGTCTTTCCGACAGGGTTGAGATTCCACCCCGTACCACAATGGATCCTCCGTCGAAAGCCCTGGTTGGACAAGCGTGATTTACTTTAAAACACTGCCTCCTGCGGTGAGAAAAATCGTAAACTACACACCTGGCTGTAGCCTATATTAGTAGAGATGAGATCGCTGATACTCTCACCATGGGTACTTCATCTTCACGAATTCAAGACCTTCAATGTATTTCGAGAATAAGTCTTGTAACTGTTTGACAACTAGTTTGGCGAATTACACAGGCAAGAAACTCGTGCTATAAACGAGCGATGAGCTCTCAACCTTTTTGATATAATTTTTCGACTGAGTTTAGCCTTTAAAAAGATAACAATATTTTCAGACTGTCTTATTTAGATTAGGCATTTCCAGAACAAAAATGGAATATTTCCTGGATATCTCAATACATTGCATCCTAAAATTAATATTTTATGCATGCCCTCCCCTTTGTTTAGTATAAAAATAAATAGCGCATGAAAACCTTTTCTTAATTTGCTTTTTAAAACATGCATTTTGCGATGAAGAACGTGCTATTTCCAAGAAAAAAAGTCTTGATTCAGGTAACGTATCAAACTATACAATTCTCTCAAAATTGTCATTCATAATCACTTGGCATTCATTGTTTCTCAAAGTAAAGAAAATAACTTCAAATTAAAAAAAAAAATTGCCCTGGTGTCGAAGTTATGCTTGCTACTATTATCAATATTACAGCACTATTCAAAATTGTGCATTTTTTATTTGAGATCATTGATTAAATTTAAAAATTTTCAAATTTACAAAAATATTTTTATTCTCTTTTTAAAATATACAAAATATAAACACAAAATACTGAATATACGAAAAAAATTTTAGATATTAATTAAATAATTTAAATATTAAAAATATTAAAATTATTAGGAAATATTAATTAAGTATTAAAAAAATTATTACATTACATTCTTCGTAGGATTTACAGTAACAACGTAAATTTCATTGAATTGTAAAACAGTGAAGTAATATAGTAAAGTGGTATAGTAAAATGATAGTAAATTTCTTATAAATTAAAATCCGGATCCTAATACTGACGCAAAAGAGAAAGCAAATATCAAATATTCATCGATGATTTTGAATCTTAAAATCAAATTCATCCTTCTGTTTTTGTAGATTCAATACCTACTTAAATTAATCTGAATCCGAATCGGAAACTGCTTTCAAGTTTCGTTTACTAGTACTTCTAGACGGCTAAAAATGTTTCAACAAATTATTAAATATGATTGACACATTTTGCTGCATAATTTATCCTACCTTCTTCCAAGATAATATAGATTGATCACTTTCTTTTGTGGATACTGCATCGTATTTTGATGTTCTGCTTCTAGATTGTTTTTTAGGAACGGTTACATCTTTAGTCTTAGTGCTAGTACCTCTTCCTCTTCCTCTTCCTCTTCCTCTTCCACGACCTCTTCCTTTAGATAGAGAATCATTTTCAATGCCATCAATAATATCGTCGCTATCATCATTTTCTTCACGCGATAAAGAGCTATCTTTAGTTACATTATTTCTTGTATTAAAAAAAGATTCCTCCTGAAAAGGTTCAAAAATTAATAATTTAATAAACCTGTTAAAATTGTATATGAGTAAATATAACGAATACTATTTTTTTGCAATAGTAGGTGTAAACCACGCTAATTTTTCTTGAAACATACGCGATTTTTTTATGTAATATATAATTTACACTTTTTCCAATAGGCATTAAAACGCTATGTTCAAAAAACGGAAACAAATTGGTGAAGATTACGCTTACAATTGTAAAAATTAATTTTTTAAATATCATTACTTCGGCTTTTTCTTCTTGCTGTTTCTGTAATCTTAAATCTCTATACTTTTTTATGCCTTCCAAAATATCTTTTTTATCTTTATAGTCATCTTTCATTAAATAATCAACAGTCTTTTTCATCTGATGCCTAAACATTATTTTCAATTATTTAAAAATTTTAATTTATTTTTTAATTCTGTATTATTTTGTTTTATTTTTCTTACTTTACTAAATCATGGAATGCTCTTGAGTCATTTGAATTGACAAATCTGGACAAGGCTTCATTGAGACCAGATAAAGACAAAACCGTAAGTTTATTAGCATTATCATCTTGACTAAAGTAATCCGTCATTCCACCTTGAACAGTTCTTTTCCAATCTTTTTCTCCCTTAAATTAAAAAATGAATAAAAATAGAATAAAATTATAAAATGAATAATTGAATGAAAAAATAATTACATCGTCAAATCGAAATATTTCCCCTATTTCTCCGAAATCTTGATTTTCAGTTTTTATATCTTTTTTTTTTAATTTTGAAGAACATTTGCGAAAAAGAATGATATCATTTGGATTGGCGGCTACATCAAAATATATTTGCGATATTCTGTTAATTAAAATATATATTTATAATATATAATTATAATATTATGTATAATTTTCCAACTGATTTATCTACTGAATTATACCTGAGAGTTTCAAACACATCTCGATCTTCGGTATAAAATATTCTTAATCTTAATAAAGGTTTCTCAGGCTGCATTGGATGCCCTAAAAATTGATTTTTAAAATCTATTATTCTTAGAATCGATTTTATTTATTACACAAATGTAACTTTTCATTACCTGTTTGTTGCTCAACAGCTTGGGGAATTAAGGTATTTTCAATATATTTATTAACAAATTCTTCAACAGCTACTGTTCTACTTTTTAGTGTCGTTATTTCGTCATTATATTCATTTAAAATTAAGTCGTCAAATACGAATGGTCTAACGGTTTTTAATTTTAAAAGTTTCATTTTGAATTTATTTTTATAAACACTTAAAATTCCGACATGCTTTGATACTGCTTCTCCTTGGGCTAATGAGGTTGCTACAGAACTGCCTAATAATTCAGAATATAATTTATAAAAGTAATATTAAAATTTTTTGATTAAATATAATAGGCAAGATACATGAAAATAAAAATGCTGCTTTGAAATTTACCTGGTTGAGAAATATGAATGTTAGGATTTAGTTTTGATTGTTCAGGCATAATAAGACATTCATGTTCATGCCCCCATATAACAAGATTTAAAAATGTTGGTAGTAACTTTTCAGGAATATATGAGTTTTGACTATGCTGTGCTCTATTTTGATGTAAAACAAAAATATTAAATGGATCCTCAATTTCTTTTGCTTGTAACATTTGAAACTGTAATTAAAAATGGATTTTTTCGTAAAAATAATTAGAATTAAGTGAATAGAAAATTTATATTACTTTGTCATTTCTCATTAATCTAGACAATCGTTGATCATTCATGTAACTTAATCCATACAAAGCAATAGTAGTAAGACCTTTGGAAATTAATAGAGGAGCAATTGAAACTTGAGTTACATCAGTCCATTTACCAAAATAGTTTACGAGTCCTGTAGCAGAAAGAACATCCATAGATCCAACAGCACCAAAACCTTAAATACAAAATCATTTTTATAAAATTTCTTTTGGATTGTGTAAAAACGTTGTAAACTATACATACTTGGATCATCGTGATTTCCATGAATAGAAAAAACAGGAATTCCAACATTTAAGTTTGGATCTTCATAATTAACTTGTTTGTGATTACAATGACTAAATGCTACTTCTGGATCAGTTAATAATTGTATTTTTATTGGCCTAATAAATAAAAAATATAGTTTAATTGCAA
Organism: Ormyrus thymus; assembly: GCA_035582935.1. Lineage (NCBI taxonomy): Eukaryota > Metazoa > Arthropoda > Insecta > Hymenoptera > Ormyridae > Ormyrus > Ormyrus thymus. The sequence continues at coordinate 31,788 of JAWWEM010001080.1, read as the reverse complement.
TGAAAAATTAAAAATTTTTAATAAATGGTTGATGCTGACCTATCACTTAAACAGTATGTCCTTAATAAATTAATACATCGCATAAGTACATTATGAGGAGGCTTTGCTTCATGAAATAAATCACCTCCAAGAAGTATCATGTCAACTTCATTATCACAGGCATATTGCAAAATTTCTTCAAATGTTCTAAAACTATCATCTTCTTGTGCTAAAATTAATGTGTAGAATTTATTTTGTATTATTAAATTTTAGACAAATTTTTTAATGTAATAAATTAATAAAATTCATCTTTTTAATTTATTACCCCTTTTTGTTGTTTGTTCGTAACCTAAGTGAATATCACTTGCAATTAATATTTTTATAATACTTTCATCATCTAAATCCTCATCTTCAGTAACATTTTGCGGTTCTTCTTTAATATTTTCTTCATCAGACATTTTTTGATCATCTTCGACATCAGATAACATTTTTATAAATCCTTTATACAATCCTTTGTAGTAGATACTATCAAAGCGCAAGTTTAAACATGCAAGAGCGTTATCAATTTCAATAATACGTCAGGTTGGGTTAGTATTTTTTAAATTTATATTGTTCTTGAGCCGTTTATGGACTGTGCGGATTCCTACGAAGTATGAGACATGAAATATACCGTTAAATCTTATTAAGAGATGGTGGATCGCTTATAAAATTTATAATTAATTTTAAATTAACTGTTTTTTCGATCCATTACCATTTGTGTATATGTAAGATGTTTTATAGATGAAGAGCTTCAGTGCTAGCGTAGGAGTCTTAGCGGGAAGCGTGACAAATAAATTTCAATATTTTTTATTTTAATGAGTCAGGCAAATTTTATTATTTTCGTGTTTTGTAAATATTAAACTGTATTTTACGTATTTTATGTAAAATTTAACGGTTGCGTCAAGTTACGTCCTTGACTTGACGTCCTAGGACGTAACATTACCAACATAAACGGAACGCCCCGGAAACTCCATCTTTTACAAGTTTCCTGCTGTTAGCAACGCGGCGTGAAACTTTCGGTGAGTATATTTTTGAAAGAATTTTTAATAAATTAACTATTATTTTTGAAAAATAGTTTATTTAAATTAAAAAGTAAAAATAGAAGTTCGTAAGAAATTTAAAAATTTATAAATTGATTGAATTTTCATTGAGATGTTGACGGATAGAAAATTAACGATATGCAATGGTGGCTATGTTTTCGTTTACTGCTATGAGTTAACCTCAAATATGTATTTAGTTCTAAAGTTTATCAAGAGACGTTTTTCAAATAATTTTTCATTACTGTATAAATTAGTCTTATAAAATTTTTATTAAACAATTAATCTTATTTACAGCAAAATGGCTCCAAAAAGGGGCAAAGTACAAAAAGAAGAAGTCCAAGTTTCACTTGGACCACAAGTTCGTGAAGGCGAAAACGTATTCGGGGTGGCCCATATCTTCGCAAGCTTCAACGATACATTCGTCCATGTCACAGATCTTTCAGGAAGGTTAGTTTTTTAGTGTAAAATATAAATTTTCATATTTATTGCTTAAATTACTTTCATTAAGAGCTGCTGGAACTATACAATTTATCTGATTGCATTCAGGTTGCTCTCAAACTGTATTCATGATAAAGGCAAATTAATCATTAATTAAAAATAGTGCTTCTATTTTTTATGGCACAAAATAGAATTCAAACATTTTATTTGAACTTGTAATTAAATTTAATTAACCATTTTTAGAAAAAAATATAAAAAGTTTATTTTTTGTATTAAAATTATTTAAATATTTAAATCACAGAATTGTGTAAATTTATTTACTTTCTGTCATTAGTTTAAACAGTGAAATATTAATGAAATTTGAAGTAAAACCTTCAATAATTTATCTTAAAATTAAAACACAAAGTTATATACATATGTATTTAAAAATGTTCAATGATAATGAATTAAAATTCATTTAAAAACCAAACAAAAATCTTTTTAAAAAAATTAGTATTACTTGAAATTTATATACAATTTAATTTTATATATCTTTTTAAACTTCTATTAAAAAATTGTTGATATTAAAAACTAAGTAAAAATGTTTTTTAAATTAAAGATTTATTTAAACATGACATCAAATTATTGTTTTAAAAAATTATTAAATAAATTTGAAAATGTTTTAATTACACGGAGAGAAACGCTTTAAGAAAAATTACTATACTTGTCAGTAAATCGAGGACAGTCTTCCAATTAGGGTAAAAAATTACTATACTTTATATTAATTTTTGTTGAAAGTCTAGCAAAAATTACTAAACGTATAGTAAATTTTAATATAAAGTATAGCAATTTTTTACCCTAATTCGAAGATTGTCCTCGATTTACTGACGAGTATAGTAATTTTTCTTAAACATTTTTCTCCGTGTATTGTTTAAGAGAATATGTAAAGTAGTGTATTCATTTTTCAGGGAAACTATTGCCCGTGTTACTGGAGGAATGAAAGTTAAAGCTGACAGAGATGAAGCATCTCCATATGCAGCCATGTTGGCAGCTCAGGTAGTTAAATAAAATTTTATGAATTCAAAAGATCAAAAAAATGCACTCTCAAGCAGCACTGTGATGTTCAATGATTAATTTGCAGTGCGTTCAAGTGTGCTAAAATAATACCTTTTTTATTCATAGAATATAATATTTATATTATTTTTCTACAATGAAATAGGTTACACTAAATTTTGAATTCTAAATATACAGTTTTTTAAAAAAACCTTGTTTTACTAATTATAAATTTGTAGGACGTTGCCGAAAAGTGTAAAAGTTTGGGTATAACAGCTTTACACATTAAATTAAGAGCCACAGGTGGTAATAAGACCAAGACGCCAGGACCTGGAGCGCAGTCGGCGCTCCGAGCTCTTGCTCGAAGCAATATGAAAATCGGACGAATCGAAGACGTCACACCAATACCTTCTGATTCGACACGCAGAAAAGGAGGTCGCCGCGGTCGCAGACTGTAGATTAAGATTTTGATTCGATTTACGGTGTATTATAATTCTGTAATAAATTTTTAAATCAACTTTTTTATTTAATATATATATTATATTTAATTTACACTTTGATTACCATGTGGATAGAAAAGATGGGAATTGCAACATTTAAGTTTGTATCTTCTTAATTAACTGTGATTACATTGACTAAATCAATTCTAGTTTGGATCAGTTAATAATTGTATTTTTATTGGCCAAATAAATAAAAACTGAAGTTTAATTGCACTGAATTATTTAAAATGTTTAATAAATGATTGTTGCTGATCTATCGAAATACATTGTTAGGAGGTTTGGCTTCATGGAATAAAGCACCTCAAGGAAGTATATCAACTTCATTATTCATTGCACACTGCAGAATTTCTTCAAATGTACTAAAACTATTATCTAGTACTGAAATTAATAGTATATAGAATTTTTTCATTTTACATTATGAAATTTTAGACAAATTCTTTATTACAATAAATTAATAAAATCCATCTTCATTATCAAAATAGGAGAAAGAACAGTGTCGGCGAGCAGGCAAGCGAGAGAAACATGAAATACGTTAGTTCTTTTGACTTTTTCTCGTTGCAAAAGTAACAGAAGAACCAAAGCAGTGTAATTCAGGAAAAGTCAGTCCTATACTTAAATAGTCAAAAGTGAGAATATATCGAAAGTGTTACTGAAGTTAAAAGTTAATAAAACTGACGTAACTTTTTGGCTGGACCTTTTCGGATGTCACTTCATGGAAAAATCAGTGTGTACTAGAGTCCGTAAAGTGTTGAGTACTTATAAAGTTTCCTAAGCGCAATCTTTTCCAGCACCTTTAAGAAAAAACACAGGAATGTGATCGGACGAAACTGATGGTAAGGATGGAGTTTTACATTTATTGAGTGGAATTGTGCAACTGGAAATTTGTGCTTTTCTCCGAAGAACTGGAAAAAATGCCCAAAGAGAAGAAATTGAAAAATCGAATTAAAAGGTGACATGATAATTAAATTTGATCCTCTAAGGGAGTTTTATGTCCATTTATACTTAGGTAAAATATTCAAGTAGTTTGTTGAATTTTAGTTTAAATAATAAATGATATTTTCATTAGTTCAAAACGATCGTTAAAGAAAGTTTTTCAATAAAATATTTTTTTCAAAGATGTGCCCATATTGTTTATAGAAAATTCTTAAAAAATTGCGTAAATAAGGGGAAAATTAATTATTATCAAAGTAAAATAACTAGTAAATATGATAAAATTTAAATACGATTGTATCATTTGATTTCGAACACTTAAATAATTTAGTGAACGTTTAATCATAACCGAATATACTGAGCTGCTTTTAATTGACATCGCAAATAAGTGTTAAATACACAGAATTGCCGCTAATTCAAATTAAATGTATCATTCGAAGAGTCGTGCAAGTGGTGTAAGTGCAACAAAGACAGCAGATTCACAGAATCAGGCTGACGGTCACAAACGGTCAGGCCAGCGCAGATGTCGCGTCGGACTGTCGAAGAGAACGCAGAAAGCGCTATATCTCGCGCAACTCAGCGAAAAGAGACGGCACGGGCAGTGGGTTGGCAGAAGGAAAAAACGAAGTCTCGCGACTGCTGCGATCGCCCAACGAACGAACGAACACTGCTGCTGCTGCGGCCTGGGCCTGCCAAGAACACTCACAGCACCGACAGTTTTAGTGTCTGTCGCTCGCGCGCGGGGACCTAGGCACGCACACCTACAGTCGCGCTCGTGTTTTTTTCACTCTTTCTCTCTTTCTCTCCCGCGAGAGGAAAAAGAGCGCACGAATAGTATCAACGGAAGGCAAAGCTGCCATCGAATGCGTGCATTATTACGTGCGTGCAGTGACTGTGTGTGCTTCTAAATATACCTATATACCTAGAGCGCGACCGTGCACGTACATCTGTAGGTACATACACGGCGCATGTGTGTATCGGCCCGTCCTCTCGCGAGCGAGAAGGGAAAAACATCGTCGTCGGGAGCCGTCGCACGGCTGCCGAGTGTACCGCTGCAGCAGCAGACAGAACGCGATTAATCCGCAGAGAGTGCCGTGAAGAGCCGCGGCTCCAGCTATCGTTCCGACTCTGCTGTCCCTCGCGGGTGCTGCTGCATATTTACGAACGTCGAGGGAGGCGGAGGCGGTGGAGGAGGTGGAGGAGCGTGCACAGGATCGCTTTAACCCCGGAGCCGAGGCGCTAAGATGGCCGACAGCAAGGAGGAGAACCCGGAGCTCGCCGAGAATCGAGGTGAGTGCCTGCAACGAAGGTGTGGCAGTCGAACCACTACTTCCCGGCGAACATAACCTCCCGAGACGGCGGCGGCTCTCCGCCTCTGAGAACAGCTGGCCCACGGCTGCTGTCCCCAGCCCGGATCTGCGGGCTTTGAGGTTAGGAGAGCCGACAGCTCTGACAGACAACAAATGCTCGTGTTTACTGGGCGGCTGTCACTGTCCAAGGGACGGACGTGCATCATTGGGACAGTCGATTCGCGAGCTGCATCTGCTTGCTCGTGCACTTTTTGCTCGACTCTTTTCTCTCTACCCTCTCGGGCTAGGTTATGTTCGTGCTGGAGAGCGTAGGTGCATGCATCCTTTTTTAAGGAAAAGGGCCGCGTCATTTTTCTCGATTTCGGCGCAAAACCAGAGCCTGTGATGCGGTGCTCTCTCGGTTGCGTTCTATTAAGGTCACGAAACGCACGCACACACTCACACACACGCACGCGTAGGCGGCCTTGCGGTTTACCGTCTCTTTCTACTTTCAACGTAGCAGCCGCCGCCGCCGCCGCCGCCGTCGTCTTGCTAATCCGCTAAGCAAAGCTCGTGCCGCCGTGTGAATTAGAGATACTTACGTACCTTCTTTTTGCACTTGTGCGCGATTGTTTTTGCGCCATTGCTGCTTCGGTTTTTTCGCGCTGTTCCAAGTTCGATTCGGAGTCGACACTTTAAAGACGGCTCTGCAGAGGTCGTAGGAAAAATTGTGTAGGGCTGCGTTTACTAATTTTTAAGACTATGATAGCTTACTGGTATTTCTTTGTAACTTTCCGGAAAATTAGTTGTGTTCCATGCGACTGTGAGAGCACGGATCTTGGCAGAATGCAAGTCATTTAACGTTTTATTTTTGCGTATTTCTTATCGAAGATTTGCTTTAAAATTGTATAAGAACTAGCGATGTAAAAATCAGATAAGAGTATTTTATTTTAAACCATCATTCAGACAGATTTTTTGTAATCGGTATCATATAGATTATTTTCCAAAACAACTGCTGAAATCTGTAATCCAAAGTCTCGTTTTGTAAATAATACAATTAAATCTCTTGTTTTTTCAAAATGTGTAAAAAAAAGCTGCATCTTTTCATCGCAAAATGTGCTTTGTTTACATTTTAGAAAGAACAAACATTATTTGTTCTACAATTTATTTTTCACAAACAATAAAACTATGAGTTGCTTAGAATTGACGTTGAAACGCGTTAAACTACGTATATGTTACGTGCTCTTTTAAACAAATATTTAAGATAGCATTTAATTAATACGCAAATGATTAATAGAATATTAATTGCTTATTTAATAAAAAAATATAATTTACTGAAAGATCTCTAAGCAAAAATAAATAACTATATCAAATTTTATTCCATGAAAAGGCAAGTTATAGTAAAACGATTCTGTATTAAAATGATTTATTAACTGTATTATTATTTTACTTTTTAATACGTAGCCTAAGTCTGCCTACCAGTGCAAAAATCAATAATTTTATGGTGTCTACATTTGCTTGACGTAGCATCAAGAAACATTGATCAACTAGAGATTGTAATTTATTAATCGATCCACTTTGACGAGCATTTCGAAGCGTCTCGTCGCACCTTAATTCCTGAATAAGGGTTTTAATGCAGTCGTTAAACGGGCAATGTCACCCTTGTCGCGTGCTTTCTCGGTTGAGGTTAGGTTGTGTTTCTCTCCGTATCTCTTCCAGAAGTTCTCCTGAAGAGAGAAAAAGGGAAGGGTGCAGTCGGAATGTCTCCACTCCGGGTAAAAAAAGCACGAGCTTGCACTGTCTCTTTTTTTATTTCTTTCAGACGCTCTTAATTTGTCTGGTTTTAGTTTTTGAGACGAGTGCAGTAAAATGAAAACTGAAAGGAGTGGAAACCCGTTAAATTTTTTTGATTCGCTTAATTTATCCATGCTATAAAATATTTATGACATTTTTAAAACGTAAATAAATAATTATTATTTATTTATTCAAGGATACTATTGATAATTTCGACTTAAAATATTTACTACATTATTTTATTTTATAATACATGAAATTAATTCTTAAAAATAACAATCCAATTTTAACGCTGTCATAAGAGAATCTAAACAATAATCACGTGTATACAAATTTTTCATGTCCTTTAAATGTAAACTGGTCTCGGGTTTTGATACGTAGAGATCTCGTCACCTGCAGAAAAGACAATATCCATAGATAACTTGACACTTCACTCTAATTCTGGTTCAGAGACAAACTAAAAGATCTTGAGCTGGCGGATGCGTGTTCAAAACAAGGCTCACACACCGCCGTCTTAATTAATTCGAACCTCAACAGAAGTGCTTTCGTCGAAAAGCAGTACAACTTTTCCGATTACTTACTGCGTCCTGACGCAATCGTCGAACCAGATGAAAACAAACTCCCTCCCACTCGAGCAGTTCCAGCTATTCGATTGCCGGTTACTGTCATCGGTCTATCTCGGCAGTGGACTCGGCTGTCGCCAATTCGTCGACGCTTCCTGTGGCGCTCGAGAACCTCTCTCCACCGCTGATGCGGAAAGAGCGCGTTTCTGCATTGTCCGCTGATGCGTTGACGCGAGGGAGTTGCGCGACACGCGGATCGATCATACAGGCGTTAGAGCCGGTAGGCTGGCGGCTCCGCTCGACCTCGACCCTATATGCGCCGACACGTTTCTCCCGCCTTTGTCCTCCTGTGGGATCTGCATTTTTTTTCATCCATTTCCTTGGGAAAACCTGCCGTTTTTTCCGTATCTGGCTCGAGGGGGGGACGGACGATGAATGGGGCTGAGTGCTGGGCTCGTTCGGGTGAAATGTGAGGTTAGGTGCGTTCTTTACTGCTGGGGGGGGGGGGGGCAAAGTGCCTCGCCTTTGAATTCAGTTTCTGCTCGATTTTTTAGGGCTTTCGCAGATTGAGGACCGGAAAACTTTGGTACTACTGGAAAGTATGCTGTTTTTGTTTTAATTTGATTTGAGACTTGTTTCTTTGCATAGAAAAGTTTGACACAAACTGCGTTATTTTGTTGAACAACAAATGATGCTTATGAATCCACAAGTGTTAAGAGATTTACTCTAAATGACAGTTTATTAATTTACTTTTGTATATGAACCTTCGTATCATTTAAGCTACAGCTAGATTCATCAGTTCAATCGATAAAAGTAACTTTTTGCTGCACTTGGTAGTAAAATCATATATGAATGATGGAACCCAGCTGCTTTTGATGTGGAGTAGGTTATCCGAGATCGATTAGCCTTGAGATTTATTTTTCATAGGTTATGATCATAGTGATACTAGGTAGCAGAGTATTTATTAAATTTATTACTCCTCACAATTCTTTTTTTTTTGTAAAATACTATTAATTGTAAGCAGAATGTTGTAGTACATTTTTTTCGCATAAAAGTAAGCAACTGCGTATTAATATTAATTTAACTTTTTGGATTTTTGGATGTACACATTTAGAAAGCAAGTGTTTTATGAAAGAACCAATCACTTAAATTCTACTCATTACCTTGATGTACAAGCATCTGCCTAGAAAAGGAATGGCCAGACGCATCGATTAACACTCGAGATATCGAGTTTACTTATCGCAAACAAAATAAAACACGGACTGGTTATTGGTGAATTTGCGTATTTTAATTTATTTTCAGTCCGACGTAAAAATCAATAAGTATCACAAAAATTCTTGAAATTTAATTATACTCATTCCTTGTAAAGTATCTCATAATATTATTGAAGTGCAATAAAATCGAATATTACGCACTCGAATATAAAATTTTTATATCGATCGTGCAAAAATGGGCGTGAAAACCAGCAGACGATTCGATACGAAATAGCATTTTATCACTGACTCAGCGAGCAAATTCAGCAACAAAGGAAGGACCCACCCATCCATTTTGCACGAGTGAAAACCCGTCTTTTCTCTTTGTTTCCGCACATTACATTTGTTTTCGAAAGTAGGAGCGACGATCGGTGCGTGTTCTTTCACTGTGGATCAGTACTTTGCACCCTCGGACAGCTTTCGTGACTTTGAAATAGCTGCGGAATGTTTAATTTAATTTTGGATATCAATCATGCCGGTTGAACAGGAAGGTTTTGTGTCTCTTGTCCTTTTTGTGGTTCGAATGATTTATGAACTTGATTAGTTTTGGTTTTAACATCCATTCTCTTTCATTAAAATTAATAATAATGCTACTAAATCAACTTAAATATACGATAGAACTCGTTAAGAAAATATGTTGAAAGTGCTTATTAGGAAAGGAAGACGCTTGACAATGTACGAGGTTTTAATCGGCTTCGGAGAAGCGGACTCTTATTTTGATCTCGATTTCTCGGCAATGCGCTTTGAAAGACCTAAAAATACTCGCGGTGGCGCGCTCACGCGTACAAGTTCCCCTAAATGAATGAAAACAGAGCTAGAAAAGAAAAGCCGAAAGTCGCAGATCGTCGCCCGCGGGGCCTCGAACTTCAAAGATATATATCTGTGGGTTCAAACCGTTTGGCCGACTACGCGGCGTCCGTTGCTCTTTCTTTCTTGGTTTTTTGGTCCAATGATTCTGTACGAAATATCGACTGCTCACTGAATTTCCAAATATTGAACTTCCTTTTTTCCCTGCAGGTCTTAATTGTTACTTTGAACCAATATTAATGATATTATTTTTAATTAATAAACAACTTCGAATCACTGAGCTAACAATTATAAAGTTCTTCCAAACTACAGCTATTTAGTACGAACGACTTTGCAATATTGTAATGCGTATTTTCGAAGGCAAAGCGATTGGAAAGTGGAAGCCCTCCGTTAACCGAGTAGAGCTGAAAATTCGAGATAGCGGCGAACTAACTAAAGACAAGTGCATGCCATCTGGTCCGGAAGGAAGTGAATTAATTGCGCGTTTGGCGGACCGCGAATTCGTGACTGCTGTCATTGTTACTCGGACGCACGAGTTGAGAACCTCTTACCAATTCCTTCCTTTCAGGGCGGTTTAGTACGAAACAGCTTTTTTGCCCATTGTTCGCGTAATTGATTCTGGGAGTTTTAGTGCATGCGGGAGAAATTTTTCTTCTTGCATCGAACTTTTTTAATATCACAAAAGTCTCGTAATAGGACCAAATTAATATTGTTATCTGGTAGAAAAATAGAAAACTTTTATTACTTCCCGAATTTAGGCGACAATTAAATCGTGGATAAAAGTGTACTTAGAACATAACAAAGCGTTTACCTGTAATTATACCTGTACTGTTAATAGCACGATAAGGATATCAATATCTGCAGTAACTGTTTTGTTGTGTACGCTTTTTTGTGCACTTTTGTATTAAAAACTTTAACATATTTACCTATCTCGTATATCTAATATTTTACATGTAATCGTAATTAAATAATTTTAAATTTAAATATTAACGTTAAACTACTAAATCTTACTTTTTCTTGGCAAAATAACACGTAAAACTGGTCGATTTATGTAGCCTAAAAATACATTTTCTCACTTTTTACCTCATCTTACTAATTATAATCCAGATAATTATTTCTCAAATCAAAGCTTTCCTTTAAGATAAACTGTTGCTGAGTTATATCAAAAGTCTTTTGACACTGTTAAATTACTTTGCGTTACTAAACCAAACAGCTCCACCTTTGGGGTTTGCAAGCCATGCATTCCTATTACTCCCAGGCTCACTATCAAAACATTCAATCAGTAGCACGATAACTGCTAGCTAATAATCGGCTCACTAACCCACATAACTGATAGAGTAACGATGCTCGGTCAAGTTCAAGCACGACGAAGCGAAGTCCCCTTACGGCGGACTTTATTACCCTCCGTGCGAGCGCCGATCTCGGCTTCCGTTTTGAAGCGTTCTCCTGATGGGGACCTGCTCCCCCTCTTTCAGAAATACAGTGTTATAATGTGTAATACAGCGTGCAGTTTCCGCACCTGCCGCCAAAGCGTCGGAACGCGTAATGGACGTGCTCGATGAGTCACCGGTTCTGACCGGACGACGTCGCTCCAATTTTTCGTGTTACGTCACTGCGATGGCGCCCGGCTCACTCGATCGTTTGTTTATGCTCGCTCTATAGGTGGGGGATTAATAATTAAGATTCTACGGACAAAGTCAAAAATTAGCTCGACTGTTCAGTAACTTTTAGCGTATGCGCAAAATAAAAAAAAAACACTGACAAAAAAGTTTAGTAAAAATGACCATACTGCCTAGTAAGGTCACCATAGACTGTCAAAACGAAAAAAATACCATACTTTATAGGAAAATTTACCAAACAGTATAGTAAAATTTCTTACAAAGTATAGTAATTTTTTTGGTTTTCACAGTCTGTGGTGAATTTACTAGAAAGTATGGTAACTTTTGCAAGATTATTTGTAATTTTTACTATATTTCTCCTCTCAGCGTAGCTTAATGAATTATTAATTTGTTCATTGTTAAAAATCTCGTATTTAGAGCTGAATTTTTAACTAAATTAAAATTTTAATAGTTAAGAACTCGCTGAAGATTCTCTACCAGGCTAGAACGTTTTTTGGCTAAAGTTTATTATTATTCCAGCTAAAACTCTTTTATTACCTTCTGATTTACATTCTCAAGAAATATTGTGCACAAATTGAATGTGACGTCAAAAAGATAAATGATAAATGATAAAAGATAAATGTACGTACGAACAATTACATTACTACTTTGCGACATCAAATTCTTATCGTGCGATCTTCTGCGCTCTTAGTCATTAACATTGAAAAAGTAAATAGAGTTAATAATACTTTGATGCAGTAATTTGTGAATTAATAAAATTCAGCGCCCAGGAACAAAAACAGTCGAGGGAATGAACTTTGCGGTACTTAAAAAGCAGCAGTCGTAAATGTTTTGGCGCGGAGTTGAGTCCTTAACGCGAGGAATGTTCAAGACATGTATGATGCCTTTGTAGGTTTTTATAACCTGGCATCCTTGGAATTCTTAAAAGCTTTTTGACGAAGACGAAAAATACAACTTCAAGAAAGTTCCTTCTTTTCTTGTATCATGACTTCGCTTCTCTTTAATCTTGCCGAAGAATAAACTGTATAAAGAATATAACGGTAGATTAAAAAAAAAATTTATTTCTTTAAAAATCGCGATGTTAAATAACGTATTTATGTAAATTTGTTCTTAAATCAAGATGCATTTAAAAAGAATTAAAATACTTTTATAATTCTTTACTTCGTTAAAACAAATTCGTTATTTTTTTAATATTGTTAAATATTAGAAGGAAATGAATAGGTATTACCGATTCTGCGTTGAAAATTGAAAGTTTGGACAAGTTGTCCTGAACGGCCAATAGCCTTGAAATAACTGCTACTTTTATAAACAGACGGTTAAGTTTTAAGGAACACAAAATCGACGCTAGTTTACGACTACCTCTAAGTGTGGAACGTATCGTAATTGTCATTGCGCAGTCGTTTGATACCAGTTATATTTTTCTTACGTAGAAAATACCGTGAAAAAGTGAATATAATCCAAATAGATTATTATGATCTCACAAGACGACACTTTTTCTCGCAAATTTAGGAAAAGAATTAATATATTTCCTATTCCTTCAGAATGTAGTCCTTCCATCGTCAAAAAGTCAAAATTAGGTAAAATATTAATGATTTTGTCTACGTTTTTCTTATTCTTATTGGTGAAACGTGGTGAAAAATAAATAGTAAAATGAAATCTTCTTAATATAAATGCAGTTTGACAGTGAGCACTAATTTTTATACATTGTACAAATTCAAAATTAACGTATTTCATTTATTTCTGTTTCAGGTAAGTCTAACGGATGTATTCTAGATTTTTTAAATAAAGTGCGGTGAGTTAATAAACAATTTCTTTTATAATATTAAAAAATAAAACTTAAACAAAAATAATTAAAACCATTTACTGCCATTATTAAGCAATTAATTTAAAATAAAATAGATATTTACGTCTTATAAACATATTCCGTGTTTACAAATAAAGTTTTTGTTATTATTTGTATACAAAAGAATTAATGTGTTGTAATGTATACAGAGTAGAGTTTTTGCAAACACTTTAGCCATAATGTATGTAAATCAACGTGTATTTTGATCATACGTTCTGGAGAAGTAACCGTGAAATTCATTTGTTCAACGATTAAAAGTGCAATCTATTTAACAATAAAATTAGAAAATTAACAAAGTAATGAACAAACAAGTGTGAAATAAATTTTAGCAGTAACCTTCAAAAGTGTTTAATGGTTAATATTTAATAATAGATTACACTTTGTTCTGTATTGCACAATAGAAGGTCTAGAAACGATATATAATGATAGTAATAATAAGGTATCTTGACTGTAATAATAGGTGACGGTCGCTGGAAGGTAGCAATCGAACAGACGAATAATCGATTACAAAAATTCTTGTTAAACTCGATTATATCACTTTGCTTCTTGCTTGGCATTCGTTGCGTAACAGCTTAGAATACTTTAAAGTAGTCGTCTTGGAATGTTCAAGAAAAAATTGAAATAAAAAAATGTACTTCTGATACAGAAATTCTCCGTGATACTTTGATTAAAAAAGTCCCTCAATATTGTGGAATGGGAACATGAAAATCCAAAGACAACTACAGCTGTACGGGTATATCGGGTGCGATGCTTTCTCCACCATCAACTTATAATTAAATTCGTATTTCGAGCAATTCTCAATGAGAGTCCCTGTCTCATCTTATGTCGCTGATGCAAAGGGTTGGCGGCCCCGATCAAATATGCACTTGGCGTGCCAAAATCATTAGCACAGATAGCCGGTTTGAATCTTAACCTTAGCTTTTGCATTCGTTTGTGTACCGCGAGCATTTAGATTTCTTATGAGGTTTATTTTTAATGGGATACTCAATAATGAACGAATTTCCACTCTGATTTGGAAATCAAAGCTTTTACCTTCGTGCCAGAGAAATTTAAAGTATCATTTTGACACAACCTTCACAATAGTCACCTTATGGTTCACTATAATTTCTAACATCGCAGCAGAGCTAATTTCGCTATTCCAAATATAACCAACGTAGCGTAAAGCAGAATTCCAGATTCAGTTTAGCAGGCGAATTTAATCCCAGAAGAAAAATTCGCCTTTCGGCCGAATCTCGCAATTTCGGAGAGGAACGACGACGGCTCCCACCTTTGCCATCTGAACCACCCACACCGACGATATCGTCGCTCGCGAGCGGCCTATCCGTGTCAAAGAGATTATACAACTGGCTCTCTCGCGGAGCCTCCTCGGCCTCATCTCCGCCTCTTTTTCTCGGGACGCCGCCGCCGCTGCGCCGCCGACCACATTTTGACGGCGAGCGTCGCTTTGAAGTGAGCGCGAACAAGCCGTTTCTTGCGCTCCTCTCGTATTTAACAGTCATCAAGTGTTGATTCAAATGGAGTCGTGTTTTGCTCGTACGTTTAACTGAAAATGGGGTTTAAAACGGACGCGAAAAAAGAAAGGATCGCCGGGGCTTCATTATGATAATGATGATTGATGTGCGAAGATAAACGCTTTTCTTGGATTTCGGAGGAGTTTAAAATTAGTTTTGGTATACGAAGTAATTTCGCAGACTTTTATTCATTAATTTATTTAAACATTATTGCTAAAATTATCGTTTAGTTTAAGCTTCTAGTCGACCACTTTTCCTTCCACTGCGACTCTATTCTCGTGAGAAAATGTGCATCGAGTGAGACTAAAAAGTATGAATTTTCTAAATGATCGTACATTAACCAGCTCTGCACCTCGGAATTAAAATACGAGACACATAGGATTTTCAACGAGCCGCACGTCCCCATTGTTAAACGAACAACCGTTTAATTCCAGAAACTAAACGCAAAATTAATCACAAAGGCTGCGGCCGCTCGCAAACGAAGAATTCACTACCCGTCAGAGTGAGAGAGAGAGAGAGAGAGAGAGAGAGAAAGAGCAAAGGGGTACTAAAAGATCCATCAAGCATTCGCGCGCTCGCAAGAGTGCCCGCGGTTAACCGAGCGTACGAACTCTCTCACGAATATACGCTTCTCGTTTTCGAATTCGCAACTCGCCGGGCTCTCGTGCTCCTCCTTCCGCGCCGCGCGCGTGCACGCATGCACGAGAAAAGCCATAACCTTAAACTCCCGGAGAGCCAGTCACAGCCTGATAGCCGGGCATAATGGGCGATGCTGCGAGGCCGTTCCTCCGGTGCAGCACCGCGACGCGATTAGCGGACTCGCCGACGCCGCCGCCGCCGCCGCCGCAGCCGCTGCCCTCGAAATTTCAAGCGCTTCCTGCTCTAAACGCCTCGGGAGACTCGCGGACACGTGGAATGGCCAATGGTTCTTTTGTCTGCGTATGCGCGTTTGGCGATTCGATGGAAAAAAGAACGGCAGGACTGGGGGCCTTCTGTGTTTGGTGTGAAAACATAGGCGCTTACGATCTTTTGTAATGCAAAATATTTTTTTCCTTCTTTTTTTTTTCAAATCGGAATCTGGGATCTTAAGTTATAGGTCGACGCGCTAAAAAGAAATCGGATTACTCGCAAAAGGCGCAGTCAAGTGCTTCATATCGTTTCGATCATTGAAATGGCTTCGGAGCATTCACAATTCTATATGAAAGTAATTATAACTGTAACGTACGTTCGATTAAACACACTGTAGAACAATTGTTAGTGTTCAAAGTTATAAGTATTTATAATGCGATCAGTCAATTTTAGCGAACTTTCAAATGGAAACGGGATAAGTCACTATCTTAGAATAAGGTTTGAATGTTTAAGATCTTAGATATTTACTTAATAATTTATTGACGCTCAACATTTAAAGTATAACTAAACTGCGTATACAGTCATCTAATTTATAATTTTCATTAAAAAGTATTTGAAATTTTTCCTCATAATCTCCAGAAATAGAGCGAGCTAATTATGCTCGAAACAAGGAAAAAAAAAAGAGAACTGCTGCAGAATCAGTGAACCACCAACGAAACTAAGTACAATCTTTGAATGCATAAATCGGGGCATCTCGCTGAAACGAAGCATCGAATCCGTGCATACATGCTCGCAATTAAAAGGCAATTTAATAAGAAACGCTAACGAGGAGGAAAGCCCTGATTCCGGCCTCTAGCGTGAAGTTATGCGTCTAATTTCTAAGTCCGCGGGTGCAAAAGCAGGCTCGCAATTACGGCTGCAGCCTCCGGCCTCTTCGAGACTAATTTTTTTCTTGGTAATTTTCAGTCTTTAATGACTTTGAAATTGTCGGCGTCAATGTTACCGACAATGACTTGGGTTGTTTATCAAATTACTGGTATTCAAGCGCGCTTCGCGCGTTCTATGTTTTGTTATTCGCAGTTACTTTTGGAATATACATTATTCTTTATGTTATAGTTTATGTAATTGTATAATTGTTTTGGTTTTCCAGAATGAATTTTTGGATTAAAATTATAGCATTAATTTTCGTTTATATAAATAATAATTGAAATATCGAAAGTATTTTAACTAATGATATTGTATTTTGACTGGCTTCAGTTTTTTCGCTTATCAGTTTTTAGAGAGAAGTTCATTTTGTAAATTTGAATTTGAATGTTGGATCATCAACTAATATAATATCCAAAGGACCTTTAACTTTGGATATTAAAATAATTCTAATAATATCGCACAACGATTTTAGTTTTAACTAGTTATTTTAGGCTAATTATTGTTTAGCATCATTTTGCGTAACGATTAACGCCGAATTCAATTGAACGAGTTTGTTGCTTTCGGCAGGCAGATAGAATTGGAACGTGTTTCAGTTCGGTTCCTTCTCTCTTTGAACTTTACTGTACTAAGGTGCATGTACAGCGATAAGATTACTTCAAGATTATCAAGGTGTACGTGTTTCCTCGAGATTACTGTTTTGAGCTGTTTCGTGAATTTGTATACATTGCTTGAAAAATCAGACGTTATTTTATTACATCATATAAATTTTAAGAGTTTGTAAAGATTTTGGGAATTTTATTTTAAAATGGTAATAGTTAAGATTTATTCACGGTGCTTCAAATAACTCAATTTGAATGCAAAAATCTCAAAAATGTTTTTCTTCTTGACATCAATGTCACCTTATTGTTACATCATTGTTAAGGTATTTAAGACACATTTGCATATACTTTCATTGAATTTTTTTAAATATTACCTTTTACTTTATCGTAATCTTTGCAAAAATTATACTTTTTTATCAAATTATTTTTAGATACAAGTAACATCATAAATCGGTACTAGCTGAAGGTTTATCGCGTTAAATATATAATTCTAAAGGCACGAAGCTGCCTTCATACCAACGGGTAAGAAAATGAAACTCGGCAATTTAATAAGAACTATTTTTACTACGAACCTTTGTTCGTTGACCTAGAAAAGGATAACCGAGTATTGAAATATCGTACGGAATAATAATTATTTTGTTGACTCATCGTTTCAATCGCTTCCTCGGAGTTATACCGCAGCAGTCGACGGCGAAGTTATTAATAAAAGCGACCAGATTTATTTTTTATCCTTTTTAATACCTATATTCGTTCGAGTAATGTAAGAGTTACTGTATTTTATGTAAGAAAAATTTTTGTAACCGATAGAAACTTTATCAGAAATATACGATGCTTCTACTTTAATATGAACTCGAGAAGTTTGTAGGTTTATTTTCAATTTTTCTTCGAAATTTTTCAAATAAAATAAAGCGAAGACCGGGAACGTAAGTTTTCTCGAGAGACCCAAAGGTCGATTCGGAGACGCAAGATAAGACTTATCGTTTGACTTTCTCATATTCGATATTACGAGCAGCATATAATACGGTGATATTCGTTGTTGAAATTTTTTTAAGTCACGGCCAACAAAAACAGTTTGAGGATAAAAAAAAATTGTACCTCAAAATAATTCTCTCCGATCTCCTCGGCTCTCGTTGCATATTCAATGAAAATTTGAAGAAATCATTGTTCTCTCGGATTGTCCTTGAAATATTCATCAACCTGTAGACGTCGGCGGAGTCTGAAACGGAACGTAAATGCTAATGTAGGCTTAATATGTATATCAGAACGGTACATCCCCTTTATGCATCAAGAACCACACCTCAAATGGTATTTACATTAATGCCGCATGTAACTGGCAGTTATTGTCCATATTATTAGGAAATCCATTGTTGGTTTGTTAATTTTTTGACATAAATTTATAATGTAATATTTGAAAAACTATACGAATCATTTTTTTTAACAAAATCGGAAAACTTAAATTTACTGCAAATTACATTTAACGAGGAGAGACCTCTACTTACCACAGATTTGGTTAAAACTTTGGGAAAAATTTTTGAGTACCAAAATATGAAGATGAACAGATTGCTGGGCTAAAAGCCTTGAAATAGTCGCGTTATGAAAGTTACTAGTATGCCAATAAAAAAATAAAACTGGAAGTGTCAAATTCGAATTTACTATCTCATATTTCGGTGTCCAAAATCTTTTCTCAAAGTTCGAGCCTTGCAAATACTCTAACTTGCAAAACTTCCAATTTTCTGAGACGACATAGCGTCTGCTTCTAAAAAAAACAAATCAGTTCCCCCAAAAGGCCAGCCGTATCTCGCGCTGCTCTTTCTCCGCCAGCTCAAAAATCCCCGATCCGCGGACAGCCTCGCCATCTTCTCCATCGCCGATAAGGCAGCAATCTTTTCGAGCCGGTATACCCGTCACTCTCGCGGATACACGGCGCTCCCAAGTGCGTTCAACTCTCAAGCCGGTGCAGGATCGAAGAGACGAGACGACGACGACGCGCGGCGCAGCGCGTGCACGCGCAGACACGCAGAATGCGCGCACGAGAAAGAGAGAGAGAGAGCGAGTCCGCGAAATTTCAAGCCGCATTCCTCGAGGCGCCTTGGACGCGCGCAGTATTCGACAATGCACGCGGTATATTCCTTGAGGCGCGCGGACGCATTGACGCGCACTTACATGCACGCGGATCGAGTGCCTCTCTCTCTCTCTCTCTCTCTCTTTCTCTCTCCGGATTTTCGCCGTTCGCTCGAAATTCGCCTCTGGAGGGCTCTATGCGCGTTCTAGAATCGTCGCCCGCTATTTTCGGAGGTAACGGCCGATTCGAGACGCCGGCGTTTTTCGAGGCGAGCTTCGCACTACTTTCGAACGACAGATTTTTGGGCCTTCAGTCGGTTGTGAGTTTTGCTATCGACTAGTTTTTCAGATTAGACAGTGAATATGAAGATTAAAAGTAAGAGCTGTTAGCTGAAGGGGCGATGAATTAGCGGCGAAAGTAAAAGTTAACTATCGGTTCTATTACTGCGGATTAACTTCAATTCTAGTCTGCAAAAAATTTGGGGCTTTATTTGGCTCGCATTAAGTCGCTAAATTAGGAGTTAAGCGTCGCAATGGAATTCTGAGAGCCTGTGATTGTAAAACTGTCGTTGCATCTCAGAATGCGTCTGTCACTTAGTGCTGTTCACAGAAGCGTCTGTTCTTTTCAGTGATATTTAGTCACTTAAAATTGTGCAGAATACTTTTATTTTTTTATGCAAAGCGAACATTTAATTGGTATACCAATAAAAAAATAAATTCTTCTTTTTTATTCTTTTATTTTATATAAACTAAATTAAAAGAAATTAGTTGAGATTCGATTTCACAGTCATTAATGTTACAAATCAGCAATTCTGCCGTCTTTTTTTTATTGCCGCGTTTGTAATTACATTATGTAACGCTTATCCTTAATTAGTCTGACGTTTTTTTTTTTTAAATAAGCAGCATTGTGTATTATGTCATTCCTCGAAATGACTATATTGTTTGGACTTATAAAAATTATTCTACTCGCTTCGTATAGTAATTTTTTTAATTGGCTAAAATATTTTTTTCGAATCTAAAATAATAATGTATTTTCTCGCTGAAATCTACAAAAAAAAGTAACACGAATAATTGTACTTCTCGCACTAATTAGAAACGCAAGAAACTTTATTTATCCTTCAAAAGCATTACAAATATTCGCCAAACTTTTACCAAAACTTATCGCACCTATCCCCGGTCTCCCACCGCAGCGAGGCACGGCGAAAATTCATTTCCTCGTAAACTCTCATCCAAAAGCGCCCAAAAACCACCTGAAGCCTCTCTCGCAGTCTCGCAAGAGACAGAGAGAGAGAGACAGAGAGAGGAGTGTCGGCGGCAGACTGCCAACGGTAGTCGAACGATGACGAGGACGATTCCCTCCACCGCTGGCTCGCCTCGGTGTGGGAGTCGCGTGCGGGGGGGAGGGGAGGGGGGCAGCACTGAAAGCCGCGCGCGCGCCCGTAATCAGGAAGTGTCCCGGCGCGCAAGACTCAGGCGGTAGGGGGGGTTGATTCAGCGCCGGGGCTTGCATTCCGCCTCGTGCAGCCGCCAAGTGCAGTGCGCGCGTGTTCTCTCCGGCTCTCCCTCTCTCTCTCTCTCTCTCTCTCTCTCTATCTATCTGTCTCCGCGCGCGACGTGCGCCGGGAGATTTTTGCAAAAGTGAACGGCTGCGATGACGCGATTCAAGTATTTTTAGCCTTTTTCGCACGCAGCAGCAGCAGCAGCAGCGGGCAGTGATTGTGCGCGCGTCCGCGTTCTAGCAGTGACTGGTGCCTTTGGGTTTCGAGCTGGCTGCCGGCTTCGTTTTGCAATGGTGAGCTCCATGCTATTGGACGAGCAGCAGCAGCAGCAGCAGCAGCATCAGCCGCCGCCGCAGCAGCAGCAGCAGCCGGATTTAGGTAAGCCGCGTTTTATGGACTTCCCACGTGGACTCGATCGACGATGAGAGGTGCGCTTTATTATCGAAGGCGCACTTTCAGCCTGTGAGTCACGGGTCCTGATTAGCGGTGCGCGTTCTTTACGAGGGGCCTCGGCGCTCTGCCCCCGATGCCGAACTTTCTAGGGAGCATTTTATGATCGTGGAAGTGTAGATTAAACCGGTCGGTTTGTCATCGGTGAGAAAAGACTTGGGTAAACTGCGCCCGCTCTCGGGGAACGGGCTCATTGAGAGGCGGCAAAAACAATAGTTTGAAATTATGAATTTCAGTTTGATAGAGGCACGACGCGATTCATAACTGATCTGAGGCGTAATGGCCAATTATCTGTAGAAAGTCAGTTCGTTAATCAGAAGGAATTTCGAACGGTTACGGAATCGACGACGACGCTGCGAAGTGTAATCTACGAAGTAAGTCGGCGAAACCGGTGCTTCGTGACTTCGGCGCAGCCCGACACGTGTTTTCAATTCTTCAAAATTGACAAGAGTGATTTTCTATTTAAGAAGCTTCCATCAACTAGTTATTCATGACAGCGGTGTCAGTTGCGCCTTGACGTACGTTGGTTGAATTTTGTTACTATGTCAGAAATTTTAAATGTCATTGATCAACGTGAACGGATTACTATTTTGATGGGAATTCTGGTGAAATTGTCAGAAACGAACTGTTTATATTGTTCAAAATGAGTTTTGTTCTACGATCGTCGAAAGAAAACAGAGTGAAATTCCCGGCTGAAATATGTAAACACATGGTGTGAAATCGCCCGACTGACTAGTTCAGATGTTGGCATTTTCCTGCGAGATTTCATTATCAGCGTCTGACTTTAAAGCAGCGATAGCAAGATCACAGAGAGCAGAATTCCATTACTCATAGTGCGATCTGATTTATCAATTTACTGGTTTTGAGTTTCGCGAATCGAAACAGTAGATTTCCGCTCGCAGTGGAAAAATATTGTTTCTGTGACTCAAACTCTACAAATTTCTCATAGAAGGCTAAAGCTCGATAGAAGACAATGAATCAATTGAGGTTAGGTCATAATCACCGGAAAATTCAAAGGTCTTAAGCTACTTCTGGTCTGCAGGAAAAAGATTGAAATCTGTGAATCTGTGCCCTCGCGTTCCGCTGCGCTCCACATGTGAAACGACTTGCTCTACATGCCCAATGATTAATAATAGCGAAATGACTGTTCCATCTTCTCACTTTTAGCGAGCGCTTCGTTCGCTAAAAAAATACTCTCTCCGCTTAGCCGCTGAAGTCGCTTCCTCCCGCTGAATAGTTCAGAGGCTCTAAAAGCCTCTCTCCTCCCCGCGATAATTTAGCTAAAGACAAAAAGTAAAAAAAACTTTCGACACAAAGGGCAAAGCGAAGTAAGCGGGCGCAAGTAGTGCGGCACTCGTGCAGCTGCGCTCTCGTTCGATGAAGTCATCGAGAGCCATTGATTTCCCGACCGGCCGCGCAGTGACACACATACGAGGCCTCTGGTTTCCCAAACCCACTTTTGCTCCTTCTCTCTTTTGCTTCTTTTAAATGCCCCCCCCCCCCCTCGCTCACTTTAATATGCAGTGCCGCCTCGTCGGCGGGCGATGCAAATGCCCGCGATCCCCCACCCCGCCGAAGAAACGGTCTAATTAGCGGCGAACGCGAGCATTAGCATTGCATTTTTTTTTCTTCCTCCATCGGATTATATCTAATCCGAGGCTGCATAATTCGAGGTGATTGAACCGGGAGCCGCTTTTTGCATTAATTTCTGCGGCCTTTTTCCCCGGCGAGAGAGAGAGAGAGAGAGAGAGAGAGCCGGGTTTTCCGCGCGCACGAAGGCTTTATCGGGAATTTATAGAAATAGGAAGTGCCAATTTTTTAACCCGCAGCTTTTTGCATCGAGGCTGGTTATTATAGCGGGTTTAAATCGTCGGGGAAAAACGAGAGGATTTATTTTATACAAATTAATTACCATCGACCGACGGTGCGAAGATTTATCTGAGCCAGAAACAAGTGAAATGCCGCACGCTAATCGTAATGTTGATTAATGCCTGCTTAAAATTTATTCTGCCAATTATTCTGACAATACTTCTTTGATGGATTGCAATTGGTTCTCGGCCAACTAGTGATTCAAAAGAACCCTTAGCTCGCTTTCCCACCAAAACCTGTCTTCAATCGACCGAAGCGAAATTGAGTACGTACAGTTGTTGGTTTCGCGTGCCACATTGACCCTTGGCTAGATTTTTATTTTACTGCTCGGCGTCGTTGCCCTTCGTCCCTCTCTCGGCTTTCTTCGTACGATGACGCGAGTCGGCGAAACAAAAAAGAAACGCGTCTCCGTTTTTGTTTTTTTATTTTTCAGTAGCTTCCTAACGGTTTTGAAAACGACGGCACCGACTTGCGTGACAGGCGAAATTTCAACTTGCCGTAATGCCTCCTTTCATGCTAATGGGCAAATAGAAATAGAGAACGAGTTTAATGCGAAGGCTGATAGTATACTTTTTTAGACAGATGGTTTTTCAGACATTTAAGTTTCGCGTATCAACAGAAGTTAAAATTTGTATACTTAATTGTTATCTTTTAAATTGCATTCTTTGCACTTTTTTTTCTTTGTAATTGTTCATGTTTTGTTTCGCAGCGTTGTTTCCCGAATTAACCTAATAATCAGAACGCTGAAATCAGATTAAAATTCACAAATTATTATATCATTTATTTGTTTTCGAGAATAAATTGGCGATAAGATATGAAGAAAAGTTAAGTTATTATTGCAAAACTTATCATGATTTGTTGCTTAGATATACATTTTTCATTTTAAGGGAAATTAAAGAGTTTTTAATTCTTATTTCCGTCACTTTCAGATTTGATTATTTTATTAAATCGTCTATACGACAACTAAAATGTGCTGCTCTTATTTCTCTTATGTTGACTGAAAACTTTATGACTGCAATAAAGTCAAAAATATCAGTTTTATATCCTTCTAACGACTGTTATATAACTTTTTAATATTTCATAACTTGACTACAGAAGTTTTGCATGTATTAAGATTCCCATTCAAATCAAATTAATTTTCACAGAAATTGATTAGATCATTTTCAGATGTTAAGGTTACTGATAATAGAGACAGTTTTGCGTCAGAAAAATTTTCGTACGCCCGCGAATAATTTATGAACAATTATTTTAATAAGTGCTAATAAGTACTTTATTTTTGTTGGAGCTAAGCTTCATAATACAAAAAATACGGTATTTAAATTGCGCGTGGTGAGCTTATTATGTGCTTATCTGCATCAAACGTTAAAATTTAAAGCTTATACTTTGACGAAATTATCGTGCTACTTTACACAGTGCAGAATACCGACGTACTTATTTTAGACGCTGCAAATCTTGTCACGCCAATCGCAGGAAGGAGAAGTGTACAGTTCAGCAAAATTATTTATGGTCCTTTGCAATTTTTCCGAAGACGTCCAGGAGGGTTTTTTATCTTCGTTGTTTCGTCTTCATTAAATTAGATCGGTCGACCGGGAAACGAAGTGTGGTTAACCGGTTCCGTTAGAACGGCGCTAAAACGATTACGTCTTGAGAAGCGATTATGAAAAATAATTTGAAACGGAACTACGTCACTTTTATTTTTAAAGAGTGGACGCGAAGCGCAATTTACTTTTAAATTTTGTTGACCTTTTTCGATGGTAAAGCAACTTTTTAAAATGAAAAAATTAAAGCTATTTTTAATAGTTCCGTACTTCCAGCGCGTGTAATTCAAGCCTAATTTACAAATAAGGTTAGATGTAACTTTCATTCTCTTTTCTGACTCATCACCGGGAGTACTTAAAGTGTTTATGCAAGAAACTGGCACACTATGAATACCCTCGTTCATTTACATTCGCGCACAAATTTTTCCTCGATCATTATAAAATATTTCAGTGTCGATTAACCTCATAATGTTTCCGCAACTGTGTACAACGCACAAATAGTTTATGTCACATAAAATTTAGAAAATGTAGCCGTAAATTAATTCCGCGATCTCCTCCTTCGAGAAGAAGAAACCACCTCTCCAAGAGTCATTAGCCCCCGTCTCTTCCCTGAGAGGACAATTTTCCAGATTCGCTACGAAAGCTCAAACGAGGAAATGAAAGTACAGCGGGGCAAACGATCCTCCGCGATTCCGCGAGCATACCACTAATGCGCCCATTGCCACTCGGCGCTCCCGAACAATATGCATCAAACATCTTCCGCGCGGGCACACGCGCATTTACCTCGAATTACGCGAGCGTGCGCGCAACGGCTGCCGGGGAAAATGGGAACGCGCTCTCGTGGCTGGAGAATATTAGCCGCGTGCGCGCGAGTTTTGCTCGATGCCGAAGCCGCCCCCTGGGGGGATAATCGCGGAGCTCCGTATCGTTTACTTGTTTGCTCGCGCGGGTATGGGCCACCGGGGCTTTCGCTGATTACGCTTCGCGATCTTGACTTTGGGGCTTGGTTGAATTTTCGTACAATTTTCCGGCGTCGATTCTCGTCGGCTTCTGGTGATTCGTCGTTTCGTCGAGGCGAGGGACGGGAAAATTGTTGTTTTTGTTACTCGCACTTCCGCTTTTTACTGACGAATGGGCTTCTCGTTATTACATGCATTAGAAATGAAAGTGTGACCGATGCGCAAGAAATTTTTTGTTCGAATGGAATATGCCTCGATTGCTTGAGATTAGCGACTATTTCAGGCGCAATCGCGCGTTGATACTTATGCCTCCTTTACGTAATAAAAGATAAAATTCTTCAGATTAGAAATTAAATACCTCGCAAGCTGTGCTCACTGCTTTAAATTTAAACAGCCGATTCTTCAAACGAAAGAGCAATTCAATTATTATTGCCGAGTACCGATTCACATCTCTATTTTGATCAATCTCTACGAACGTTCCCGAAAATAACTTGCATCCTAAATTCATCCGTTTATAAATAAAGCGCGTACGCCATAGTTTAAATCATCAAACCTCCACTGCCGAGGCACGTCAACGTGCATCAATAACCAGAGCTGCCCCAAACAAACCTCGCTAGAAAATCCCTGCCCCTCGGCTCCTCTTCCTCTCCGACTGCAACGTTCGCCGGGCGTTGCACAATGGACGTCGGCGACCTCCTCGCCCACGCCGTCGATTGCGTCAAGACGTCGCGAGTCGCCGGCGAGGGGGAGACCTGTACTCGCCGGTAGCCGCGCTCGTCGTGGGAGCTCGAGCCGCGCGGTCGCTCAATTTTACCCGTTAGCTCGAGAGGCTTCGACGTTTCGGAAATTGACTGCGTTGTATCGAACGGAGATTACTTTGAGCGGGTTTCAGTTGCATACAGACTCCGTTCGACGGTCGAACGAGCTTTTGTGGAGTGTAGAAGAATTAGCGACTCTTGTCTCTTTTTCACTTATTTTGATTGATGCATCCTTCTTTCGACGAGACCGTCATTTTTTCGTCACTCCTTTTTTAGATTTTTATTACAATTACTAATTTTTCCGATTACCGAATGGAGTAATAATTTTAATCTGAATTCAGTTAAACAATTTAAATTGGCGTTCGTCGTTAGAAGTAATTGGTTTCAATGAATGTGTTCCCCGTTAAATTCTTTCGGCTCAATACCTTCAATCTGGGACATCGTGTGTGCTCACTGCAAAATAAAAGACTATTACGTCTGGTTGGAAAAGAACAGTAGCGCCAAACAGTAGAAACAGTGAAGAGGAGGACAAAGTTGACCGAGAACTTTTGTGTGATGCATTTTACATTTTGCACGATCCCCTCTTCAGCTGCATCACTCTCTCTCTCTCTCTCTCTCTCTCTCTCTCTCTCTCTTGTTCTCCCCCTTGTTTTAAAATGAGCACAGCATTAGAGTTTTCACGAGCGCACGCAGCTGGGTTACGCGCCAATCTAATCTTGTGACTCATTGACCGCAAGGAGGATTAGAAGAATGAAGCGTTTAATGAGACAATGTTGGCACCGGAAGAAAAAACTGAAATTAGTAAAATTAGAGCATTGTTGCGTTTTGGAGTCTATTTCGCGTCAATCTTTCCATTTATTAGAGTGAAGTAAACAGATTTTCAACAGTAATTATTATCTTACAATCTTATCGTTGTAAAATTGTAAAAATTATTATTATTATTATTATTTTTTAAATTTGTAAAAGAAAACGCTTTTAAAAGAAGTACAAACAATGTGTGTCATTAGACAATGATTTGATCATATCTTTGATTTTATCTTGGAAGATAAATGGATGAATCGTGTCAATAGCTGGGGTAAATAGTACTGCCTAGGTCAAGGTTGCCGTTAGCGCTTATCAGCTTTCTATTTTGTCAAAAGTGCCGAACTTCTTACGCGCTGTCCAAAAATAGATTCAAATTTTGGCGTTAAAATAATGATTCTTCTTAGCGCGCGAAAGACATAGTTTCGGAGCTTTCATTTCATAAACGACTCTCGAGCAGAACGTTTGAACGTGTACTCGGAGGACAGTGACGCATATCGTTGACGCCTGTCAGAGTCTGGCGCTGCAGGCCAGAGTTATTTATTTACCAAGATCTCCGACCTTTTGGCGAGGCTAATCTGCAAAACTCACTTTTATTTATAACGCGCGACAGTTTTACGTTTTTTTCTTCCTATAGTCTTCTTTGTTAAAAAGACACAAAGGCGAACAAATTTGTGTTGCAAAATGTAAATTCGAATTTCGTCGCACGAAAAAAGAAGCGTTAAGTTTGTTAGTGTAGTCGTACCGTTTTCAAACTTCTTATACCTTTTATATATTAACTGTATGAACCGTACAAAAACAAAGGAAAGAACAATCGAAATTCCAGCAACTACTCGAAGCCAGAAGATAGAAAGCTGCACATTAATCTCTCGTCTTGAAAGGCAAAGAATTGCATTGCCATGGTTCTATCGATTAGTCTGAACAATCGATAAATCATACCGATGTCGAAGGGATGATTATTACCACCTACAGTGCTTGCGAGCGCCGCGAGCCTTTCAGCATTCCCTTTCTTAATTATTTCGCGAGAGATATAAGTTCTAATTGAATTTGTCGAGGAGAAGAACTCCGTAGTCCCTGTCCAGTCGAGAGGCTCAGTGCTTTATTTTTAGAACGTAAGTTCAACCTTAAAGCACTAGTTGTAATAAATGGATGTAGCTGATCAATACGGCGGAGGAAAGCGATTTTGTGTCAGGTGTATTATTCTTCTGTAATAATACGATGTTGTTTGATACTTTTGTTTACAATGTTGCATGTTTTTCACAAGTAAATCTGTCTAGAGTAATAAAAATACTTCTGTTTATACGGGAGTTATTTATAATAATTCACGTTCTAGCAAATCTTTACTAATAGGATTTGAACTGTGCCTATAATTTTTCATTCATTTTAAACTATTTAAAGTTCAATTTCTATGAAAATCTTCTATTCGTTCATACTTCCCAAGCCACAAAAAATTTCATGAAACTTTCATTCTTCACTTTACCTCACATACGACACAGCTGACTTTACCTCAAATTGCCCGCGAAATTGTCTACGTTCCCTAATGCGTATCTATCAAGTGATTATAAAAATATTATACTTTATCATAACTCGGAAAATCATTCGTGGCTTTTTATTTTCCAAGTGAAAGGGCACGGGGAAGGGGCAGTCGGTATGTATCCTCATGTTCATTCAAATTGCTCGAGTGTTCAGGCGCACGGAAGAAGGAGCCAGACGTCCATTATTGTTGATATTACGCTTGCAAAAATGCACCGGAGTTTTGCAAGAAGAAACCAGCTCTCGAGGAAATCCTGCTTTGAGAATCGTCTTTCCTGCTTTTTTTTCATTTTACCACACTTTAACTAGGTATAACGGTATAACAATTACGCGATCTCGTACATCGGGGCTGGATTCATTATTTTCATTGCTAATTGAAATTTAAGATGGGCAGCAGTCTGGAGTCACTAATTGAACCGTCGAGTTGAAAAAGTTTAATTATGTAATGACTGCTTGAGATGGATTTAATACTGTTTAGTAGAAAAGTTTTTTTGCGTTCACGTTAAAGACGATAATAGATTTTTGTTAAAAATATATATTTACGTAGTCGTCCACATTGTGTCGATAATCGTAAGATAATAATGAAGTAAGGAGGCCACTGCTAATTTTCTAAAGAATATTGCCATTCTTCTGACAAACGTTTAAGAAATTCTAGATTTAAAATAGAAATTTTGCATGAGAACAGAGTAACTCTCAACCAGTAATACAACATAATGGTCTCCATATTATCATCGGTCATCAAATTCGTTTCTTGCAACATCCTCAATAGCACGCTAATAATCGCGTAAAGCAAATCTCTGCGAATGTCACGCGAAATCTCCTCATCGTAGAAACTGCTCCTTTTTTTACCTAACCTCTCTCTCTCTCTCTCCGTTCTCGCGAGCTATAATTCATTGTTTCGTTCGCCAAGGCGAAGCCAAAGCAACTTCGCGGCACACCGAACTGATTCGTGGCCGAGTTGTCTCTCGCGCTGCTCATGCGGCGAAAAGCCCATAGCTCTTCATTAAGAATCGCTCACGCGGATCGATGCCTCGCTATACCTTCTTGCAACACCTGTCCCCCTCTCGACTCTCTCTCTCTCTCTCTCTCTCTTTCTCGCGGGCTTTGTTTTCCAGCCAGGAATCAGACGGAGGAAAATCGGTTGTTGACCCGATGACTAAGCATCGCGGCGGGTAAATCGAGATTTGCTAAATTAATCGCGGTCCCGAGAGGGGGCGAAATTTTCAACGTTTTGGGAATTTGGCGTTAAACTTAGTACCATTTGTTAATGCTACTTTATCTAAATTTTTCGTCCGTATTTAATTTATTCCTAATGGACTTTTTAACATAAATCAATTCTAAAACTTGAAAGTTACTTGACTATTGCTTTTGCAAAAACGGACCAATCAGTAAAATGAAAAACTGTTATGCTTCGCGCCATTTCTGACTGAGGAAAAAAGAAACTAACTGCTGGAAAGGACCTTTCCGAATATTTTTGAAGGTACTCAATATATGATCTCGAAAAATAATCATCCTGCATATAAATTACATTTTCAAATGTTTGACTAACTTCTGCCAGCTAGTTTAAAATTAAACGAACGATAAAAAACTCATTGCAGTAAAAGATTCATATTTTTACGATTTTTCATAATTAGTTTATTCTTAGACTGCGCGGAAAATACAAACTTATTTATAACTTATTTTACTTAAAATCTGTAAGAGAAGCAGGCTTGATCGTTGAAAAGAAACTTAATACAACCTTGATTTTTTGCTCATCAGATTAAGTGATAAAGTTTCTCGATCCCGTTATAGTTACATCAGCGTTCGTCATTTGAATAACTTGCTTAGTATTCATTTTATGATAATTCAATATTTTTCAAAAACATTTAAAGTTGAACTGTTATTTTTTTATGAAAAGTAGACTAAAAGCTAAACGCATATACAAATTTCTTATTCAACAATTTTCTTTTAGAAGAGAAATTAAAAAGTCGTACAAGGAGGTCGTCTTTCTCAAATTAAAGACCGAGTTTTGAGCCGCAACGTCCAGCAAAACTGTGTCGATCGAACTTTCTCCGGTTTGCAAATGAGAATCCAAGCGAAGATAAAAAAAAAGTATTTTCGCGACTTTCGTTTATCTATTTTCTTTTTCGCAGTCTGCGCCTGGAAACTATGCCAGCTGCAGATTGCGTCATCTTTTCTTTATAGAAATAGTCGGGCTGCTTTATTCTTCTCGCGGGTGACGATTCTCCGACCTCCGAATGAATTTCTGCAGGAAGTTCTAAAAATGGTTTTTAAACAAGCTGGCGAGATTTTTTTAACCTTAAAAATACCGCATATTGTGCAAATTAATAAATTAATTTTTTTAACGTCCCAATAAACTTAACGTAGTCGTTTTAGTGTATTGCGATCATAATTCGAAGATATAAAATTTTTAAAGTCACTTAAATTTTGCTATTTTCTAATAATCCATTTTCAAGTACAAGCCATTAAAATATTTTTATTCACTTTTCCAGTTTAAACATTATTAGCACTGCCCACAATGAGTTACGCGAACTTTCGATCGTACGCACACTTTCTACGGCTGAGAAAAAAGTTGCAACGCCTAATACGCACTTCGGAATGCTCTTTTCCGAGTAAATCCCTTTCTTTCTCGCGGAATTCACGCAATTGGAAAAAGCGAACGAAGGAAAAAGAAAAGTCTCGTTACGATCGACTCGAAAGCCGAGAGAGCGATACATCGGAGGGCGCGTGCCGGCTTTTACGTAAGTCTACCGGTGCAGAAATCGTGAATAGCATTTACGTAGGCCGGTTCCCCGATGTACTCCGTCTCTCCTTTATTCTCTTTTTTCTGCATCCACCTTTCGAGCACGTGCGCCTGCTTACCCCCCTTTTTCTTCCTCTTCGAGAGAAAGATCCCAAGGTCAAGGCGAAGGTCATCGGGCGGTAACGACTCGGCTCGAGTTGAATATTTGGTGGGGCACATTCTGAAGCGGCAGTTGCTCGATATTGGGTTCGATCCGGTCAATTAGAAGTTACACGGAGTCGAGGCTATTATTGGCAACGCCAGCAGACTATAGAAGAGGCAGACTTTATTCTGGAAGCGATCGACCGATCGCTTTGGTTCTTCTCGGTATTTGGATTTGAGATGATGCAAAGCAGCCGGAAGTTGCTTGGATTCTTTAGCTTTTTTACTGCTGAAATAATAGTTTGAATTGTAAATATATTTTATAATTCCACCTTCGCAATATGCAATACCCTGGTAGAAATCTTACGTAGTTTTTGACTAATGAATAGCCAGAAATGCGATTTCTGGTTTAGTTTTGACTAGT
>JAWWEM010001044.1:13602-35707 GCA_035582935.1 Ormyrus thymus | reverse complement strand
TGGATGGATTAAAATTTATTTAAAATCTTTCCTTAAATAAGTTTCAGCACAAACTGAATTTCTTCGAGACTAATCTTTTGATCAGCTTAATTATCCATGTTATATCAGAATTTTCAAAGTTATTTTCAAACAATTAATCCGGTTTGGAAACAAGTTCGTTCAGCGCTTTGGGGATTTAAAGACTGCGGGATAGAAACATTAATTTATTCAAATAAATTTTTGAAAAACCTCTCGATCAGTCTCAATCAGATTTTAAGTGAGTAATCGGGTTCTAAATAATAATAATAGCAATAATTTTTTAAGGTTGGATCATAATATGTAACCAGCTCGTCTAACGACTCAATTAACTTATCGCGAAAACGTTAATTCTATCGCAGCGCCGGCGATAATTAAGGCTTCATTCTAACAGGTTTCTACTTTTCATATTCTTCCGGTTCCTAAGATAATTATTTTGTTATTAAACCTTCGCGGACGAAAAGCACGAATTAGCATCCGTTAGAAAGTAATGCTTTCCAGGAGTTGTATTAAAAAATTTCTAGAAAACTCTCCGTCCTGTCGTTAAAAAATTTTGTAACATTGTTGTTCGCGAAGAAAGCAAGACTTTCCTTGATTATGATAGTCGCATGGAAATCGCGTATTCTGCAACCTTGAGCAGCAATACCCGCTTTCCGAATAGAAAACACGGATCGAATTTTGAGGCTAACCTTTAGTGAGTTAAACCGAAAATCTGCAGGCTAAATGAAATTTACTAATCTATTAAAAAACGCTCCCCGTCGCTGCTTAGCACCACCCGGGAGCACGAGCAGTGCGACGTTAACTGAGAACAATAGGAAAACATTCGAAAGTGAAGCAGAAACAGACTAAAATAAATTCTCCTCCGAACTTCCCTCCCAACTCCTCTCGGCGCTCGGCAGCACTTACATCCGCATCAGCTGGGCAGCCCACCTACATTAGCTCCAATCGGCAGCGCTCGCGCCTCGAAGCGTGCACTCTCGATCCCATTCATGGAAACTCCTTCGGCTCGCAACGCAAAAGCCGTAATCACAGCCGCGCGCGGCGAGTCTTGTGCGCTCCTCGGAACGAGAGGCGGCGGCCGTAATCAACGACGTAATCTCCCGCCGGCTCTCGTCCGCGGCGGCATGAATTACCGATCGGCGCTTGCGGGGGGGGTCATCAAACGGGAAAATGGGATCCCGCGTCCGATGCTCGGCGGAGGGACTTTCGCCGCTTAGCCGAAGTCGATGATATCGCGAGCGGACGTCGACGACGGCAATCACACCGCTTTCTCGCGCGAGAGCTCCGCTCGCGAGCGAGCCGGGTTATACACGCTTTATCTTTAGATAAGCCGATACATTGTGTCCGAGGGCGCTTTTTTTTATCCTCGAGCGGAACGCGCAGCCGCTGAAAGCTTTGTTTGCTAACTCGTGGTGTGTACTTTTTTCGCCTCTCTTTCTCTCTCTCTCTCTCCTTCGGCGGTTTTCATTGGCCGGGTTTAGATGGAGGCTGATGGGGAGGGAAGGTTGGGACCGGTGCGTAATTCGGTCGAAAGAACGGCGCGAGTTTTAAGGTGACTTGGCTTTTTTTCTCTTATTGGAAATTTATAAAGTGGAATGTTTATTTTTCGTGCATAAATTCATTTCGGGAGAGATCGGAATAAATTTTCTCGGCCGTTAAGTTATTTAAAAAAAAAATGGAGGGCGATAAAATTCGTTTTCATCGGGCGCGAGAGGAAAAGGATCGAGCGTTAAAAACGATCAAATGCACATTGCGCAAGCTGGATTAATTTGTTAATAAAATTTGTTATGTGCATTCAAAAATTTCGAGCGAATCGGGCGAAACATTTCCGCGGGAGTGCGCCGTAAAAAGGTGCTTAAAATTAATTTTAACGAGAAACAGACGCGCGAGCTGTGTGTGGGAAATATCGCCCTCGACCGCTTTCAAAACTTAATAGTAAGCATTAAGGGCGGTATAAAACTTCTTGACCTAAACCGTTACGTTTTTAACTTGTATTCTACAATTGGAAGTAAAAATCAATGAATCTTAGATCACGTAATAATATCCGTTAGCAAAATCATGATGTCGCGCTAAATATTACGCCACATATATATCATTTAAATTTTGTAATACATTAATCCGTATAGAAACTAGACACAAACCTGCATAATCCGCTCGCGAATTCCAGTCCGCGCCGAGCGCGCAAAAAAGTCCAAAATCCGCCGGTTGTTTGTTTTCAGTTACGCGACGTCGAGCCTTATCTCTCTCCCTCTCACCGAGGCCGCACGTAACCCGCAATTTAATTACGCGGATTATAAAATCATTATCGTCCGGCGATCGATCGCGAATCAAAACGCCCGCGTCCGAAAATCAATCGACGTCCCCGCGCGTCAACAGCCCCCTCCCCCCCTGCGTGATCCATCCACAACGGCAGCGACCGCGGTTTCAATCGACGCGATCCTTTTAACGAACGAATCCGCCTCGCGCGAACGAGACACGCCGACGCACGCGCCGCGAGCGCAGCGGCGGACGGGCGTGGCCCGATGTATTTCGATCGGACGATATATATGCGCAGGGGGGGGGGGGGGAAAGCACTTGCTCGGGCACGCGAAAACGCGCGCCTTCGCGCGCGCCGTTTACATAAGGTGAAAATACTTTCTGGGCTCTCTCGCCGCCGGAGAGTGTAAAAATTTACGTGCCGCCCGATTTACATTATACACGCACCGCGAGCGCGGGCTGCTTTTTTACCCGCCGATTTCGTAATGACCGTCGCCGGGGGGAGGAGGCGCGTTATGTCGGCCGCGCGAATCAGCCGCGACGGAGAGTCGATTCGGCGATTTTATTGCCGGAGAAAGCTGATTTGTTGCTGCGGGGAGTTTTTCTTTTTTGCTTTTCAAAATCCGCGCCGCCGCTGCACAATGTTGACACAATGCGGTAATAAATTCTGATTTATCGATCGGTAAGTTTTGCTAGGATTTGCTTTCCGTCATGCGGTGACAGTTTTGTAGAAGAGTACGATCCTGAATAAATCTGAGATTGCTGGCAATTGCGTTGAGTGACTTGATGTTACTAAAAATAAATTATACTATAGAACTGAAAGGAAAAAATTGATATTGTTTTAATTAAATTGACAGGCGCGGATTAATTGAATTAAAAAAAATAATTTAATGATACACCTGTTCACTTAAGTCGCATACCATCTTTCGCTTTTTAAAAGAGAAAACATTTCGTAATTTTTTTATTTAAGTAGTTTCGCGGAAGAACAACAAATAATAAAGTTATTATATTTAATATATTCAGCTACAATTTTAGTACATTATCCAGTGCTGTTCCTTATGTAAAAAAAAAAGCTTTGGCGATCGATTATGCAATCGATTTTCGTCTTACGCAAGAGCCGGAATTATTGTAATTAAAAAGAATTCGCGACTCTTACTGTATAAGACGGGTTTCTTTTCCTGCAGACTGACCATAAAAATTATGTTTTTGTTTACAGAAGGAAGAGCCCGACTATTCCGTAGCCATGAACCTCGCGCTGCATGGATTTTTGCTGCAGGGTATGTATTTTTTGCCCGCCTATTTAATTGAATTTGAGTTTCGAGGTCGCGCGCGCAATTTTTTTCGATCCAGTGGGCCAAAGCGACTGGCGCTCGAACCGAATTAGCCAACGTCTCCCAATGTAAGGTCACGACAAACTTATCTCGGTCCAGAAATAATTGAATAATCGCGAATCAAATATAATCAAGGCCTTGGAATAAAAATGTCATCCTGCTTGCGCCCAACAAAATGCACTCCCGAAGATCGGTGCCGATCTTCCCCAAAAAGCCCTCGTCCCCCGTCGGCCGTCGTCATTGTTCTGAAAACCTGACGAAACCGCGCGCCTCGGCCGCGGGACCTCGGTCCGTCCGCCGAGCGGCGTCTCTCTCGGCGAAGGAGGCGCGCGCGCGCGTCTCACAATGCGCGAGAGAAGGCGCCTAATCGATGCCGGCATCCGTCGGGCGCGCGCGCGCGCATAACGAGCCGCGCGTGGGAGGACGTCCTCGCGGAGAACTGGGTTTCCGTGCCGCGCGCGGACTTGGAAGCGCGCGCGAAGAATCGCCAATTAATCGCCGCCGTCGCCGTGCGAGAATCTGATCTCCGGCGGGAGAGCCGCGAGGATGCGCGCTGGCTAATTTAGCCGATGCCGAGAGCCGATAGCGGGAGTGTTTGCCTATTTGATTATCGCTGCGGGCTGCTGCCGGGGGGTGTCGATATTATGTATAATTTGTCGGTTTTATCGTGTAATTTTAGGCGGCGCATTATCCACTTTGTTGAATTATACGCTCCGTAATTGAATTGCGCGCAGCCTCCGTTGACGCGCCGTTAATCAGCGTAAAAAGCGCTCGGAAAAATCTCACGCAGCGCACAAAGCGCCGATCTCAATCGGCGAAATCCCTGCCGCGCCTCTCCGTCGGGAGTTTCCCCGGCGCGCACACCGAAGCCCCGATCATCTCGTCCGCGCAAAAACGGCCGGCCGGCCGAGCCACCGAATTAGGATCGTATTACGGGAATGCCTTCACAAACGAGCCGCAAAAATCGCGCGCGCTCGATGCGCGGGTTTACGGCTGCGTTTACGTCGATCGCAAGCTCGCCGCGAGCGAGGAGCGTCCCTCTCTCTCTCTCTCTCTCTCGGCTACCGCGACGATTTACGTGGCGCGAATGCGGGATAGAGTCGTTTCGAGAAGCGCGGCTCTCGCGGCTTCGGTTACCGGGGGACGCCTGCCTCGATGATTGATCGGGGTTCGAGCCGGCGGGTATAATGTAATTGACGAGCCCTGGGCCGAGGCGGGAATGTGAGCGGGGAACGTTAAAGGCTGATGAAGAAATTAGCGTTTTCGTACGAGGATGGGATTTTGTTTATCGCGGGTATTGACGTTCGCGCGCAACCGCTTTCTCCTCCGATCGAAGCAGCTGTTCGTTCGGCAAGTTTTGCGCGGGCTCTGATTCGCGGTAAGAGAACAGATGCTTTTTTTAAAAGTTGATAAATCTTTCGCCGGGTCTTTTGCTGAAATTTTGAATGCGTAATCGCGTCTCGACGGATGAGTCGTATAAAAAAAGCTGCAACGTTTTTTTTTTTCAGAATTATTTTCATAAACTAAACGGCAAGTTAATTTCAATGTTTTCCTGTGCCCCGTACGAATGCAGCTCGGTAAATTATAATGTCCATAATACCTAATTGCACAATAAGCAACCGTGCATTCGACTTAATCCCAAGTTCCGACGAAAGGAAAGCCTCTCGCTTCCTGCAGCGACTTTCCTCGGCGAACCTCCTAATTTAATTATTTATAGAATTAATGCCTGCAAACGCACGCAAATCAGTGAATTCCTCTACATACATCGGCGAAAAGCCCCGGCGAACGCCTACGAGGAAGTGGAGCTGTGCGGGCTCGCAATTATACACACCGCGGCCGATCGGCGCGCGTTTTCTCCAAAAGTAAATACACACGACGGCTGAGATTTCGAAAATCGCCGCCGCGGGAATGAGAGTTTAATTGCGAAAGGCGCGTGACGAAATGGAACTGCCGCCGCAGCAGCCGCCCGTCGCCGGCTTTTAACGTGCATCATCAGTCAGTCGCCGGAAGAGACGCGCGCGCGCGTTATTGAAATTCTTTTTCACGCGCACGCGCGGATGCTAATTCTTCCAAGGGGGCGTATGCATGAGTGCATTGTTCGCCCGTTGCGCAAATGCGAGTCATTTGTATATTTTGAGATGCGATATCAAACGACGATTCTGAGGCGTCGGAGGAAGAAGAGATGCGCGTTATTTTTTTTCTCTTCTTGTCTTTCGATTTCTGGGATGGCTTTGTCGACGGACGCCACGAGTTGGGAGTGCGATTTATTGAAATTGATTTTCCAGCGGGACAATGATTTACTTCGCGTTTAAGGAGCTTCGCGTCACGTTAATGAGCGGAGGGAGTTTTTGAGCTTCTACTGCGAGGTGTACTTTGCCTCCGAGACGATCAATTCTGCTTCTCGTTATGGAGGCGGAGATTCGTATCTGCCTTGGGACCGATGATAAAAGAATCATTGCAAATGGGATTGTTGAAAAATAAAGCTGAGCGATCATAAAGATGAATCTGTTTTTGTAATAAGGATTTAATATAAGAATGTGAGCATAAAGTACAGTTTCACAATGACGTTTTGATATAATAATTATTCGAATTGATAAGTTATAAGAAAATATATAAAACGCGATTTTGTAATTGACATCGGGATTGCGTTTCTTGCAAAATAAGTTTTTGTTAGGGATTATTAATAAAAATATTTCTTTGATGATTCACCGACTGTTTTTATGCTTGAATGTGTACTTTTTTAATAACAAGGAGCAGAACAATGGCACGAATATTAATGCAATTTATCTTTACTTGAGAATGTTAGTTTATGAATCATAATTTAAATTCTTTTGATGTTAATTTTACAATTTCCTAAAAAAGAATCGACACAGCTTTTCAAAAGCTTAAGTTTCAATAAGGTATTTCAATCTTTTTCACGTTTTCATTGTAAGTAGTATTGAAGCAACAACATTGAACGATAAACATTCTTCATTATTTAACGTATGAACTGTTTTAAGCAATAAAAACTTTATTGTTTTTATAATTCTTACCTAACCAAATCCATTAAATTCCTTTATATTTGATTACCTAACGACTAAAATAAAAATTAAAACTCTTTATAATAAATTCCCGTCATTTCGCAATCCCCTTATCTAACCCGCAATTAATTACACTTCCACCCAACGCCACTAACCCCCTCCGCCCAAAAAACAAGCAGATTTATAACACCAACAACCGAGAACAGCGCAAGAAGCCTGAATCGTCTCAAAAAGGGGTACGCCATCAAGTGAGTCACGCACGTCGGGAGGATCCGCCGAGGGCGTCGTCGCTTTTTACACGCGCAGGCGGCGGCGGACGCGAGAGGATGGTACGCGCGAGTATTTAGCGCACTTCCTTCCTTCCTCGCCGGCGCGCGCGCGAGCTTTTCATCATTTTCCGCCGAGGCTCCTGCCGGTGAATCACGCGACGCGCCGGAGGAGGTGGGACGCCTCGGCGTGATTGCAGACTCGGCGGCGCGGCTAATTGGATTAAGAGCCGCTGAATTCTTCTGAGATAAATTGACGGATCAGGTTAATGTCAAGTTTAAGTGAGCGAGATGGGGGGGGGGGGGGCTTCGCGATTATTAAGTCATTTTCGACTCCGCTGCGTTTATTGCTTTCGGGATTTTAGCTCGGAGGTGGCGATTATTTGATTGAGAGTAGGCTGTTGTTTAATTGATTGTAAACTGTATCCTGGCGTGTACAGAGTTGAGAAATAATATTAGTTATCGGGAATGAAAAAAAATCTTTCTAAATCGAAAGCAGTAAACCAAAGAAATCTATCGTCAAGTAAGTTTTCACGGGCAGTAAAAGCTCTGTTAACGTCCAGTTTATGTCACATCTTAACAAACTGCAAATTGAAAACTTGCTCTTCCAGACGATCAATAAACAGTTATTTATTCACTCGCCGAATAGCCCCTCCGCGCCTCGGCGTCCAACTTTCTACTACGAAACTCGTTATCCCGAACACCGCCGACACCTTCAAAAGTATATACATCTCTCTACTCCCGAGTTCCTTTTCCACGTTTCGGGCGCCCCTTTTTTCCCTTTTTTCCCTCAACAAAAAAAAAAAAAAAAACTCGCCTTCCCCAGAGAATGCAGGATAAAAGTCATCGTCGCCTCTCGATGACCCGGCTCGATTTGAATAAACCTCGCCCAAGTCCGGGAAAGTTATTCCTTCCTCTTCTCGCGCGCATGAAGATGCGGCACACGCGATAGAGCTCACGCGCGCCTCCCGTGAACGGAGAGACGCGAGAAATCGGCGCGCGTGGAAGCGCACAATATCGCGGACGATAGAGATCTCGCGTAAGCGAACGAGCGGCGAGTCCGCTCCGGTGGGGGGAGATGCGATAATGCCGCCAGGAACGGTGGGATGGCACCTTCCGTCCGCAGCGGACGATGATCGAATCTGCCTCGAGTGCGTGTGTGCTTTGGGAGGACGCCTTTCTCTTTCTAAATCTCTTCCTTTCTCCTTCTCTTTTTTTTCGCTCTTGCGGCGGTGGCTGCGGGTGCCGCGGATTTCAGCTTTTTAAAATGACGATTTTGCTTCCTTTCCCGTTTTCAGACGGATCGGCGAGTTTCGATTTGAGTGCGGGATGCTCTTGATTAGCGAGCTGATGCTGGTGTACACGCCGCTAGTCGGGATGGCGATTTTTTGTTCTTGCTACTTCGTCGATGTAACAGACGAGAAATTTGTCAAAACGGATTGGTACTTAAAAAATTTTGTAATAATTCATTGATTTTTATTTAAATGGCAAGAGCTTGAAATTTTTTTTTATCAATATAGGAGTAAATTTTTTTTGTAAAATACCTGTAATGATCTAGCACTTTAAATAGCTAGTGCAGCTAAGTAATAAACTAATAAGTTAATTAATAAATAAGTAATCGGCAATAGTTGGCATACGAAGTTTTAACGTTAAATGTTTTTTGTAGTCGATAGTTTAACTATCTTAGACTTTCTTTTCACTTTCGATTTTTGGCGCTTGACTTGAATTAATTTCTCCTCTGCCACTTTCCTCTACTTTTTGCGTATTTAATTTCCTATTCGTTTTAATTTAAAATTTGAATATTGTTATAATGATCGTAAATCTGCCATTATCCTCAATTTCCATATTAAATACTGTAAATTTAATGGTTCGTAAATTTAACGAATGTAATAAAAATTGTTTCCAATAAATCCGGCAAGCGCGCGCGTTGCGTTAAACGTGGGAACGACGATCTTTCTAATCTAATTAAGATTTTTCCTTCGCCGATTAAAAGTGAAAAGATCGTTTTAAAGTAATAATACATTGTGTACGCAAAGTGAAATTAATCACCGGTGGTTTTACCAAGATAAAAACACGCCGCGCGAAAATCAATAAATCCCGCGGGATAAAAGCACCGACGCGTCCCGGATGAATCTGCTTTCAAAACACCTCTCGTTTCGCGATTAACCCATTTCTCGATTCAAAGCACAGTCGCTCATCGATTCGCAAATAAGCTCGGGCTATCGCCTCGCTCGCAGTTTTGCTCATCAGCCGCTCTTGCCGCGAAATTCGTCCGTCTTCGATTTCTACTTTCATTTCGGCCAATTTCGTCCGCGCGCGACTATATCGCGTCGTTGCGCAATTAGGCATTTCAAGCGTGTAATCCAATGCCGAGGCGCGATGCGGTTAGACTCCTCGACGTCGCCGGTTTTGTGTCTCGGCGCGTTATATATTATTGTACACGAGGCGAGCAAGTCGCCAAATCGCTTGGGCCGCCGACGGAGTCGTTTCTCGGCTCGATGAATCTTTGATCATTCGTTTCAAAATTGCCGAACGTCCGCTCGGAAGCTGGGAGGCGCTTGAAATATTTTGAAAATATTTGAGCAAGGAACGTTTGTATTGCATGGCTTGTGATTGTTTTAGAAACTAATGCGCGATGATTGAGCGTCCGTCTCCTTTTTTAGCGATGAAAACATTGCTGTATACTTAATTAATATTCTGAGGCAACGACAAATGTCTGCGACGAACGGCGCAAGTAATGCGATATGACATCATGCGGCAAGGACCGGCACAAAAACTGCGACCCACGCAACGAGGCAAATTAGCTTGATTG
This sequence comes from Ormyrus thymus, assembly GCA_035582935.1. Taxonomy (NCBI): domain Eukaryota; kingdom Metazoa; phylum Arthropoda; class Insecta; order Hymenoptera; family Ormyridae; genus Ormyrus; species Ormyrus thymus. The sequence continues at coordinate 26,007 of JAWWEM010001044.1, read as the reverse complement.
AGTTATAATCGTCTGCAACAGGAGAAAGTATCTTCTCCACTTTTTCACGCGACGACGAAAAAAAGGTATACGTACGAAATTCGAAACTTTGAAAAAAAAAAAGCCAGCCTTCCAGATTGCTTAAAATCGGAGAAAGAGAGAGAGAGAGAGAGAGAGAGAGAATCGCTTTTTGCCGCGCAAAAAACGGCGTATTCACATAATACGATGTGTTCCTGCAAAAAAGTGCAGAAATGAGTAGACAAATTCCTCCTAAAACGGAAAGCTCTTTCACCGCGCCGTCATATCAGGCCTAACTTTTTCGGCGCACCGCGCGATTTTGCCGTAAAATCATCCAAGCAATAAAGCGTAAAACTGCATCACGCATTTTTCCCGGCAATTGATTTTCACCGGGATTTTTAAATTATTTATAAGATCGCTTTACGATGCGAGTGTACACCTTGCATAAATTACGCCACGTACACCTTGCGCAACCTCTCCAGGAACAAAGCTCCTAAATCGCGCACCGACCACTTTTATCCTCGGTCGATCGAAAAAAAAAAAAAGAAAAAAAGAACTGCGCCGTAAAAAAAAAGACAGCTGCCGCCTTGCATCACCCGTGCAAACCTCGTCGCCGAAAGAATTTCACCGCCGCTCGACACCCCATTCGCATACACCGCGTCTCGATATCCCAAGCTCGAGCTTTTACATCGTCGAGCTGCCCAGAAACCGAGGTAAATTTCCCATAGCTCGCGACTCGCCGTGCCCGCAGCGCCACGGGGCCACGCTTCATCGACTGCCGCTTGCGCCCAAACGGGCGGCGGGCATTTTTTTTTTTTTTTCATTGTTCGGATGTCTCGGCGTTGCGCACGTCGCGCGGGGCCTCGTTTGCGTCTTATTGTCTGTGCTCAGAGGCGGCGGCTCTAATCAAGCTGTTATTGTCCCGCTCGGCGGCGGCCGGCCTACGGCGCAGGCCTTCGTTTTTTCGGACGCGCATTTTTCTCTCGGCTTCGACGCCGAATGGACTACCGTGCGCCGATTTCAAGATGCCTCGCTCGCGCCGGAGAGGCGGCTTGTGCAACGAAGAAGTCTTGCAAAGTTGTATCTTTATTAGAGGAATGGAAAGCAGCGGTCGAGTGGAGTGGCGCCTCGTTACTTGGAATGCGGCGCTGCTCGTTATTAAACGTGATAAGAAGTTTGTTTTTAGTTAGGCTCGGTGTCATTGTTCGCTTTCGTGCGCGGCAACGCGAGAGGACAGTTGAAGGTTCGACGTATAAAGCTCCGGCTGAAATTGAATCAAAATTCTGGCGGACTCCCTTTCTCTTCTCAGCTTTTACGGAAAAAAAAAACTGAAGAGACGCCGGGAGTTTGTTCCCATCCTCTCATTAGACTCTTAGCAACCTCCTTCGCTTTTACGAAACCCGACGGGTAATAAGTAACGAGCTGCAGAAATGTGTCTGCTTGTCCCGACGAAAGTTCTGCGGCTGATTAAGGTACACCTCTGGATACTTTTTTAATTCGCCGCATACCCTTTATTGCCTCGTTAGCAATCGAATAAACAGCCTCGTTAATAATATTTTAGTCCGAACTAATAAGAAATACAACTCACTTCGCATCGGCTGCAGTCTGCCTACGTAAAATCCAAGATAAAGCCATTAATAAAATTAACTTCTCGAAACTCTCGGCACTCCGAAGACTCGAGAAGCACATCGATTCCTCGATAAAAACAGCCCACCCAGGTTAAATGGAGCTGCGCGCTGTGCTCGCGCTTGTAGAGAAAAAAAAAGACTAGCGGCTCGCTAATTGCCGCTCATCACGCGACGTGGCATCGGTGCCAGAGTAAATCATTGCGCAGCGATTGCCCAAGCTCCGAAAGCTCAGGCAGCTCCGATCTCGGCGCGGCGAAAGATGGAAGCGGCGACGATCGTTGCCGCCGGGAATTTTCTGCGGGCGCAGAGGACGACAAGATCGCGGATTAGGGTCGACGTTTCCGTTCGGAGAGACGCTCCCTCGATCGACGCGCCGACTCGCCTTTTCCTCGGCTTTTAATGATGCGCGCGTCCGCGGGGAGAGCGGCGGAAAAATCGGGTCGCCGAGAGCTGCGCGCGTCCACCTGTTTTCTTGCGGTTCGCCGTAGCGGGATTGCGCGCCGCTCCGCGCCTTCTTTTTGAGACTCTCTACTTTTATCGGCGAGGGATTCCGCGCTAATTATTCTAATAAGCTTCGGGGGGCTGTTAATGTCCGCGCGTTGGCATTACGTGGAAATTGGAAGCTTGTGGCAAAGTTGCGATAGTAATGCTAACGAATGCAAACTGATTTACAATACAGTTTAAGTTATTATACGGTAATGTAGGTTTGTGGTAGTTTTTAGAGATATTTGTGGAAACTACTGTAGGAACATTTTCTTTTTTCAGTTATGAAACTTCAGGTTTTTAATTAAAAATTAAGTATTTGCTGTCATTGCTTAATATTTTTCATACCTAAAAAGAAATATATGTCCATTTCACGCACGAGCCTTACATTAAGTTGCGCAAAAACGAGTTTGATTGAAGCTATAAAATAATTTTATTCGCAAACTGTTTCAATTTTTATACAAACATTATTTTTTCAACTAAATATAATTTTACTTTCTAATTATTATATATATATATATATATATATAAAAAGATTAGTGTTCAAAAGGGTGGTCATACATCGTGCAATGTCCATAAAAAACATTTAATTTCATTCATTCCTATATTTTCTCCTAGATCTCTATATAGATGTGAAGAAGTATTGTATTCTCCGAGTTTATGCTGTTGAATTTAAATGCTAGTTTCCACGTTGAAAACGGTGAATACATTGTAGCAGAATCGAATATGGAAATAACGAAATTTGCATGGAAATTGGTTATCCGGAATGATTTCGCTGGATAGGAAAGTTTTAGAATTCAGAAACCGAATGCTAAATTTCAGCCTCAACGCGAATATAAGTAGTCATTAATCACTATCCTGTAAACCGAATCAATTATTCAAAGTAAATATGTCACTCATTACCAACGATTTCTACTCAATAGTCTCTTCTATATCAATCAAAACCGAGCAAAACCTCTTTAAAAAAACCTCTTCATTCTCCTCCTCTGAATAGCCAGCCGCCAAAGCAATGAATGACCGTTCACTTCTTCGCTCAAACTTGCTCAACCCAAGCAGACCCACGAAACGGCACTTGTCTTTCGTCGCGAGTCCAGAGGCCATTTTTTTTCAGTCTCGGCCGCTCGCAGTCCTCCCCGAAAGAGCCCAGCTTCGTCGCCAGAGGCTCACCTGTCGGCCTAATTAATTCTAGTTGATACGGCGCCGGCGTCGGTACACCGCAAGACAATGGACTCGTTGCCCGCCGACAATCGAGAGAGTTTCCTCTCCCTCCGACTCTTCGGATTTCACCCGACGCCGCCTCGCGCCTACATCTCTTTGTTCCCTCGCGAGCTTCGCGCGGGCCGATTCGCTTCCGGAAGCGCGTTTCTTGCGCCGGCCGGCGGATGTGCGTCTCGCGCGATCGATCGCTGCGAGGCCCAATTTCGACAGGCGCGAGCGGGAAATCGCGAGCGAAGCCGTATGTACTCTCTGCGCCGCTTTTCAGCCCGAGGTACGGGGCGTTTTGCGCGGATATCGCCGGGCACTGTCGCCCGCGGGCAAGAAGGAGGAAAGCGCGCGAAGTGGCGAGAAAGTCGCTTGGGCCGGAGTAAGTTGATCGCACGAGTGTCGACAGGGCGGATTAAATGATCGGCGGATTTTTTTTTTTTTCAAGTTTTCCGGCCGAGGAGACAAATTCTCTTTCGACGAAAATCTAAGTTAATCACGAGAGTTTATCGAGCTGTGGACGGAATTTCTTTTTTCTGTAAATGGCTCGTTTCGCAATTACAAGGTAAATTATATACTCCCGAATGAAAACTTTAGTATTTATTACGATCGAGCTAATGAACAGCATAAAGTTATAGGATTCAAAGTGTATAAATTACGTTCAATTGTTAAGCTGTTAAATTTGTATACTCTGGCGTGCAAATATTTATCGCGGGCATAAGGTACACATGTTTTCAATTCGGTTACCATTCCTGCCTCCTTGTCCGTTACGTTTCCGCAATAATAAATCTCGCTCGCTTTGCTCTCATTTTTAACAGCATTAATTCTTCAGGATCTTATTAAAAATGGCATTGTTATACCCACATTTAAAACCCCGGCTGCCCTAAAATTTATGCGCGCTCCCACCTGTTGCGCAATCCCCGCGGACAAGCGGCCCGCCGAGCGACGAGCTTTTAATTTGACGCGGATTTTGATTTACTAAAATGAATATAAATATTAATCAGGCCGGCGTCTTGGCCCGAGCGGTAAATTAGCGAGGTTACAGCCGCGAAGTGCGCTCGCGCGGCGAACGTAATCCGCCTCGCGGGCTCATTGTGGCATTATCCTCGGAACGGGGTAAAACGCTCGCCCTCGCGGGCGGCGATAAATTCATTTAAAAATCTAGAAAACCCATTACTGACAACACTGATTTAAATTCCTTCGCATTCCCGGCAGTCGCCGTAACTCATAGACAATAAAACACGACGGTCTCTCTCTCTCGGCGCGGCGCAAACTTCGGCAACAATAAAGTGTTCGACCTCTTTCTCTCTCTCTCTGGAAACCCCGAGCTTGGAAAAGGAAAGAGGACGACGAGGGGGGAAAAGGCTATCGGGCCAAGTTGAGCAACTATCCTGCTCCGAATCGAAAATGTACTCGGAAAGCCGAGGCGTTGAATTCTCTTCAGAGCTTGCGCTCGATAAATTGCGTCCCTCGTTTTATTGTTGTTGTCGAGCTTTTTTTCCCTTTCTCCGTACCGGCGGCAGAGTGCAGTGCGAGGCGCTTACGCGCGGGCTTTCAGAGCCGCGCGCGCGATAATGGCTCGGGTTTCCCGGACTGCTGCTGAAGGGAAGAAATTGTTTTATTGGATTATAAAGATTAATGACCTGAAATTGAGTTATCGTTGTTTACTTACCTTGCGGTATAAATGGCTGTAAAGTAGTTTGAATAATTCATCCGTTGCACGTTCTTGGGAGTTTATGTAATAATTGCCCAAAAATGAATCTATTCTTGTCCGACGTAATATTCAGCCCAGCTGAGTTATAATTTATGTGACTGATACATATTTTACCAAGCGAGCTGCATACATCCGCAGTTTTCTAAACAATAATTACAAAAATTAACATTACTAAAGTATGGATATTTTATTCTAAACATATTGCGTAATTCACGACTCTCGTGCACAATGATTAAGTAAATCTGTCCGTTGCCCCTCTCGTCGATAATATATCCAATGGAAAATAATAATCAAAAGTCACAAACTCTTACGAATCCTCGGTCGGCGGTGTTTTTTTTTTCTATCCACCGCAAGTGCAGCCGCGACCACCTCGAAAGTCAAGCTGATTTAAAGCGGGTGGGCACTTATGTTCCACCGGCCGCCGAGAGGTAAAACCGTTTCGCGAGAGAGAGAGAGAGAGAGAGAGTCCGGTTTCGACGAACCGGTCGATTGCCTCTCTCTGTTTTAAAGGAGCTCTCTCGGGCGAGCTACCGATTATGCGTACGGCGCACAACGCGCCCGCAATTTACATCCGCGTGAAATGTGATTTTGTTTTTTTCTTTTTTTTTTCTCGGACCCGCAGCCGGTACGGAATGACGCTGGAAACGGCGGCTTTTAAACGGGCACCTCTGGAAAATTCTCGGAGCGACTCTAATTTTTTAAACGGCCCGACCGGCGATTTGTCACTCGGATTGCGGAAAATTTCGCTCCGCGCCGCTTAGATGTTAATTCGGAATCTCGGCTATCTATTTTGAAAGTCTAGAGGCGAATTTGCTCGTAAGTAGCCGTGCTTGAGAGATGGATCTTAATTTGTTTTGCATCTTTACAGTTTGCCACGATTATTTCTCTGAAAGAACATTATTTAACTTTATCTATTTCGAAATTTCACCTGATTGAAAATTTAAAAGCAGCTTTTAAAAACGAGTTAATTAGTACAAATAAAAGCAGATCCTATTGAGTTAATATTTTTTTGCATCAGAACTCGTTCGCACAAATTTCTACTCCGAAAGCTCAAAACAGAGAGACTAAAACAAAAGAAATAAAGGTCGACCGACAATCGCAGCGCGAAAGGTCGGAATTCGAAAAGGTTACGCGCGCCTCCCTCGTGCAGCGGTCGTTGCATAAATCAGTGCCCCCGCTGACGACTTCATATCGCTCGGATTTGCACGGGCAGCGAGCCAAGTACAAATTACAAAGCGATCCACGGCCAATTCGCCTCCCACGGAAAGGCGATCGAGCGCGCGGCTGTCTAGTAGCTCTCTCGCTCGGGGTCATTACGGCGCGATTTTTCACCGGGAGCCCGCGCGCGCGTAAGCCTACGGGGCTCTCCTCGTCTCTCTCTCTTTCTCTCCTTGAACGACCTCGCTCGGCACCGCCCACGTGTCGCGCGCGTGCGCGCCTTTCACGTACGCTCGCCGCTGCACACGCCGCGGGACCTTCGAGAGCGGCTCGCGCTGGCTCCTGGTCGTGGATTTGAGGAGTCGGCGGTGCATCGGGCGTGCCCTGGTTTTCTGGGGGGGAAAAGTGCGAGGTTGCATTAGTCTTTTGTGCGTTGTGGTTCTCTGCTGCTGATTTTGTTTTCTATTTTCATTTGGTGATGAAAAATTAGTGCGTTTGAAGAAATATTTGTAATAACGAAAATACTTTTAAAAGAATATTAAAATTTTTGTACCTACATAATAGAATTTATGGTTCACAAATGCAATGTATTTTTTACTTTATATATTTATTTTAATAAAGACAAAAAATAACTTTAGTAAATAAAGAATAAAGCAATTAACGTAAACAAAACGGAAGGAAAATAAGTTTAACATTTATTAGACGTATTAAAACTTTATTAGTAATAATTAATTATATGCACACTATTTATTCAATGCACATTGTTAATTACTAGTATTCTTAAATCATGTACAGCAAATAACTTCATTGCTCTTGTTTATGTCACTTAAACACTGTTTAATAATAAGTAGAGCCGGTGTCTTATAAACGAACTACTTATATCCGTTATTATAATTTTCAAATTTACGCGTAATCACATGTCTTAAAAAAAACAAAAAAACGCGTAATCACATATATTTTTATTAAACAAACCACCTTTAACCTCTGGCACCTTCTTAAAAGCCACCTTTGACCTCTTGCACCTTCTTCCATCCGTTTTCCCATCTGTACTTCCACCACTCGCGGTCGACGCGAATCCGCCTGTTCTCGAACTCGACTTCCTTACCCGCCGCCTTGAGTCGCTCCGCCATCATCAGCATTTTAAAGCGCTCCTTCCTTTCCACGTAAGAGAGGGCTTCGCCGACGAACAGATTGCCCTCCGCGGCGATCTCCTTGCGCAGCTCGAAGATTTTCCTGCAGTCCTCGGCCTTCTTGAAGCGCACGTTGAACAAAATCTTGCCATTTTTCGTGCGGCCCCACTGCAGGTCCTCCCACTTGGCCAGCCTGCCCGTCCACATCCTCAGCGCCTCCTTCAGCTCGTGCTGGCTCGAATTTGTCCTCTTCCAGCCCTCCTTGACCATCAGGCACAGCTTGTATTCCTCGCGCTCCGCGTACTCCTTCGTCCAGTCGATTTTGTCGTTGTCGACGACTGGATCGGCGCGCCACCATTCATCCGGCAGTGGCTCCTTCATCCAATCGAGCCATTCGCCGTTCGCTTGCCTTCCGCCACCGGCGATGCTGCTCAAGTCGTCGATGGACGACGCCACGGTTTGCAGCGAGAGGGTCGACGTCGATCTGCCTAACAGCGGAGTGCTCGTCCCTTTCTTCGCCTTCACGGAATCGTTGAGGCTCTGGAGCTCTATTTTTAATTGCGCCAATCTCTCGCGCAGTTCTTTCTCTTCTTCCGACAGCGTCGACCGAGGCTCGAGGTTGCTGAATTCTTTTTTGAACTTGGTCAGCTCTTCTTTCAGACATTTCACGTGCGTTGTCACTTCTTCTTCGATGTCGCCGATTAAATTTTTAACCTGCTTTAATTCTTCCCCGAATCGTCCTATCACATTTATGCACGCTTCAATTTTTTCCATTGTTGCAGAAAACAACGGCACCAACGATTATTTAGAAGGTCGATTTTTAGGTTATGTGCGCAGACGCGCTTAGCGTTCTACTGATCTTCAGAGTAGTCAAACCGCACTTAATTTGCAAATAAATCAGCTCGTCTCAACAACACATCTGAATGGAATCAATGTTAAGCTTTAACTAACTATTTTATCTTACTAACTTCGACTAACGGTACTTACCTTTGCCCCAAGTAGAATCGCATCGCTGAGTCTTTCTGCTCGAGATGAATATCCGGCTGATAGGACTTGGAAAGTGAGAGCATCGACAACGACGACAGTCGACTGTGGCTTCTGCGAATGTGCTCGGCACTGACTATTCAAAATAAAGGCTAGCTAGTTAATCTGTTATGGCGGGTAGGGCGCGCTGAAGCTCACCTTTCGTCTGCTTATCCTGTGTTTATATTTCAGCCGCTATATTTATATGTTATATAATATGTTTATATTTCACGATACTGCGAAAAAATAGTTTTATCCGAAATAATGTCTTTATGTTAATTTAAAAATGGAATAAAGAACTAATTTACAATTTTTAAATTTTATCGAAAAAATACTATATTTTAATAATTGACAAGTATCGTTAAACCACAGTATTATGAATAAAATATCACCGTTTTATTTATCTTGAACAAAATTCTCTAAAAACATTCTTGCCAACTCGGCCCGCGCTGATTTATCGCAATATAATCCCGACTCTCCCGGTCGCCCATTCATTATTTGCTCTCAATGAGAGACGCCTTCGATCCGCGCGTCTAGATATCACGTGGGCAGCTCGCGTATATATATATATATACATACACGCGCAAGTCATCGCGCGAGGAGGCTCTCCGTCCAGTGTCGGATGTGTACGTCGATTCGTCATTCGTGCCGGAATGCAAGCCTGCATTGTTTATGTTAATGCGCGAGGCTTCTATGGCGATCCTGTCGGCTTGAGGTCTATTTTAATGGATTGTCTGGATTTTTGAATTAGCGTTCGAAGTATTCACGTTATTTTTGGCGTGTAGTAATAATTGTTTATTTTTTCAATATTTTAAAAGGGAATTTTGTTATTTTAAACTCACGTACTTATACGACGGGTACGGGTTGAAGAAAGTGAAAATATCATTTGCGTTAATAAAAATAAGATTATGCAGTGGCGATTACATCTCGAGCTGGAAGCAATTTTAAAGTCGTCATTGTCAATATATTACTGTTTAACAGATGTTCTTTAATAAAAGCTTTATTTATTTCTCCATTGCGAGTGATACTGACATAACACATATTTAGACACGCAATAACGATTTAATGGGAATAATTAAAACTAGACTGTAAATATAATCTATCATTTGTGTTTAAAAAACAGGTAAATGTATAGATGTTAGAAAATAGTATTGCACAAGCATTGAAATATTTTTATACGAAAATAATATTTGAACGATATAAGTACAAACATTTACAATAACTTTCCAATCTCAAAATATACAAAAACATAATTAAGGATCTAGATAACTAATTCAAATGCCAAAAATCCCACTCGTACAACCGTCACCCAATCGACCTCGACATACCCATCCGCGGAGCACCGCCTCCCGAGAAAATCTCGCGCAGCCCACACTCGTCAGCCGCCCGTCCCTTCCCGCGGCGGCTTCGTCGCGAGTCCGGCGCGCCAAAAAGTCTCCTCGCCGAGAGACTTTCCTCCGTCCGCGTCCGGAATGCGGCTCGTCGTCGGGATGGTAATAGCGGGCTTCCGTTTCCTGCGACGAGCCCCGACTCGGCAATGACTCTCGCTCCTGCTCGCTTGCGCGCGTATACATAACGACGCGCGCGCGACACGTGAAATTCTGGCCGCGGACCGGCCGGAAGTCTCGCCGCGCGGCGATTGCGGCACGCCCGACCGGCTGACTCGGGTGTGTGTAAGCCGCTGCGGCGAGACTCTCGCGAGGTCGCGATCGAGCCCCGTTAAAGACTCCTTTTCGGACGCGCTGGATCTTTTCGGCGCGATCGCTGGACGTTTTCGACGGAATGGTAGTTTTATTTTAGCGTCGATTTTCCGAAATGTTTCCCGGATGCTGTTTCAGCTTTTTATTTTGATGTTTCTTACTGTAATATTTGTAATGAGAAGCACAAGTACGATGCTTGTTTGCCTACGTAAATCAATGTTTTAAAGGCGAGGCGAATCGATTAAAAACATTTTCATTATGCACTCCGAAGTAATTATGTAAAGTGATTACAGTGCAGACAGTTACAAGTGATTTAATGAATTGTCTTTTGTAAGCCAGATAACAATAGATCGATCTCTATAAGTCAACATTTTTCGAAGCTCATATCGGGAAGCGCCCGAGAGAGAAGAATGAGAATGCAAGCTGCGTTATCTAATGTAGATGAAAACAATTTATGCCTGCCTTCGAAGCGATCTCAAAAATCGCCCTGACAAAGTGAGCCCGGTGCAAAATCGTGCGTCCGACATTTTTAGGAACTGAGAACTTAACGCACCAATTCCCAGCCGCGCAATTACGAGAACAAATGAGCCGTAACAATCAAACGTCGGCGCGCGCGCTCTCGCGTGCAGGAAGTGCAGTCGGTGCCGCCGCTCGACAAAAATTATAACGGGAGGATTGATCGAGAGGAGCGGGACTAAAATCAATTAGAAAACAAATAAATCACCATCGACGGGGCGGAGAAATCAGCGGCGCGCACCTCTTCCCCCCGGCGCAATGATAATTACGTAACGACAAGTATAAAGGGAAATTCAATTAAGCGACTCGCCAACGTATAATACCCAGCGAGATCAAAACGATGTGCAAGCCCCGGCGCGTCTAATCGAAATCGAGGCGGAATCATCCTTCTCCGCGAAGGCAGACAACAATGGCCGCGAAGCGGTTCGAAATTTTCGCCCGGACAGATAATCTCCCGCGCGGACTTTTCTCCTTCTCCCAGGCTAATTATCCGCACGACCACGTCGAGAGAGAGAGAGAGAGAGAGAGAGAGAGACGTACGTATTTCCCGGCGGGGAGACGTCGCTTGCGAAATTCATGCATCTGTCCCTCTCGCGAGAAACGCGGAATCGGGAACCCGCGCGCGCGACCCCCCGAGGCGCAACTCTCTCGAGCGGAGAGCTGCTGGCTCGGCGCTTAACGGCCGAGGAATTTCGCTCTAAGTGCAGGGGGGGGGGGGGACGCCGCGGTGCAGTTTCGGCTGCTCTCGGTCGGGCGGCTCGGTTTGCTCGGGCGCGGAGTCGGGCCGTTTTTGTCGGCGATTTGACGCCGTTAGCCGGGGTGTGATTAGGCGAAACGATCGGTTTATTTTGAGTTTGACCAAGCTGAGTGGGAGCTTCGGGCTGTGGAGAGCTATGTTGGCTTGTCCGACTCGGCAGCTGTTTTACTTGCTTTGCGGAGACTTCATGAATAATTTCTAGCGGTCCGTTTGATATACGCTTCGTCCTGGTAGCAGCTCGACGCGGAATGCGTTGGAAAAGTTTTGTCTCCATAATAAGGGCTGCGATGCGTCTTAGCGCGGAGTCTTGTTTAAACAGCCGTCTGTGAGTTCGGTGATGGTTGAAGACGACCGATGCGATATTCGTGCACTAATATATGATGAATCAAGGTCATCCAGATCGTTTCTTTTATCGAATCGATACCAGTCCGTGCATCCCCCGCGCGACATGAAGCGATTATCTTCGCAATGGCACAAGTATAATACTTGAAATTATCGTGCGTTTGTTATATCGCAAAAATGGAAATAGCTCATACGTTTTTTTATAATTTTAATGAATTCGTAAATACAATGCAAGTCGAAAATCACAAATTGCGAAAGCTTGCTGTTACAGGGACTAGAAAACACTTTCTTGTACGGATGGTCGATAAAATAAGAGTATCTTTCAATCGTTTTAAAGTTCATAACTTTTCGCACATTACGCGAAAGAAAACAATTGTATAAATTTTTGTACCTGTAAACGTTAAAGTACAATGACCTATTCAGAATGCATCTGCAGGAACATATTTTCTCCAAAACTTTTAAAAATTATTAGAACCAATCCACTCGAAGAAATGAACGAAAGTCTATTATTCTTTTTTTCAATCCCCCAATATTGTTTTGTCGAAAGTGCGTCAGCATCGCCGGAATCTAGCCATTACCTAACGCTTTTCACACGGTAAACCCCCCCCTCCGCACTCGAAGAAATCTTCCGAAAAAGCCTTCTCCGCGCACAACAGGAAGCGATAAGAAAAATCCTGGAAACTAATTGCTCCGACCAAAAAATCTCCGCACCGACGTTTCTCCTTATACGCCGCTCTCTCTCTCTCTCTCTCTC
>JAWWEM010001044.1:3095-13502 GCA_035582935.1 Ormyrus thymus | reverse complement strand
CTCTCTCTCTCTCTCTCTCTCGCCGTCTCGCCGATACATCAGTCCGACAAAAGGATCGCCGGCAAAAAAGGCCCGCACCACTGCTCCACCCTAATAAAAGCCGACTCCGGCGCGGAGCTGGAGAAAGAGAGCGAGAGAGCATTGCGCAATTCGGCTCTCGATGAAATAGTTTTCGTGGCGCAGCGCTAATTTTCGCGCGTTACGTAAACGCGAATCGCAGCCCGAGATAGAGAGAGAGAGAGAGAGCACAAGAATTCCGCGAAACATCGATGAGCCCGTTTGCACGGGCGAGCAAACAAAACGCGAAAAGTGCGCGCGACGTAACGCCGACGTGGGCCCAGAGAGCCGGGCGCCCCGAGGGTAGGCACGACTGCGCACGAGCCCCGAACGAATCGATCGCCGGCGCCCGATAGTTTCGGCACGTTTCGCTTTTTCGCGATGATAAATTGAGCCGAATATTGCTGGGGGAGCCGATCGATCGGATATCTTCTTTATCCGGGAGTCGCCATTGTCTTGGAATTGCGCGTCGGGGGGAATCTTCGGCGCTAATCGGGGTATGTTAATTAGACGCGGGCTTGAAAAATTGCGGCTTAACAAGGCAATTGTTTTAATCGTTCGAGCCACTGGCTTTCGCTTCGAAATTGCCGGCATATCGAGGAAATTGTAAAAGATTTAATCGACGCGCATTGCGGAATTTAATTGTTAATTTGTAGGCAAAAGAACGTGCAGCTCGAAAATGCGTTAACCAAATGTCGAAATCTCCCTGCGATCTCCATTGTTTCGAGACGCGATGACGAACCGGCGTGTAGCAACTGCACATTACTCGCGAGGCGGCGATATCGAGCAGTCGACATTAACATTCATTAAAATATTTATGAAAAAAAAAAAAAAAAACGATACACCGCGCCGATCTTTATCTCCTATTATAAACGCCGTGCGACTGCGATTCTTCTCCGCGACGACTTGAACGCCGGCAGATGGAAGTATTCTAATGCACGAAACGAGCGAAACGTGCCGGGTTATTATCCCGGCGGAAACAAAAAACTTTCACCCTTTTAAAGAGAAATTTCCATAATACGGCCGGGCCCGCGAATTCGAGCGCAGTCACCCTCTCTTAAACGGCGATATCGTCTCTCGCCTCTCTCGGCGGAGCTAAGCAGAGCAGAAGAAAAAAAAATGTACCGGCGGCGCGAACGCCTCGCGACGACCTCGAGTCGTCGCACTCTCTCGCGCGTGCGCGTCCGTTTTCCCGCGCGAGATCGCGCTCGGCGATATCCCGCCCGAGAAAGCTTTCAGCGTCGCGTCAACAATCGGACTCGGCTCGGTGTACGCGCCCGTATAGAAAAATGAAAGGAAGTCTGAGGGAGCCCCGATAAATCACGTCGCGAAAAGCAAGCCGCCAACGCCGCCGCCGTCGCGCGAAAAAAAGGCCGCGGCGAGCCGAGTGTAAAAAGGAAAAAGAACAAAAAAAAAAAAAGAGAGAGAAAAAAGAACAGCGGCGACGGCTCGCGAAATTCCGCGAATCAGGCCGAGGATAATCATCGGACTGGGCAGGAATGTGGGGGGTGATTATATGTAAGAGCTCCGTCTCTTTCTCTCTCTCTCTCTCCCGATGTAAAGACTCGGCCCAGTTTTTCGCCTTTTACGACCTGCCATTAGTTCGAGTTACGATCGCAAATAATACCGGCGAGAAAAGCCGCGAGCGCCGAGGAGTCGCGGGTGACGCGCGAGGAAGATCGCGTCCGCGCGGGAGAGGCGTCGCGGGATGTCAAGCGGGGTTACTCGAGTTTAATGACGCGCGACTCGCCGAGGTAAAAGTGAGAGAGACCTGCTTAATCATAACGTGCAGCGCTCGTCGGGGGGAGGGGGAGGGCTGGCCGATGCGGAGGAGATACCGCGGAGAGGAGAGAGACAATTGAGGAGTCGCGTGCCGATGGGAAGTCGCTTCGGGAGCGTTCAATGGGTTCGAGTGCGTCGGCGAATCTCGCGGGCTGAGTGCGACGGCTTTTGCTGCGACGTGCAGATGTGCTGCTGGAAGAAAGTATGCAGGATGCGCAAAGCGGATTCTTTGCGAGTGTAAAAAGTTCTTTATTGTATTCGTTAGCTTGACGGTTAAAATGTTTTCTAACTTTTTTAGAATTGAAGGCTCCGAGTTAAGTGGAAGAGTGAGTTTTTACTCGTTGAAAGAAAAAGTAAGAAAGATGATGTCTAACTTAATTTAGCAATCTCCGGAGGGAATAAAACTTATAATCAAAGTGCAAATTACTATAAAATATAAAATGAGCGTCCAATTAGAATATTGAATTTGTATCTAACTACAGTATGATTTTTCATAATTAATAATGAGCATATTTTTCTACTTGAGTTGCTTTTTAGAACCGTGAATATTATAAAAATACAATTTCTTACCGCCACCTCGTTGAATTCAAAGTAATATTTCTATTGAAGGATTCATTTCATCCTAATAATTTTGTTGAAAGTACAAACTTCAAACAGAAATGAACTGTGCGTTCAATTTTATTTGCTTTTTAAGGATTGCATAAAATCTCACATAATGCATTAATCACAGGTATCTAACCGAAAAAAGTATTATTGAATTACTTGGCAAGGATTATGATGACCTGTATTGATTTGGAACGAGTTAACGCAAGCTATTAAATAAGCTGCAACTTTTGAGAGAAACTAGCTTATTTGCATCGTTACGTTACGCCTATAAGATGCAAAATTTTAAATACAAATTACTCGAAAATAAGACTTATATCATCATTTGTAAATGTTATTTCATCTAATTATCTTTGTATCGTTACGTATTAATCATAATTCTATCTGTTTGATATTGAATAAGTTTCGATTTTATTAACTTTAGTAAACTATTTTACATTTTTATGCAAAGTTGTACAGTTGAATAAATAATTAAATATGTAAAAGTTTTAACTTTTGCTAAAAGTTTCCGTTTACTTATCAAGATTTGCCAGTCGAGATTTTTTTTCAATTTTAATATTTTACATAGTTTTCAAATATGTATATTTTGAGAATGCTGACCTTTTAAAGATTTCTTAAGAATCTGCATATAAATTGGTACTGCTCGAATCACTGCTGCTGCATTTTCTTGAAATACGAGAATTAAGCATGCTCCTTTTGAATATTACACCTATATTTCGCGATATTTAAAGTAGATAGAAAGTAGGAAATTCCCAATTAATCCTAATATATACATACAAGCATTTTCTCCCGAATGCAGCTCCACCAAAAAGCTAGTACAACCATCTAGCAAGTCTAACAGTTCATCTACAAATCTGTCGATACCTCCCACGACGATCAAGCACCGATCAAAAATCATTTTCATTCCCACTTAAAAAAAAAACGTCACTTCGTAAATACAGCATCCAAAAAAGAAACTCCAAGCCCGAGCGGAAAATCTCAGCGCACCGCGCGCGTCCTTCAAAGCATTAACCTTCCCCGAGCCAGCGGTTTATTACCTTCTAATCGGCCGGTTAAGAAAAGACCGCCGCGGGAAAGGCGGAGCGGAGCCCGGCGCGATCCCGCCGCGCACCACGCCCGACTCGGACGGAACGGCGGGCCTTATCAAGCTTCCCCGACGCGGTCCGGCGGTGGCAGCTCGGCCGGCTCGCTCGCGCCGAACTCGCGCCTCTACGTAACGTGAAAGGGTCACCTGCGGGGCCAGCCCGCGAGGCAAGGGAGAAAGAGCGGACGGGATATTAGGAAGCTTACGTAAAATGGCAAACATCCGACGCGACCGGAGGAGGCGTCCTTCGCGAATCGAACGCGGGGCTCTCGACCGATGCCCAGCTTGGCCGGGTCGTTGATTAACGAGCCGCGCGCGTTCGGGTAATAGTAATCCGCGCGAGAGCGCGCTTGGCTTAATGGGCAATTGACACCTCGCGCGAATAAAGGCGGTCTTTACTTCGTCGGGTTATTTATTTCCAGGCGGCTCTCCGTGCCTCGCGGAGCGTAAATTTATTCGCTCGGCGTAAATACCGGGATCGATAAACACGTCAGTGCTCACTCGGTGCTCGCACGCGCCTGAATCGGCTCGACAAAGGAATCTTGACAAGTTTTCCCGAAAACGGTACAGACGATATTGTATTTCACCTTGAAGGATTTTTATGCGCGCTCTTAAGCTTACTGTTTACGCTCACTTTCTGGGGAGCACGGCAATTGACGAAATTAGTCGAGCCCAATTTACGCCCACGCGTACTTAACGTTCTACACGTGGCTCGAATTTATTTATAGACCCCAGGCGGCTGCAATTGACTCGAGCCTCGAGTTTTTCGCCCGGTGGCCGAGTGAAGAAAAAAAAAACAAGAAAAATTCAGCGATTTCCCGGCGCCATCGGACGCTGGAAAATAATGAATCACCGACACGCGCGACTTCGCCGGCCGGGGCACTCGAGGAAACGAGGCAAAAGCGCCGCTGCCATTATGCACGCTCGATACCTCAATTGAACCTCGCGGGATTCAGCTTTCCATACAATCGCCTTCCCGCCGGGCACGGCGCTTCCGCAAAACCACCGTACGCATAAATCCGCGGGCGAGAGGTCTTCATTATGCGGGCCTTTAAAAGGAGAGTCCCGATCGACGTCGCCGCCGCGTCCCTATTATGATTTTCTCCCCGTTAAGTTTTCTGAAAAGCAAATACGCGCCGCGCCGATTCTCGATTCAATATAATTCCGCCGGCTGTCTTGTGTGCGTCGGACCTCTCCCCTCCCCTCTTTTTCCCCCCTTTCTCCCGGCGGCGGCGGCTTGTTAGGAGCGTCTGATTGATAATACACTCTTGACTTGTCATTCCGCCTTTCTCTCTTTTTGCGCGGATGATTTCGCTTTTTTCTCCCGGAGTTCCTCTTCGTTTTTTTTTTTCATTGTATTCGGTGAATGCTGATTGTGTATCGCCGGCTATTGAGGAGGCTTCCCAGATATTGAATTAATAAACTTCTTTACTGCATTTCTTTGCTGCTTTAGATCTTGCATTGATGAGTCTTTTAATTTACAGGCGTAGAAGGCAATTTATGCATGCCTTTGATTCATTTCACAAAGCCACTGTTCTGAAAAGATACTTCCTTTTTGTTGTACGGATAGAGATTTATTAAGAAAGAACGTAAGTTTTAAACTTTGAAGCTTCGGTGCCTTGAAGTTAAAAACTAACCACGACTCTTTTACTCAAGGCAAGTCTCTCGCGCCGTCCTTGCGGACCTTCTCCTTTGCCTTCATTCTTCAGTAACGAGAGGCGAAAAATACGAGTTATGATCAAAGGGTCACTGGGGAATAGTTAAAATTGCAATGTGGTAATAATGAAATTAACAATAAATTATATTTATACTTGTTGATAACAGTTTTAAACTTCTTAAAAGTATTATCAACATTCGTCAGAATAATTATGCTTGTCAAAATATTAATGAACAAATTAAAGTCTTACAGAAAAAGCTTTGCCTTTGAAAAACAAGTTTGAGTAATCTTCGGACACAGAATACAAATTTTTTTCAGTTTTCACGTTTTTACTCAAAAACTAGTTTGCAAAATGGCTTGAAGTTCTTACAGATTATAGCTATTTATATTCTAAAATATACATGAACGCAATTATCTTTATTCCTGATTTAATTTACCGTATGACTATACGCAAAGCGTTGAAGTAATAGCAGCCTCACGTTTTCAACTTCAGACTTCAGCAGCTGTATTTGGTAATCGTGATCTCATATCCTAGGCAGACTACTCTGGATCGTCTTTCACTCTCGAATGGTACATCGTGGATTTTGAACTTTCTATAATCGAAAGAATTTCTGTAATTCCTAATTGGCTGTCGGATCAGTTTATAATCAGATTTTCCGTTCGAAAGTGTGAAATCGCTAATTATTAGAAATTCAAAATATGTTTGCATTTTTATACAGCGAGAATTACTGAATCTCGTAAAGTAGTAAAAAGAATTCATAAATTTAATTCTAACAAACAATTGGACAAAGAACTTTTACTCCAGTACATGATCTTCATAAAATAATGATGAAATTTAATTTCCTTTCAATAGTGAACTACAAATTATGTTTATAATATAATTAACACATTCTTCAGACGATTACACGGGAGCCTTTAGAAATTTAATCCCTCAAACACGACCTGCTCAAGCAATTATGCCGAACGCAAGTTCATATAAAAATGAACGTCACGTACAAATGAAAAGCTTACAAATCTCCTCTTCGACTGCGACCTCCTCTCCTCCCAGTCAAAGATCGTAAACTATCGTCCGCCCGACGAGCCGCAGGAGAAAGAGAACAGGAAAATAACGAGCGAGCGAGCCTCGGTCAAGGTGGACAATGCGAAGGCGAGCACCGCGCGCAGCCGCGTGTCACGCGCTCTTTGCGTCAGCTAAGTAGCCCCGGCAATCGTAAACATCCGAGACGAATGGCCTTAGCCCGCGAGTGCGCGGGAGCACCGCCGCGGAACTGCGCCGGAGTGTGCGGGAAAACTCGAGCGGGCGCGGGAGAGAAAGAGAGAAAAGTCGAGCCGTCGAAGGAGAAGCGCGGCGATGCTTCGTTTCTGCAAACGAGCGGCTGGCCGCCGGGTGATGCGAGGCTTAAATCTTTTGAAAATTACAGGGCGCTGTTGGTGCTTGAATCGGTACTGAGTTCGAGCGATAAATCCAAAAGTAAATCGAGACTAGATTTTAAAAATCAAGGCCTTATCTTTCGTTTCGTGTTCCTGCGCAATAAGGCTTGAGGAAAAATCCTCTGAATTCCGTGGTTTTCTTGATGAAAACAAAAAACAAAAAAAAAACATATGTTTACTGATTAGAAAATTAAAGTGTGCCCGCTGCGACTCTTACTTTTAAAAAAAGCATTTATAACCATTTTCCTTTCTTTGATCAAATTTATGGTTTGCAAAAAAGGAAAACTTGGCGTGCGCAAGCGGAGAAATCTAGTTAGATCCTGTAGCGGGGTTCAATATATCGCGAGTAAGTAGTTCAATAACGAAACGTGTTTTGGCTCTAGCACACATTCGGTTTTCGCTCATATTTATCTAAATATCTTACGTTCGGATAATTGTTTTTATAATGCAAAACAGGCCGTAATTTAACGTTGGGCGCACTGCCAAGTGAGACTGCGCTCGTTTCCAAAATTAATTCATATTCATTTTTATTGTTTCAGGTAAGCCCAGCACACTTTACGTCGTATTGTAATTAAAGTCGCCTGCTGTATCGTGAGTAAATGTAAAAATTGCACTGTTATAATTATGGGAAAGCGTATACAGTTCATTCATTGAAATGAA
The DNA here is from genome assembly GCA_035582935.1 of Ormyrus thymus. Taxonomy (NCBI): domain Eukaryota; kingdom Metazoa; phylum Arthropoda; class Insecta; order Hymenoptera; family Ormyridae; genus Ormyrus; species Ormyrus thymus. The sequence continues at coordinate 6,228 of JAWWEM010001044.1, read as the reverse complement.
TCCCATTTGCAATGTTTGCCGTCGCGGTTAACGCAAATGGTTATGTAAAACACGGATCAATTTGTTAAAATAGCAATAAGATTTTCTCTGCGGGCCGTACACATTTTTTAGAAAGTATCCTTATTTTTTCTAAACGAGTGCTATCCCATCGTTAATAGAAAGTCTGATATTTTCATGCATATATTTCTATCGCTTGAAATTAAGCTGCAGTTCGATGTGAACTTGAAAAAGTTACATTTATTATAAATTAAGTTATTATACTTTAAAACATTTATTCAACAGAAGTTTATCGGTACACAATTATCAGTTTTAAAATGAATGTAGAAAGGGCTACAGTGTTCAAGTGTCAGACATTTTCAATAAAGTTATTTATAGGTACGAACCTTTTATCGCTTTGATAAAGTGACTGGAACGGGCTTTGCACGCAATTCCAAAAACAAAAACAACATTAAATTTTCAAACACGCTTTTCGATCAGCTCGAAAGGCGCACTACTCCGCCTCGTGTGCACCACGAAGCTTAAAAAACTGCAATTTTCAAGCACGCCGTAAAACAAGCCACCGTAAACAGCGCTCTCCGATCGAGCCCTCCGAAAAAAAGGAGTCGCGATCGGGAGAAAAGAAAAGCGGAGCGACGCAAGCAAAATAAGAGGCGAGACGACGAAAGCTGTGTCGCGACACGCTCGCCGCTTTCGATTCGCCGCAATAATTCGAGCGCTCCGCGGAGTCTTGCCCACGCGCCGATCGCGGCGGCCGAGTTATGACGCCTTCTTTTTTTTTTTTCGAGAGAGAGAGAGAGAGAGATTGATTTGCGGCGCGCGCTCCGCCGAGTAATGGAAAATCGTTTGTTACAAACGCGCGCGCGCTCTGAAATTCTAAACGATCGCGTTTACGCTCCGACTTAGTCGGCCGGCCGGTTGTCAGTCGTTAGATCATTTCAAAGCGCGCGCTTTGTGCTTTTTCATTCCGAGCGACCGGCGCGCCGGTAGTTCATTAATCAGACGCAATTACTTCATTTATTAGGCGATTTTTTTTCGCTCGCCGCGCGGCTGGTAATTCGAGGCGAATTTATCGCGAGCGTTTTGCGCGGCCGATTCGGATAATTAAATGAGTTGTCCGCAGTGAGTATATTAACGAAAACGTGATAATTGGACGAATGGAAAAAACTGCAGCATGTATATTTGTAAACTCCATAATTCGTGCAGAGAAATTAAAGTCAGTTCAAATGCGCTGCGTACACGCAAGCAAAGGCTTAAAAGCCTTTGACAATTTCGATAAACGGGGGGATCTTCGATCGGCTTAACTTTTACGGAAATGAGGAAACGTCGAGGGGCAAGGACGAAAGTGAGCCAGGTGCAATAGATGCCGGCAAAGTCGGTGAAAACGATGAGATCTTTGATTATTATTATTATTATCCTCGCTTCCATCTACACATCCTCGTCGTTAAAAGTCGCGTGGCTGAATTATTGTTCCTACGTACGTTGCTCGCGGCGCGTAAATTTTCTTCGCGGAAATTTATAATATTAATTTATAATATTCGCCGCGTTGCGCGACGCTATCAAACAATCATTAATTAAAAGTTGCGGCAGGGCAAAAGAGGGTTTTTCGTTTTTTCGCCGCCGAGTTCGGACTCGATTTTATTATTCAATGTCCGTTATTAACACTTTTCTCGGCGGTGAAAGTCATTATAGGAACGAGTTCGGCGTTTGAACCAAAAAGTCGCTAAAACTCGTGAAGAATGACATTAATTGTAACGTGCCTTACGCGTTTCAAAGCGCGTACGGTATTAATAAAAACACTTTTTCAACGCGTAATTACAGAACAAATTAGGCTTCATTTTATTTGGCATTGCATAAAAGCCTCACTTTAATGAAAAGTTTCGGAGGGGCTTTAAACGTGCCTTGTAAATCAAAATAATAAATCAATTTTATTGAGATGTTGACTATGCGTGCATTTTTTACGTAACCAGTTCGTAGCTCTTTGTAAATAGCTAATTAATTTATATGCTAAGTAGCTGCAGCTCGGCGATTAAGCGGGCTTAAATTATTTCAGACTGTAAAGAAGTACTTATTTCGTTGTCTCAATGCCTCTAAACTTTTATATCGTTATTATTAAAGCGTAACGATTAAGAAAAGAACAATAGTCCGCGGTAAACACTGTAATAATAATAATCTTATTAAAGCATAATCGACCGCTTAGAATATTCCCATGGAACAACGAGCTGCGATTTATAATAATTAATAAACGTAATACAACAATTTACGATCTCTACCAACGACTCCCGGTGAACAGTTCCACATAAATCCACCTGCATCCTCCCCCCTCCCCCCCCCCAATCGCTGCCACCGAACTAAATCATACCCGCTGCTTTGCAAGAATCATTTATGCTGCAGCTCGAAAAGAATATTGCTCCGCGCACCTTTTGCCAGCGCCTCCGATTTACACGTGCGTTGTCGCCCGACGTGCGCTCTCGACAACTCCCTCGTTATTACATTGCAACGTAATGTAGGTAAACTCGGCGGACAATTGAAATAGCCGAGCCGCGAGATACGGCCGCGCGCATTGCGATAATGCGCGCGTAATATAATGGACGATAATTTAAGGAAAATACATATAAATTTCGCCCGGCTCTCGCCTCGCGCCACCGTCAATAACCGCGCAGCGGTTCGAGTGTATTTTGCAATTCGCTGCGGCGCGCGTCGAGCCTTAAAATCGACCGCGTCATCTCGCGAGCGCGGACGCTAAATCACGCGCCATTGTGTATAACGGCGCGCTCGGGTTCGCGCGAGGATGTGCGCGCGAGTGGCTCAAAGCTGCCGCCAAGTTTTACTTTAGTACAATGCGGCAGCCGAGGCGTTCAATGTCGAGCTGGATTGATCTTGAGGAGGTCGGAGGCGGACTTTAGCCTTCGGACTTCATTGCCGATATAATAGTGTCCAAATTTGATCAGAACCGCTTGAGAGGAGCTCGCGCCTTAAAAAGATTTTGCCGACTGCACTTGGGATCGAATGAGAGTAACTGCATTGCGCGCGAATGAAACGCCGATATTCAAAGACAAAATATCGATCCATTAATAAAAGTGACCCATATTTCATGCGCGAATTGCACCGCCGTGCCATATTAATTTCCGCGCTC
>JAWWEM010001027.1:0-35717 GCA_035582935.1 Ormyrus thymus | reverse complement strand
AAAAAACTTTGTTTAAATAAAATTCATCAATATAAAAACTACACGTTTATTTCCTTGTCCCTCAGCCACCCACCACATTCGGGACAAAGTGCTACGAAAAATAAATATACACAATTGACTTCCGCTTTTTAAGAATAACAATATTTTAAAGTTTAACTAAATTAATACATGAAATTATCGAAATAATATTAGACTGAATTTACAGTGTTAAAACAAACACAAGATGGATATTAAAGCGAAACGACGCTCAACTAATTATCGGCAAAACGGGCAGAGTAGCACGGAAGGACGAGCGGAAGGTCAGCGCACGGAGGCTGTGCAAAGTCTGACTGTCCATTTGGCTTCTGGTCGTCTCGATAGTTCGGTACAGAGGTGGAAGAGGTAGCCGATGCTGCCCTTCCTCCGAGAGGGTTTTCCCCTGCAGGTATCCGGTGTGCTAGGGGAAGACCGCGCCGACCCTTTTTTGACCTTTTTCTCCGAGCGCCGTCCGTGGGCCAGATGTTCGACTCGGTCGGATTGCTCAGCCGTCGTGTTTTACAATTATTCTTTTACGGCTACATTTTCTAACTTATTTTATACAGATGTTTTAACCCCGACGCTTACAATAATATAAAATGTTCCTTAAACAGTTTAAAACGCACGTACATTTTACTGCGGTCTTACGGACGTGCGTACGCGCAGGTATAATGGAGCACCGGATCGTGCGTCGCGGTCGGAGAAACTCGAAGCGGTCTAAGCGCAGTAAAAACTCTACCAGTTCTGAGACACATGGAGGCCCACACAACGCCTTCCACAGCCTTGCCCTCGAGCCTGACGGCCCCAGCTCTGCCTTGCGGCTTTCCTGTGCACGTGGGGACCCGCATATACCATGGAGCCAGCTCCCTCTCGGGATCCTAATAGTCTCAGGGCGCGCCAAGGGCTGCCCCTAACTTGGCTACACAGCCACGAATCGGCAAGCCGATTTGCGCAAGTCGGGCTAGGCCAAATGTCCAGAAAAAACTCAATTATTCAAATTTATATCTGCGCCTACGGCTCGCTTTAAACCTCGTCGGCCGTTCGCCTAGCTCTATTCGTAACAATAGATGAACCTTGAATTTTCGAAGGGGTTCGTTTTGGTGAAACTTTTGCCTCGGAAAAGAGAATTTTTATTTTATCGATGAAATTTGCTGCATTTTATGTAACGGTGAAGTATTTTAGACTTTTCATCAACCCTTTATAACAAACTTGTTTTTTATGAAAAAGAAAAAAAAATCAGTAATCCCTGTTGAAAAGATCAATGTAAAAAGTATTATGTAATCTTGAAAAAGAGAATTCTTTGATAATTGTCAAATTTCAACGTTTTTATTACAAAGCAGCAAAATTTTATTGACCTATACACTGTAAAAAAAACCTTAAATTTAATGCATGTGCTGGACGTTTATTTTTTGTAATGCACTAAAAATGTATTTACATTAATTTTACATTAATTTTAATGTACATGTGCGAAATTCAATGCAAATACATTATTTTTAATCCATTGAACTGGAAGTTTATTTCATTTTTTTTACAGTGTATATTTCAAATAAAGAGAACGAAAGCTAGCTTTTACGACCCGAGAGCAAACAAAAAATACATTTAACTTTTATTCGAGCCGACACGCAGGCTTGTAATATTCATCAGCCCCCAAACAATAGACACTTAAGCCCGGCGCCCTCTGTTCACTAAACAAACTAAGAAACTAAAAAAAAAACCGGACGATCCGTATTTTTCGTCCTTTTTTTTGACGCGCGGTAGTTTATTTGTTTACGCCAGGAAGAGGAAAAACGGCGATCGAAAAATATTCTCGGCGCGCCCCCTGTCGAGGGAGGGGGTCGGTTGTATATTCGATTTTAGGCGCGCGCCCGAATTTTTAGCCAACTTTTTTGCGCCGCCGCGAGATGGAACGGAAATCGGATTTCGCGAGCCGAAGGCAGCTCGGACTGCGCGACGCGATAATATCCTGCGAAGCGGCAGAGACGCGAGTTCGTCGCTTTTTTTCGGCTCGGCGTGCTTTTGCTTTTTCTTTTCGGATTTATGGAGCGAATGCTGTTAACCGACTTTTTACTTTTATGGCGCCGGGGGTTTTTGAGCTCTTCCCTTTATTGGATTTTGAAAAGCAAGAACATTTTCACAGTGGTTTTTCCAGTAAAATTATTAGGAAATTCAAAGGATTGGATTTCGTTCTTGTGCTACCTTAAGTTTTTGAGCGGTGATTAAAAAATACTGTTTAATCTTCCCTTCATGACAAAATAATTTAAATAGCGCAATTTTTATTAATTGTTTTTGATAATAAAAATGCGGAATACTTCTTTTTATCTCTTTGTGAGTTGTTATCGGCTTTATAACGATCCTTCAGTATCTTAATGCTTGCATATCGTACATATTATCATGGCAAATAATAAATATCGATTAATTTTGACTTTGGATTCAAATACCTTCACAATATTTATATTTGCTTGGCTTTGTTTGCATTGTATTACACCGTACCAACTGCATCAAGTACCCTTATTACACAATCAAATAAATAAATCACTCTGCAAATACTAACCGGCAAAATCAATCAATCGCCATTACGACAAATACCCTCTCGAATATACGCAAAAAAGCTCTAGAAATCTCTGAACGAAATCGCTAAAATCCAAGCCGGCGGGCACTCCGACCTCATTTGCAAGTATTTATCATAAAACGACGTAAATTGATAACCAATAATAATCCATTCTGCTTCGGCTCGCAAATTAATAGCGAATCGAGTGCGCGGCGCGCAACATCGAAAAACCGGCTGCTAAAAAGGCTAAAGGTCGCGGGGATCGATGATAATTTCGCCGGGAATTATCGGCAAAGTGCGGCCGTCTCTCGAGCAATTAACTGCTGATTTCATGAGGGCTTTTGACGATTACGCGTCGCGACGTTGACGCGCGAAATCATGTAAATTGAATTATTCGGCGCATTTGAATTTTGTCCTCTGAACGGCGGACGTTTCGGCCCTCGTAATGGATATCGGAATGCTTTTGCAAAAATGCCGAAATGTAACGAAGCTACGCACCGGAAGCTGCCGCGCTGGAAATTTTTTACCGGCTTTATTGCGTTAGAGAAAAGGGCAGTTTACGCGGAGCTCTGCGAGTCGACGTGGAATCCGGTTTTAATTTATTGACAATGAAATGCTTAATGAAATGGTTCGAAAAATTAGCGACGAAGATTAAAATTTTGAACTTTGTACTTCGATTAGGTTTTGGAAAATGTATTCTCAAAATGCACGTTTTGTGCAAAAAAATGTTTCATTTTTTACAAGTGTAAAATTAAATACTTTGTAGAATGTGAAAAATTATTACCTAGTAGACAATAATAGTACTGCATAGTAGACAGCAGTTTTCTAGACAAGTGACAACCGAGTCCCGCGTTGCTTATAACTTGAACAACAATTAACCGACAGGCGAATGTCCAATCCGCCAGTACAGTTTATCAAGAAATAAATGTTTTTAATTTTATACAAGCAGCTTAAATTGAATTGATATTCCATCATGAAAATAATAAGTAAATAAATAGTTTTCAAACCAGTTGTAAATTGCCCGTAATGAAGAAACTGACAAAGCATCGACCTCAAGAAAGACATTCCGAAGAACAACATTGCTAAAATTGGAAAACCTGTCGGCTCTTAGTCAAATCCGAAACAAGTGCCTTTACGCATTTACGCACTTTGTCGAGTAGCGGAAAAATCACGGCGGCGCGCGTTTAATTTGCATCGCCGGCGGGGGCCGAAATAACAGTCGAATTGTTTTCTAAGTGCTCGCGCCGATAAAAGCTTCGAACTTCCCCCCCCTCCCTCCCCCGGCATTCCTGGTCTTTCGCACGGAGCTTAATGAAATGTGTTTTTTCGTAACTCCTATAAAGCCGCGATATATGTACGCGGAATAAAAAAAGCAAAAAAACTCGCGTCGACTCCATTTGAGAGTAGATTTTTATGACAGCTGGGTATTTATGAGTTGAAAGGAGCTGAATGTACTTTGATTCTTCGCGGGAAAAAAAGCTTTTCATGATACTTTTTATATCATTTGAAATTAAAAATCGTCGAGTATCGGTTTTTAAAGTCTCTCAATTAATATTTTTTACGAATTGTACAAACGCAGATTCCCGAATTCAATATGCCGTAAATATGCAACCATACTTCATTTAAAAAGTGTCACGGTCGTGCAGACGAATTTATTCGAAATACCGAATAAAATCATACGAAAAATTCTTCGCTTTAAAATCTCCGGCAGACCCGCGTCCCTTTCGAAAAATCAAAGCCCCGACCTACGAGTGGCCTTGAACGAACGCGCAAAAAGCTCTCGACGAGCTCTTTCGCGAAAAAAAACCACTCTCGGCCGTAAAAAAACGAGCGAAATTTTATTCCAAACTCGGGGGGCAGCTCTGATTACGTCCTCCGGAGACATTAAAATTGACGCCGGACGAGCGGCGGTGAATAAAATCGCGCGCGCTTCCAGCTGCGCCGCGTTTTTTCCCGTGAAATCGAATATAAAAATCCGAGGCTCGCGTAAAAAGAGGAGCTGGGTCCTTCCTCATTTTTGACATCAGCGTTTATTTGTCGATTGATATGTTGCGTCGCATCGTCGGAATAAAAGGGAGTGCCGACGGCCCTTGTTATTTCCTCGTTTTTTTTTTGACGAACACGCGTCGCGGATGGACGAACGGTGTATTTGCCCACAGCGACTTTGAGCTTCGGGATAATAATGGAAAATGCGCGTTGTTGCGTTGTGCATTACTGCTGAAACGTTGTTTGCACGTCATTGCGAATTCTTTTTCGCGTCGCGCAATTCGAATTAGAATGCGTATGTATCCGTGAGGGACGGCAGTCTCATTACAAAGGTAATAAGCGAGAAACTAGTTTATTTTATTTTGTTTCAACAACACATTTAGCGAGTCACTCTTTATATATGGTGACATATTTAATCAAGTTTTAATTCGCTAAAGTTGCGAAATAAGAGTGTAGGCCAGAATTTATGTTTATGTTTAATTACGGATGAAATTCGTGGAATATTGAGAATAAGCGCGGTACGAATCTAATACCGATTATTAAGAATTATATTACTTTTTGTAAATTTCAACAACTTTTTAACTAAACATCCCTTTACCTTTCAAAAGTGACTTAAAATAGAGATAAATTCAAAGGAGCTGTTTGAAGCCTTAATTCGAGGCTATCTTCACCGCCATGTATAAAAATATGCATGCATTATAAGATAAGAGTGAAATTTACAAGTAAAGCTCTTAAAATGAAAATATTTGAATCTTCTAAAAAAAATCAGTCCCCGAGAAATCTCGCCCGTAACAGTTAGGTAGCACTGCGTACATTTCCGCGCACTTCCCGAAACAAAAGAGGCCCGCCAGCCGTAAAAACACGCGCGTCGCATAAAAAGCGGCTGCGGGACGGCGGCTCGGACTTTGCTCGCGACCGCAAACACACGGAGGGAGTAAAAAGGAGGAGAGAGAGAGAGAGAGAGCTGCGCGTATTCAAATAGGCGAGGGTCGGCCCGAGAATCACGTCCAGCGCGCGGCGGCCGCGGAGATTCAGAAACTCTGCGGGTGGCGGGCGGCGTTCATTTGGCCCTGTTTGTTCTTGGCCGGCGGAGTCCCGGAGGACGCATCGGCGCCGTGACTTAATTACACGCCATTCAGCCGAGGCGCGCGGACCTTCCCCGGGCCGGGGCTGCGCTGCCATTCAGACCCGACTCAATGAACATGTAAATTGTTTGCGTTGCCGGCGAGCTTTGGGACGACGACGGAGCGGACGCCTACTCTTTTTCGAGCGCGCGCTTTTTGCCGGACTCTCTCCCCGGGCGAGATTTCGGGCCGGGCGAGGAACTGCGAGCGCGGCGCTTGCTTCTTCGCTGATTTCAGTTCTTGGGACGGACGAATTTTGGAAACGAGAAGTATATTGTTATACTTTTTAGTCGTTTTCAGAGGATTTTTTGTTTAATATTGTTGAAAATTGTAATGATAAGATGAGAATTCATTTGGTATTTTAAAGGGGTCAATATTTTGTCAAAAAAAAAGTTAAATTATTTACAAACAAATATAAGATATCATGTGTTTAAAGTATGTATAATTTGTGATAAAATGAGCCAAGGTAGAAGATTCTAGACTTATTTTATCCAAGAACATTCAAAATTTTGGCTTTGACGTAACTTTTTTGACTAAATAATTTTTAATATTTAAAAACTAGTGTTCGAATAACTTCAATTTTATAAATTTATACAAATTGTTAATTTTACAAAATAGTGATTCAGATAATTTTAAAGTATACAACTCTTCAGACCATAATAACATCAGTTTCCAACAATTTACGTCAAACCAGGTCCACATCTGTTCAATGGTTCAATCTGTAAGTTACGGCAAAGCCAAAATTTAGAATGCGGCATATCTCTAAATAAAATGAGCCTGCGGATCTTCTGCCTCGGTTCATTTTACCACAAATTCTGAATATTTTAAGTATTTTATATTTATTTGTATGTAGATATAATTTAAATTTTTTATACAGGTTTTACGCAAAATATTGACTAGGTTAAGACCCTCTTAAACAATTTCAAGGGCTTTTCAAAACGATTATTTATACCATCAAGCGGAAGCTTAAAAAACTCTTAATTTCCGCGACTAAACTCAAAATTGAAAGGCCGCGCCAAAAGACAGATAAGCCTCCTAGACCCAGCAATTAATATTTGAATAACCAAGCCGCGGCAGCCGGGAGAGAGAGAGAGAGAGAGAGAGAGAGCTATTAAATTATCCAGAGCGGCGAGTCGTAATCAGGAATTGGCCGCGACAGCAATAACTTTGCGTATACGCGCGCGCGAGAGGGCGAGAAAAAAAATCGATGTCCCCGCTCGCTCGCGCGCCTCGATGAAATCAGCTAATGAATTCGTGTATTATTGACTATAACGCGATACATCCGTCCGTTCGATCGCGTGACAAACTGCGCGCACGCGCGCGAGTCAATTACTTCGGCCGCGCAGATGGGAAGGAACGCGCGCCCGTGTGCGGAATTGAATTAATACGCACGAGCGAGCGCGCGCGTTCGTTTTTTTTTCCTTTTTTTTCCCCGGGCCGCTCGTCGATTGTTGTCGCGCGGAAGAAAGTGCGGACGGGCTGCTTTTTAACGCTTGATGGAGTGCCTCCCGCTGATGAAAAGCCCGATAGCGGCCGACGCTGATCGGATCAAGAGCTAACATACGTTTCTTTTAAATTACTGTTTAAACTGCTCGCGTATTGGCGAATAAGATTCTAATAAATTGGTGGGCACTCTTTTTCTACGTATTTATGCGAGATATAAATGCAATGAGTTCTAATAATAGGCTCGTATTTGTAACAGATGAAAAATTGATTTTATGCCGAAAAAGCTTTCAAGTTCGTCGAAACACTTAATCTCGCGTAAATCAGAACGCTCGGGGATGCACAAGAACGGCAAGTTTTCGTCGCATAAAAATTCAATCTTTCGGCTAACTTGTAGCCGCTAAGAGCGCGGCCATAACCTCCACGGCCTCGTTCACTTTTACGGGCTCTCCTCCAGTGTTGACAGAATATTGAAACGAATGTACCGAAGAGCCCTAACTGATATAATGTTATTTTTCGCGTCAGCGCAGTTGAGAGACTTTCTTCGACCGCTTTTTTTCCGCTTCAATTGAATTTTACACACTGCCAATGTTTATATCGTTACCTCGTAATGTGTAAAGAGGAAAGCTTATTTTACAATTACGGAAAATCATTAGATGATTTAATTGTCGCTGAAATAATTTTCCGAAACTTTATTGTCAGGCGAAGAAGAATCCTCGCGTCGATTGATAAATCATCGTTTATTAGATATCCAGCGCCCTCAGAACCAGCCAGCTCGCACATAGATCTTCGTAAAAGGGTTGCGTATATATACAGCATCCTCGATATTGTGCCCATAATGCTTAGGTGCAAGAGCGTGTACCACCTACACGGGTAGTGAGGTCCGACCCCCCCGACGCCGTCGTCGTCGTCTACGTCCTCGCCTGAATAATTCAAGACGCCGGCCACTTGGGGGCGGCCTCTCTCCCTCTCTCTCTCTCTCTCTCTCCGAAGGGTCTCCACTCCGGCCGTCCGAGAGGACACAATGCGCTGCAATTTGGGGAGGCCTTCGACGGGGGCCGATGATAAGTATCTCGTTACGCGCCGTGATGAATTGATACGACGCGGAGAGATCGAGACGGACATCGCTGGGCGCCCCCCCCCGTCGCCTTTTTACGGCGCCCGAGATCCTTCATTTTTCACGCGAGTCTCCTTTCGCGAGATTGGCCCCGCTGCTTTATTCGGGTCATTTGCGAGGATGCTTTCGGGCTGGAAATGGCTAATTATGGGAGAATGTATTCGCTCGAAGGAAAATAGGCTTACTGGGAGAAATCTCCTTTCGGGCATGAATCGCCTTGTTTTTTGTTTTTATTTGTAGTTAAAAAGTAATCTATGTGAGATGATATTACCAACATTTACATAAAAACTTCTTTTACAGTATTGTATAAGCTTTCTTGTTAGGATGTTCATTAGAAATTGAAAGGTGTTGAAAAATATACACAAGACGAATCCATTCTTTCAAAAGAACTAAATTTTCTTTGCCATCGTTTCGGAAATTTTGGCCACTTCCGTTTGACAGTCCTGAAGAAGGAAATGTAGGAAAGGCAAAGAAAATTTAGTTCTTTTGAAAAAACTGAACTCGTCTTGCGTATGTTTTTTAACACCTGTCGCCTACTTCTTTTAAAGCAAATCACTGCTATCAGCACTCTTGTAATATACCTGAAAATGTGCAATATACAGGGCCATAAAGCGTGCTTACTCGAACAATAAAAAAATCTAACCAGCGCCCTTCAACCCAAACCCTCGCACTCGCTCAAAGTGTCAAAAACAAGCGCTCGAAGTTCCGCACCGTCGAACTTTTATTTACTCTAATCGTCAGATCCGCAAAGTTGCCCGCGCGTTCCCGCGGCTTACAAATCCGCGACCCCCGAATTCGTATAAAACGCGAAGAGAGAGAGAGAGAGAGAGAGGGAAAGCAGGAGGAGCTTCCTCCCGTGGAACTTTTCGAATTTCTAATCTGATCTCGCGCGCGATTTACAGCAGCGCCGCAGCGCCTTATCCGGCCGAACTTTCTCGCTCCCCGAGGCGTCGTGTAGCCGCGCCCGGGCCTTGGGCCGGAGTATACGAGTCCCAGGGTCCCTGTTATCGCCCCCCCTCGCCGATATCGAATCGGCGCCGATAGCCGAAGCGTCGATGGCGGCCCGCGAGGCTCCGGTCTGTCTTTCGCCGAGGATTGCGGGCTGCTCCAGATTTCTGGGGGGCGATTGTTGCTTTTAGCCATCGGGAATTTGTCTGCGAGCAGCTGAGGGAGAAAGTTTCTTTTGCTACGAATCGGCCTATTAGGCAACTGATTTGTTTGTCGAAGCTTTTAAATCGACTTTTAATTTCTGTCGTGACTCTTTGTAATTAAAATCTGTTTTAGCATGTTTATTTGAAATTTAAAGAAAACAATTCTGCTTTTTCAGAACAGACACCGACAGAATTGCAATGAAAATCTTTCTTTGCACAAAAGCAGCGGCAGCAGCGGAAGCTCCGTGTGACGGCGGTGGGTTTACGTTTCAAGCTTCTGACGCCTGGTTGCAAAGCCGTCAAAGATGTCTGCTTCCTTGGATTTTAAATTGCTCTTATTGCGTTTCGCCTTCCTAATTTTCCGCGCGGTTTTATTCGAACAGAGCGAGCACTTTTCAAAAGACTCGCGCATTAGCCCTTCTTTTAAGACCCTTTTAATGAACGTGTAAATCCCTGTATTTTTGCAGACTATTTTTATCCCGGTGTTTGTGCGAAACGAGGACCGTCGTTTTGACCTGCAAAATTTTCAAAGCGTTTCAGCAACCATTTATTATATGCAGCTTTTGCATGCAATGATAGAGTCAGAATCTGATTAACGATTGATGGTGTAGTTATGGTCAAAGTTAAATTTGATGGGTCGGTAATTAAATTAAACTTTGAACAATTAGAGATCCGCTGCTACCGACTAATCAGAATTTATGCTGTAATAATGCACAGACTAAACGACAAGTTTTAACCTCCGAAATTAAACAATTTACGATTTAGTCTCTATTTAGATGCAAGATTAGCCAGCATAACGTCGCTCGTTTATAAGAGCGAAAAAAGCGTTAAGCGCACGAAGAATTAAACAACAAAGAACTCACACATCGGCCCCTGAAACTTGAGCACCTGAAGTGGCTCATTCAGTGCCGGGGCGCGCGCGCGCAGCTCGTTAATTCCAACCCCGACCCCTAAAAACACGGCTCTTCGCTCTCCCGTACACGAGGCTTTACGATAATTTCGCTCTCCCCCTCCCGGATCCTTTTCGAACCTCTTACAATTCAGCGGGAGCTTTTCGACTGGCGGCCAATGCCGACGGAAGAGATACCCGCGCCCCTGACTTTCCCGCGCGCGCGCCGCTGAAATACCTGCTATTAGGAAGATTGCAGCCCCGCGCGAGCCGGCTCGCGGAATGCTGCACGATAATCGGCCGCCGTTTTTGACGTGTGAAAGTGAAAAGAGCCCTGCCTCCCTCCCTTCGGGCTTCCGCAAGCGCGCTCTCTCTCTCTCTCTCTCTTTCTCTCTCTCTCTTGGCGGGGCTGATGAGCTTTGCCGATGAATGGACGAGGAGTAAGAGCGGAAGAGAGAAGTTTGCCCGGTTTGCTGTTTTAATAAGCGCTCTTTCCCGCCGACGTCTATTCCCCTCCAGGATTTTTTCGCGGAAGAGAAGCTTTACGAGAGAGAGAGAGAGAGAGAGTCGGGAGATGCGCTTGTTTATCCGAACTTTTAGGAGCGGGATTTCACAGCCGGAACAATGGAAACTTCGTTTGCGGTTATCGCGGAGCGGATGGACGGGACGAGGGAATTCTTCGGTTTTGAGTTATCAAGTGCGGCACTCGGGACACTTGTAACCTCAAATTACGTTTTTTAAGTATTTTTAGCAAAGCAGCGGCAAAGTTTGCCGCGCGTCAGCTCGTGTTTGAATTAACAAGGCGGAGAATTCGCGCGTGTTCCGTTTTAGTTCCGCCGTCTAAAAGCGAAAACACCGCTCGACATCGATACTCGCCCAATCAAGCGAGAGTGAGTTCCAAAAGACAAAGGCGAAATGGGTCAACGACGCTCGGACACTCCTTCGAAGATCCACTGTAGATATCGACGTCCAGAGAAAGAGGAGTCAGAGTCGATTCCTTTGTCTTCGCGGCAGGCTTCCTCTGAAGCCATTTCGCGCTAAGAGATCCCGTCAATTAGCTAATTCTTCCGACGACTCGCCCCTTCGCTTTTCTTTCTCTCGCTTAAAAAAAAAAAAAGAAAGAAGAAAAGAAAAAGGAACACGCAGCGAGGAAGAAGCGGCAGAAGAAACCTTTTCAGCCTGTCGGCGAACGAAACAATGGCCTGCAGGTCTGTCGAGTCCTCTCTTTCTTTGACGGTAATTTTCCTCGTTTTCGCGGCGCTCGCGCGCGCGCCGAGTACGTGTCCGCGCACAAAGCAGCCACGCCCGCGCGCACGCGTCTCCGCGCTTCTAACGGGATAAAGCGCGCGCGGCCGGGCGCGAGGAGGAGGAGGAGGAGGATCAAAAAAAGGCAGCGGCGGCGGCTTCGTGAAATTAGGCGCGAGCCCCGATTCGAGGGAATGCGGGGAAACGCTCGAAACGTAATATTATCTCTGGCATAATGCAAACGGAGGGGCGGCAGGGGGGGCTTTCTTTTTTCCGGGCTCCTCGCCTCTGCGTTGCGGAGGGGGCGCGTAGAGCGGGAGGCCGCTTGTTTTTTAGACTCCATTGCGTTTTGTTCCCGCCGCCTGACAAAGGAACAAAGTAATTTTGTAATGAGCTAAGAGCGGCGAGCAGACGAGATTTAAATCTGGGTTATACTCGCCATGATAGCGAAACTGTCGGACGAAAATTGTTGCGGTTCTCATTGGTTCTGAGCTGCGAAAGGGAAAATTGAAGAAAAATTTACCTGCTCGAATTCCAATTTAATCCTGGTAGAAACGATCACCGACAGTTGGCCAAGTCATAGCCAGCTTGAGGAAAATTTACTAGAATATTAAACAACTGGTGTTTAATATTCTAGCTTTAATATAAATCCTGCGAAAAATGTAACGCTTTTAGCGCTTAATATGGTCAACAAATGGGAAAAGGAGCGGGAGAATAGCTTTTAGCGTTTGACACGATTAATAAGAGATGGTGAAGCTAAACGCAATTCATCACTATTATTAGAACTGCTTTACCGCAATTCTTCAAAATATTTAACTATAAACATTTACTGAAGAGATGATCCACGGTGTATCTAGTCAACTATTAGTGATTCGACAAGCCCAAACGGTTAATTTTCTACCCAGGTTAACCAAAGTTTTATTATTCAATTTTCCGCAGATTCCGCGTTCAACTATTTAGAGCATTAGAATTCAAGAGCCGCAGCAAACGGAGAGAGATAGAGAGAGAGATCCCGAGTTTCAGGATTCATTTAGAGCAATGAAATTTTTGCCAAAACGCTCCGCCTTAGTTGGATAACCACGCCACTGGAGTCGCACAAACGACGCCGCTGCACTTCATTAAGTGTACTCGTCTCGTCGAGCACGGCAACATGATTCTCCTGTCCCCTTTTGCGGCCGGGGAACTGCCTGCCTGCTGTAGCGGAGACGAGAGACGCCACCCCGGAGCTCCGCTCTCTCTCTCTCTCTCTCTCTCCTCGCATTAATTTTCGAGGGCAGGCCGAAAGAAGCGGAGCGTAGACGTAATTATGTGAGAGAGCAAGTGCTCCGGGCAATCGAGATAACGCTTTGCGATTTTTCATTTTCAAAGCTAATTTATATTTGCTTTCGATAAAAGCTCCTCGCGACGTTATTAAAAATCCAGTTATTTTCTAATTTTTAGCTTGCAATCAAATTCTTCTGTCAACTGGAGGTGGTGTTATTAAATGCTACTCGCCCCTTTCACATTACTT
This sequence comes from Ormyrus thymus, assembly GCA_035582935.1. Classification (NCBI taxonomy): domain Eukaryota; kingdom Metazoa; phylum Arthropoda; class Insecta; order Hymenoptera; family Ormyridae; genus Ormyrus; species Ormyrus thymus. Next base: position 22,689 of record JAWWEM010001027.1, on the reverse strand, counting down.
CGTTACTTTGAGCTATCTTGCATTTCTAGCTAATTAAAGAAATGTGCTGAATTAAGTGTTTATCTTCAAACTCTCAAAAGCAGGCATGACCAAAATTATATGCATATTAACAAAGTACAGTAGGCTACTGCAATATTATTGTAAGAATTATTATTATTAATTATTATTATTATTAATTATTATTATTGAACCCAGAACTATCCATGTAGTAAAAACACAAGTGCCAAATCGAAAACATAAAGTCGTAAAAGCTCGGGGAAAAGGGGGCAAAGCTGGTGCAGCAGATTCGTCTAGTTCAATCAGTGCAAGAGCGCGAAGTCTCCCTCTCGGGCTCTAATCTCTAGCAGGGAAGGCAGCAACGGCAGCGGCGGCGGCAGGAGAGAAGTGCCAAAGTATAAGAAGAGAGCAAGAAGTTGGGCGTCTCTCTCTCTCTCTCTCTCTCACTCCGGGCTTTTCAGCAGAGTTCACTTTGGTCGATTCGATGGCATTGACAGTGTGTGTCTATACGTCGAAGCGCCGGACTCATTCGAGGATTGCGCGAGACGCGGACCATTCCGATGGCTGCTGCTGCTGCTGCGGCCGGCGTACGACCCGGAGGAGAGGGCGAAAAGGAGTTTGCTTTATGTCCAAGTTTACTTTGCTCGGGCTCGATAAAGAAGGAAAGGGAGCGAAAACTGTTGAAAGAAGAATGGCCGCCACCGCGGTCGCCGCCGCCGCCGCGTTCCAGAATTTCCGAGACGCTGCCAGTGATTTTTGCTTTTGGCGAGGAGACTATTTTTGGCCGATGGACTTTTTCTGCTTTCTGTAAGGGCGGAGTTGGCTGGTGCGCGCGCGTGTGCGCGAAAGAATTTTCACGGGGATCTCATTAGAGAGAAGAATTCGTACTATTTACAGAGCAATTCGCAGCTTAAAAAGGGCCTGCGAGTGCCGACTAGTTGGCTGGCCCTTTCACGCGCGAGGAAAACAATCTTTAATATTGTTCCATAATTTATTGACTCGACAGGCTTCGACCCAGAATGTTCCAATAAACGGCGTCTCAAAAAGGTGGATAGCGAATTTCCTTTAAATAAATTCCAGCCTCGCAGCGTGCCGTCGCAAAATAATTCAGCGCGATATCATAAAAAAGATGCAATATACCTGCGAAGCGAAACGCTCGCCTGTCTCTTTCTCCCATTCTCTCTCTCTTCAAAATTGTTTTCTCCCCGACACAACACACGGCGGCGGCGGCGGCGGCGGCCCGGCGAAAAGGCAACAGGAGAAAAAGAGGCGCACACGAAGTCGAACAGGCAAAAAAGGAGGCGAGCGAGCGAGCAAGAAGAAGAGTCATCCCTTAGATCGTGACAAATATCCGAGACACATAGGCGCGATAAAGTGTATTTCCAATATATTCCGCCCGCCGGCGGAGAGACAGAGACACCTTTGTGTGTGCTAAAAGTGAAATAGAGAGAGGCTTCTCTTGCAAACGCTTCGAACGTGTGTGTGTGCGTGTGCCTATGTGTATGTGTGTGTGTGTACCGACAAGGGTGTCGGCTTCTCACTTGGCTGACTTCTTTCGCCTCCGTACATACGGAGGACTTCAAAGAAGCGCGGGAGGAAGAGGAGGCTCGGCTTTTTGTAGCTGCGCCGTTTGATTTGTCGGGGAATCGTTGGGAAGAGAAAGAGAGAGAGAAAGAGAGAGAGTCGAGGGGTGTGTACACTTAGTGCTACCGCTAATGGATGAAACGTTAAGATGATGCTGCGCGAGGTTCCTGCTTTATCGGCGCAAAGCGCTAAAAAGGCTTCTTCGTCGAGGAAAAAATTTTAGGGCGACTTCACTCGTGTAAGCCGGAGTGGTATCCTTGTGTACACAATTTTTTTTTAGAACGGGAGGGTCGGTCTCTCCCCGTTTTAATCGATCTTTCATATTGCGTACGTTTCCGAAATAATTATGATTTTTAAAACGAATCGTTTCTTGAAGGTTTCTGAGAAAAATTCTTACTCGCTCGCGCGTAAATGTTTTATATACAAAAAGAGCTCCAGGGCTCTTTTGCTTCTGATGGCAAATTAAATTCGCCATTCGGGATTTAATTACTTCCATTTAATTAATATCATTTTTCGGGAAAAGCTTTTTCCCCCCTTCCAAAAGCTCGGGCCGGAATATGTGCTTTCGGCAATAAAGTTCTCGGAGAATATTTGAGTTACGTCGCTGTAAAATTTATTATATGGAGCATCAGCTTTCACATTTATAACAGCATTATTTGTTGCGTAAATAATGGAAATAAAACACACACCCACACACGCGTTGTTCTAAATAAATATTCATAAATCCAATATTATTCTGGATATCGTTAAATAAATAATGAATGCATAATACGCGAGACTCGTTTCATTTATTTTACGTTTTAAAATGTTCGCGTTTCAGCGGCGAGTCAATGTCAAGAAAAAACAGTTTTATTATTAATATATAGATTTCCGCCGAATCCCGGAAGACTCTGCATTATTAATAATATTAATTACTCGCTGCCACGGGGCGCACGACGTAATACATTATTCTACAATATAACACAAAGTATGAAAATCGATATAGCTAAAAATAGCGTATCGGTTTTCCATTTTCTTCAAGTTACAAGAGAGCGTAGTTGTCTAACCCATTAACGACGAAGATCGTCGATTTTAACAGAGGAATTAATGGATTAAAATTGCTGCGCAACATTATATACTATCTCGATTAAAACAGCGCTTAGATCAATGTAAACGTGGAGTAATATCTTTAATCTGCGTCATTAATCTTCGTTTTTAACGCTTATAATATATTAGACACAGAAAGCTGGAATTAATCAAAGAACGATATTTATTTAAAAAACACGCGTGGCTTCGATTATTTTTAAGTGATTAACAAAAAATTCAATCGATCTCACTAAATACGCTGTTTACGACCTTTTAGTTTTAACACCTGTGTTTTACACGAATACTGGAATTCCAACTGGCAAAATACAAGAAGACCCGTTCAACAGGACAAGCGAGACCTTCAGATTTTGCAATTATAGTTATCGAAAGCCGAGTCAGTTTATAATCTTCCCCGACGCGTATCAATAGCCGACGGCGACAAAAGAAAAAAAAAAAACAAGAACAAAGCAGGCCGCGTTGTATATTATAAAACGCACAGAATCGATAGAAGTGCGCTGCCGCAGGCCTTGGCCCTTAACCCTATATTTACCGTGCTAAGCACTCCCAGCATCCAGGGGAAAGAACCCGCGGCGAGCGGAACGGGCCGCGGGAGTTTTTCGAAAATTCCGGCTCGGGAGCGGCGGCGCAGCCGAGCGAAAGTTGGGCCCGGGCAAATGGCCTTTGAAAGCCCCGCGCGATATTCGGCTTTTAGCGCGCGGGCCGGAAATAAGTGCGCCGACGCGGAAGCCCGAGAGCTTGTCTTTGAGTCGCGAGCGCCCATTGTGAGCGGCTGCGCCATTGTGGGGAGAGAGGCCGGCCCGGAACGCGTTTCAGCGCCGGGAGAGAGAGAGAGAGCTTTGTCCTTGCCGTCTCCGCCGCCTCTCTGCCCTTTTTTCCGGCCGCGGATTCAAAGACGCTCGATTTTCGATGGATTATCAGGCGATCTCGGGGTCGGGGGCTCTTTTGCGGAGGGAGGAAGGGCGTGCTGGGGTTTCGCTTCGGAGATTGGTTTTGATTTTAAAAACTATTCGGAACGCTTTAGCCGCGAGAGTTTGGAATATATATCAGGAGTATGCGTTCTCTTTGTGCGCGCAGGAAAATTAATTTCACTTCCAAGTTAGAGATGTAAATTTTAACGTCTTTAATTTAGCGACTTTATTTATTTTACTGTATACTTAAATTATAAATCTCATTGCGCTTTGATATCTTAAAAGAAAAGAATTTGAAATTCTAACAGTAACATCTTATAGTGACACTCTAATATACAGTTAATAGAACATTCAAGGATTACAATTGTAGTTATACTATCTGTTATAGATAAGGAAATTGAATCTGCATTCCTTTAGACTTTTATGAAAGTAAAACCGAAGCTTCGCTCTCGCGCTCGGCACTAAAACCGGATATAACAGTTTCCAACGACTTCGCAGATCTCTAAATTCGACTGGCGGCGTCATCAGCATCAAAGACCGAAAGGCGTCGCGACAATAATCAAGAGTAAACGCAAGATTACCATCGCTCTTACGCCTATTATAGAACGCGGGAGAATCCCGAGGAGACTCGCCTCTTCCTCCCGCCGGCGACTAATGGACGTTTAATGCAACGAGAGCCCGCCGAGAAGCTGACGATCGAATGAAGACAGTTTCGAGAGATAAGGGAAAGAAGACGCGAGACGAAATCCGGGGGATCGAAAGCCATTCGAATTCGGTCGTTAAGCGTTCATTTATATGCGCCGCGCGCCCTTTTCTCGCGCTCTTAATACCCCCGAGGACGAGATTCGGCGGCGAGAGACGCCGCTAACTTAAATTGATTATCCTTCTCGAAATAATGACCGGCCCCGATCGCCAGACTTATCGCGAGCCCGACGGGATAGTTGTTGGACTTATAAATATCGAGTTAATGATTTAAAGGCTCGGGGATGGAGTTAATGGGTGAAGTAAAGTTCAAACGGAAGCTTAGGGGATTTAATTATAATCTGGCAGTGGAAGCTATTTTTATTTTATTTTTCGACATAATAACAGGTTTGATATTAACAAACGAATGTGATTAATACATATTATTTACGCATCAACAGGATTGCAATATGCTTGAAATATAATAATTTATATTGTTTATTATTAGATTGGCAAATTAATTTGACTAATATGCGTGCACTTTACGAATCAATAGCTCCAATATGTTCCAAATGTAATAATTATATAAAACTAGAAATCGAACTAAATTGACACATGCCAAAACAAAGAATGTTCCGAACTAAACTACAAAATAATGAGTTAGCGTATGTTATACCAAGTGATTACATTGTAACTGCTAAATTAAATCTTTGGTTTTATGCAATTACATCTTGCTCCAAAGTATACGAAGGCGTGTTCACATCGTGCATAAGGACTATTACACTTCGCTTGACAATTTTGATCGCCGAAAAAGCCGCAAACGCTGGCGGAAACTGTCACTGCAAGACAATGTTTTTGTATAATATTAATGATAAATTATTTTCCATTACTTTCGCGCCGAAAGTGAGAGCTTGTTTCTAAAAAGTATATACTCACTGTGAATAACAGAAATCGCGATCAAACACACGAGGAAGAAATAGAATCCCATTTTGGCTTCGATTGCTGACTATTAGACGACTGGTGTCCAAGTCTTTTATAGCAGCGGCGTATATTATTCATTGTGAATCAGAGCTTTGTCAGTCGAACCGAGTGAGTCAACCGATGATAATGTAAAAACTGATGCACGCCTCTTCCGCGGCAATACTTCTTCGATAAATAATAAAGTAGGAAAGCGAGTTTAAAATTCGAGAGTGAACATTTGCCAACAGTTCCAATTAATTTCCGACAAATCTCCTTTCCGAGCGGCGTGACGTCTCCCGACTCCGGGGCTCGGCTCTTAACTATATACGTACACGAGTATAAACTGCGAATAGTGGAGAAAAATTGACGCGCGTCCTACTTCCGTAATGCCCGGCAGTAAAAAGGAGCGCTTTGCCTCGTATTGATTCAATAATGCTTCTTCCGCTCGGCGACGAAGAGCTTTAGGCGAGAGCCGCACGGATGACTTTGATTGCGTTTGTTCGAGTCAGTGGTTTCAATTTTTTTCCTCTCCCGCGCTGCAGTGATTTACTGCCGATATCGCAAGACTTTGAGGTATTTTTAATTTCACCGAATTATGGAAGATCAATTATTCCAAATGCAAATTCTATTATTTTCTTAATTAAATTGGCTTTGATTCTTACGGATAGACTTTTTAGTTATATCAACTTCAAATTCAAAAGGAAATTTCGAATATTGAATTTATATTGAACGGTGAAATGAGACGTTCAAAAAATCTGAAAATGTTGAAGAAGCGTATCCTAAATTAAGTAGAGCAGCCGATCAATCCATAAAGTATCATCTTTTAATGAACAAACTTACACGTTTATTGGATTTGAAAACAAGTCTAATCGGCGTAAAGCAATCCCAACTTACCTGCAACAAAGAATAAAAAAATATTATTAAACAACGCGTGCAAAAGTTAAATTCAAAATACGCAGTGGAATATATATATATATCTCAGTGCGCCTCGAGAGCTTAAAGCCACATCCCACTTTAACAGCATTACGATCCTCTCGGCATCATTAATTTCCGCGCTTATCGAAGAAGGCGGATGTTACATATCGCGCGAGCGGCTGCATCTCTCTCCGCAGCCGCGTCGCGGACAGATTTATCTCGGACTTTGAAAAAGGCGAATATTCGCCAACCCCGAGCGATCAACGAAACAACAGCCGCGCCGACGGCGAAAGTCGAACGTGACCGGAGCGCAGCGCCGCGAATAGCGCGCCCCGACGAGGGAGGGTGGCGGCGAGCGAGCGCGGCGTAAAAATCGGAGAGCCGGCGGGGGGTGGACGTTACGGCGTACGTGCATTTCGACCGTCGGCTAGATTATGCGAGACGCCGCTGTGATGAAAGCTTCCCCGCCGAGATTTTTGCGATCGGGTAAATTCAATCGGGAAGTCAATTGGGGGACGACGGGAAGAGCACGTAGTTAAATGCACTCGAAGTTTCGTGCGAATGAAAGGATTTTCGAGGAGTAACAAAATCTGTACCGCACTTTTAACAAGAAGATTTGAACTACTTGTTAACTTTACTTACTTACATTGTATATCTTAATTTAACCTTTACAGGGTCGGCATTTTTCAGTTCAAAATCGATGTCGCAGATGTGGCTAATACATTTATAAATAGACTTGAGTGACCACTAAACGGGCCAGGCCGCTCCTACAAAACGTAATTGCCAATCTGTTTTTAAAAATAACCCGAGTAACTATTCCACTCAATTCGAAAGCTTCTCCGCGCGGTTTCGCAGAATCCCTCACCTGACCCACTCGCTCCCAAGTCGAAAAAAGCACCTTTCCACCCCCGGCAGGTAAAAGAATCCACGAAGGGGGCTCATTCAGAGCGAATTACTTAGGCAGGCCCTTCGGGAGAAAAGGAGAGTGCCGGAAGCGCATCCCGAGCCGCATTACAGGCGACCGGCCAATCAGCGGGCCGGCCTGCCAAGGCGCAGACGCGAGGGGGCGGAGTTATATGCACCGCCGGGGCTTCCGGCCGCGGGTTTATAGATTGCAGGCGGCGCGGGAGTCGCGCCCTTCGCCGCTCTCGCGTGCTGATTTTCGTCCCCCCGCCGCCGCCGCCGCGCCGAAAACAACTCGGTGAATGGCCTTTCAAGGTGAACCTGATGAGCTTTTCGACCGCGATTCATTCCTCGTCCCGGCAGTTTTTCTTTCTTTCTTTGGCTTTTTGGCAAGGACTCGCGCGCGGGGGAAGCGTCTTCCGCGATGCACTTTTTGCCGCTCGTGGGCGGTTCTTCGCGTGGATTGGTCGAGACGAGTTTTTGCGCTGTTTTTAATGTTGGAAAGTAGTCTGTTCTTCAAGTTTAAGCTTTTTAAGTGTTAATACGCGTAAGAATTATTGGACATGAAGGAGTTATAAAAAACTTCGATTTTCAATTGGTACAAAATTTGGTCAAGTTCCATTTAGTTACTGATAGTAGCAACGATAAATAAACACTTGTTTATTTATTTATTTTCCGCTGCATCCGCTCATTATTTGTATTATACATAATTTAGTGATTATTATTAATTTATAGTTTATATCAAAAAACAAATTGAAACGCTAATTATTATTAGTACAATCACCTTAACTCTATCAATTATTACATCGTTATTGAATTTAATTATTCCCAGCTGATCATTGAATAAAAAAAGTTCAACAATTCTTTTTTTTTATCTATTCAACAATTCCTCAACGACTAAACCTACAGAATCTGCTAAACCCCATTACGCCTGTCGTCGAGTTCTAAAATTTGTTTCAAGCGTCATCATCCCTCCTCCCAACAGAGGAGGCTTACATGCGAACAAATCCAAAGTAAACCAGCATCTTCTCGATCATACCTGCATCTCGCGGCGGGGGTATTACAATGCGTCGGGAGTTCATAAATCCTCGGGGCAGAGGCCGCGAGCGAGCTTCTCTCCCTTCCCTCCTCTCCCTTCTCTTTCCCCGGAGAAAAATGTGCGCGCGTTAGCCGGCGACGTCGTCGCTGTCCGTATATATATATATATATATATACCTGCGGCGCGCGCCTTCGCTCTTCACGCACCGACGAGCCACAATGCGTTGAAAACTCGCGCTCGCGGAAAAAAAAGGTGACGGACGGGGCGAGCGCAAAAAGGAATCTCTCTCTCTCCTTCCCCGCGCCGCCGCGTTCTTTTGCCGCGGCCGCTGGCTTTCATGTTGGTAGAGACAAATGTTAAAGAGATGCTCGATCTTTAGGGGAATATTGGCTTGGCGATGCTTTTATGTTTAAAATATTTAAATAGAAAATTCTTCTACTCCCCATTTGATTATGTCAATTATTTTCTACGAGAGAGTCTGTTTAAACATAACAACAATCCAAATGAATAAATGCATTTCCAAGCGGTTTAAATCCGGGTGAAACGAAAGTTCGACGAGCGGAAATTCGCGACGACGACGTGAGAACTCGGCAAAAAACGAAAAAAAAAGGAAAGACGCCGCGGCAGGCAGAAAGATTGATTTACATTTCATTATACCGCGGCACCGGCAAGACAAAGTGGAAATAAGTTTTATTTATACGCGACAGTCGTTAAATCTGGGTTATAGCTAATTCTTTTTTCTCAAAGCAAACGTCCCGCCGCCGCCGCCGCTACTTTGCAAACATTATTAACAGTTTTCTGGTCAAAGAATGCATATCTAGTTCATGAAAAAGCTTTGGTGGTATAATGCCCAGGAGAGGCTGGGTTTTGTTCGTGAAAAATTTATTTCATGAAAAGTTAAGTGTGCCGTACTTCGGTCTAATTAATTTTATAATATTGAGCTGAAAAAAAAATTAAGAACCAGAAATGGAGGCAGCACTTCAAAGAAATTATTTTTTAAAAAAGGAACGCTTACGTTTTCCTTGGCTAATAATTAATTTTCTCTAGAAAGTTCAAATATTACTGAATGTAAACGAGAAATTAGAAAAGGTTTCTTTTCCAGTTTAATTAAAAAACAAATGAGCAGAAATTAAATTTTTTAATTTATTTATTTTCGCTACATTCAGTTGTTTTATTTCTTGTTAAAAACGACCATCGCCCATTAAAGACTAAACTGCGAAAGTAACAAGATTGAAGTTTTAATATCGTAAGAGTAAGGCTGTAAAGGGAGTTGAATTGCTAAAGGATTCGGGAACAGACTGGGATAATTCGGTTTGCATTTCGAGTAAGTACTTCAGTATTAGGACACCCAAACTTGAAATTATTCGCACGGTAGTTTTTGGAACAACTTTCCGATCGGATTAGAGTGCAACCCAAAAGTGTTTCGAGAACTGCACTTATTGAAGGGAATATGTTACAAACGCTTATAACGGTGAGAAAATTTCTAAAAAATTTCGAATTAGTCATTGAGAAAAAATGAATTTAAATTAGTACCACGCAAAATCTTTTGATGTCATTCCACAAATTCAAAATGCAATGTAAGTAAAAAATATTCGTTGAAAAATCAATCAATTTTTCTTGCTCACACAATATCTTTATTATATTATTATATCTTTAATACCTTCTTTACACTTTTCCACGTTATTCCGATGCAAATTGGACTAATAAGAAGAAGTGAGCTTCCAAAAAAACTTATCGTCGAAACGGGATCACGAAATTGACCTGGAGATGCTGCGAAGTGTTTCGAAACACCCTGGGGAACTCTTTCGAAGGCGATAATATAATTTGAGAGAAAAACCAATAGAGAACAGGCGCAGGTAAGAAATACAGATAAAAAGAGAAAATAGAAAAAAGTAATCCAAGCTTTTCCACGTTTCTATAAATTGACAATATTTCGTTAAAGAGCTTACATAAATTCAAATAAGCTTTTTCTCTCTAGAATTGTACAAATGACTCATTAGTCCACCTAAATGATCGCCCATCAGGTTTCCAAGAGAAAATGACCGATTCCAAAATAAACGAGCTCCAGCCGAAAACTTAAAATTCATCGCGTGTAAACATTCTCCTCCCCTCTCGCATTGAAATTTTCGATCAACGAAAGCGGACGGCCGGGAAAAAGGTACAAGAGGTACGTTCCCCCTCGCGGAAGGCGGCAAAACGAGGAGCAAAAAAGTAGAAGCGGAAGATAAGTAGATAAGTAAAAAGGGAGAAAGAGGGAGAGAGTGGCGAAGAATCATAGTAAAGACGAAGGAGATAAAACGCGCCGCGGGAGGGGTAGGATAAAGGTCTCGGGGCGGCGATCATGCCGGTTTTTGCGGATTTAATAACTTGGAGTTTAATTAACTACTGAAAGTCGTGATCGATTCGCCGGCGAGTGCTTTTTCCCAGGGACTTTCCTTCCCAGGGTTTGCACGCCGCCCTTTTCCCGTCTCCCTCGTGAGTCGGCCTTTTTAACTCGGCGACGAAGAATGGAGCGAAGCCCCGATAGGCCGGAGATTCAGCGAATAGAGATCCGATAGGTTGCGTTTTTTTTTAAGTTGGCTGCTAACTTCGAAATGAACTTATTTTATATGTAGGGTCTTTAAGCGTGAAGTAGATTATCGAGAGGTTTCAAAAGAATCTGAACGACAAAAGGCTAAAAGAAATAGTTTATTACACTATCAAACGCTATACTGATATATTTTTTCAAATTTGCAGACTTATTTTGAGCTCACAAAGTATCTTAAATTCCGCGAAATCATAATTCCAATTAAAATTCAACAATAACAAGTGCAAAAAAGCATATCCCTTGAAAAACTCGCCGCAATCCAGCCGGTACAGTAATTTCCACGAGCGATCGCGTAGGTGCAGGCACGCATACGCGCGCCCGAGTATAGGAAGCGAAAAGTATCAGAGGGATTTGTAATCCCTCGGAGGTTTCGACGCGGAAGGCCCGAAGAATGTCGGGGAAATTCCTGGGGAGCGAGCAATTGGAAAAATCGGATATTCGAGGCCGATGGAAAACCGGCGGCGGCGCGATACTGTCCCCTTTAAATCCGGTCTCCGCCCGCGCGCATCAAAAGCTCTCCCGGAATCTCGGGGCGAGGAAGGGAATAGTGATTTAGGCGGTTTCTCGCGCGGAATCGAATCGAAGATTATGCGGATAATGTTGCCGGTGCCGGCTCGAGGCAAACAAGGGTGGGATGGAGTTGTTCGACCGGATGTCGGAGGCGGATTTTTTTATCGCGAAATTTTGTTCAGATACTGTCGCAATTAAAAGTCGCGCAATTAAAAACTTGAAGCAGCTCGCAATCGAAACAAAGATCCGGCGAGTTTGGTACAAAGAAGGAGGGGAGAAGATAGGAGAAGAACTCAAACTTCCGCCCGAAAGATACACAGTATCGCAGATCCGGTCAGAAGTTATATAACGAGTTAAGTAAAGACGAGCACACAAGGCGACGTCACGTGGGATGAACTTACGAGCGACGAGTTGGTTTAAGACGCAAACATTAATTTTGTTAAATGAATTACTTCAATTTGTGTTTCTGTTCGTAATTCATTGTTGATAATAATAGGGCCAAATGGCAATATTCATAAAGCATATCGCACCATTGCTTTGCCGTCTACTCTTTCCGTTTAAGCTTTTCGCGCGAGAAGGGTTTCAAATTAAGACTCCACGTCGACCGATCGGAAAGCCGAGCAGTCAAATTTACGGTCGCCTTGGCCCATAAAAAATCAATTACCATCAAATTAACGAACGGTGTAATTGAGCTCATTTCGCGCGGGGCTCTCTATTTTTCCGAGCCGCCGCTTAAAAAGTGAGCGTTTTAATTACCCGGGGAATCGGGCAATTCGGCGTCGCACCTGTGCCCTGATGCGCCCGACGGCGCGTCGCCATTTGTCTCCGCTCGCGCTGGAATTTATTTTGCCCGCGCGCCTAGGCCGAATCGGCTCCGTGCTTGTATTTCTGAAGGAGGAAGGCAGGAAGAGCACGGACGAAGGAGGGGACCCTTAAACGGATATAGTACGTATTTTCAATTTTCTAGGCTTTTTTCTAACTGAGAAAAATACCTTATTAAAAATTAGTATAGTCTGTCTCCTGAAAAATGATTATAATTTGTATTAAAATTTATAGAACTCTGGTAAAAATTAATATAGCTCTATTAAATTTTAGTAAAAATTATAGTCATTTTTCAGGATAGTGCAAGTTTGTCCATCGCTTACGACAGACTATACTAATTTTTAATAAGGTATTTTTCTCCGTGTAGTCTTCTTTAAACTCGTCGTACGAAGTCCACGACAGAAAGATGGCAAGGAGTCTAGTTTGACTGTCTGCTCGGAATATTAATTATTCCGGCGACATCGAACGCTTGCAGGCGATACAATGAATCTTGCAGATCCTTCTTGTACATATACAGATATAGTGCAGAGCAAGGCAGAGCTCCGAATTCAGTCGATCGACGAAAAAGGAACGAGAGCGAGATATTTTAGTTATCTCGCAAAGGGAACGGTGGGAGGGGAGATGAAAAAGTCCGGGAGTTTCTTTGTCTCAGCTGCGACGGTAATTCGATTGAAGCTGTTCTTTTAACTGATTGAAGAAAATGAATCGTTAAAGGCCACCGTGCCTTAATAGACGCGATCCTTCCTCCTCCTCTTCTCCCGACCTTTTGCGCATCTCAAAAGTTCTCCTTGATTATCTCAATTTAGCAGGCCGATCTTGAGAGAGTCGCTTTCGAATTTCACGACGGACCGACACCCATCGGGTATTAACATTCGCACGCACCACAGCCCCGCGACAACTCGAGCCGCGAACGAGCCAGTCTTGAGGCGGCCTCGGGCCGAGATCGAGGCACCGCAAAAGGCCGCTCGTCGCGCGGCAGGAGTTTCCAATAAAGGTCCGGCGTTTGTATAAATTAGCGGCGGCTCCCGAAGGGCTTGTCGGCGACCGGCATTTTCCGCTCCGCGGGGGTCGGGGACGCGTGGGCGTCAAGACTGCGCCGACGACTCCCACGACGACTGTCCCGAATAATCAAGACTAACAGCGCCGGAGCTCGATCCGCGCTATCAGGATTTATGTCACAATAATGTCCGCACTTTGTCGGCGTGATTTTCTTTCGGAACTTGCTGGGAGGTCGTGCTGCTTTTCGGAAATCGAAAAATGATGAAAGAGTCGATTGCGTCATTGCCGTTTCGAATGGAAGAAGTCTTAAGGAAACGTGTTCTCTTGCATTAAAATTTCGAATGAAGGTAGAGATTCCTCGCTGCAAAAAGTCGCGAGTAAACAATCAAAAATAATCAAGCGTCTAATCAATCCATCGATTCAAAAAGCAAAATGTTGATTGCAGGCACTTTGTCATAACTACGCAAGTTATTCGCGCAGGCCAACTTCAGTGTTCCTTACCATTTATTCCATAATAATTGCATCCAACTCGCGCAATCGCGCGTACAAATACCAAGCGCACACAAAGCTCGAGCGCAGCTTAATAGTTCGCAAATAAAGGCCACAGTCGGGGCGCATTCCTTGCGCCCCCCGCCACCGAGTCATGCGCACAGCGGCTCATACTCGAAAAAGGCGAGGCACCCGGCTGCAATAATGCTCCGCTAATGGGTTCGTTCGCGGGGCCGCCGACCTAATTATATTTGCGACTCGCGCGCGCCGCGGAGGCTTTGTGCCCGCGCGGACTGATTTAGGTGAGGGTCCAAGCCCGCGCCCGAAGAATTTCGAGAACTTGGGGGAAAGGGGGGGGGGGGGAGCGCAATCAAGGTTGATTGTCGCGTCGCTCGCGAGCAAGTGTTTCGTCGCGCCGCATTGATTAGGAACGCCGAGCGGAAGCCGCGCGGCGGAGAGTCTACATATTGATCGTTTTGGCTTTAGTTGGATTTCGAGCGGGTATATTATTATACGTATAATAGGCCCGCGTTAAGCGACGAATTTCGGGCCGCGGAGCGAGGGTTGATTAGGAGATTGGATGGTGGCGCGGGAAGCCCGTTTGGAAAATAAGGTTTTGCTAGTGGTGTTAGCGCTTTTTGCACAATAATTTGTAAAAGATGTTGCCTTTTTTTATCTTTTGATGTTCAAAATGTGAAGTTTTAGATATCGTTGATGACTATTAAACTGTAATGAGATTTAAACTTTTTATCCTTGAAGTAGGAAATAAAAAACATTTTCGAAAAGTCGGTACGTATTACTTGTTACTTATTACTTATTACTTATTACTTATTACTTATCTGGCGTTCAATTTTTGATTCGTATTGAGCCCGTAATTCTACCTTGTCACACATCCATTTTTAACTAACGCTCCTAACGAAAATCATATATAAACAATAATATTAGATTCAAAAATATTGTAGATATTTAATTCACAACAGTGTTTTTGCATTCCTGTTAAATGAATTATTTAGCCAGAGAAAGAATGACTTGAGCATTTCGTTCACCATAACTCACTAGCAGCATTTAAAACCAAAAGACCGAATTAGAAGCTTCCTCAAACGGCAAAAGCAGAGCAAGTTTGCGCGAGCGCGCCAACAAGCGCTCAGTCTTGGAATTCTTCGTTCCTCGGGCCGGCGGGGCCAAAACCTACGCGCGACCTGCAGATTCATCAAGTTGACCCGAGACAAAGACGAAGATGCGGCGGCAAACCCGGTAAATAGAAACATCTGTCGGGGATTTCGGCGAGGGCGCGATTTCGACCGTCCCGGTAATCCTCCCCGGTTCACGGAACTTTCCTGGCTGCAAGCTCCCCCCCCCACCTCCAAGCTCGCTCCCCGGAATCGAGATAATCTCGCGGCGGCGGCGGCGGCTGCAAGTCCCGCTTTACGGCGCGCCTTAATCCGGCCGGACTTCGATGCCGTGTGTCTGCCGTGTTTACTACATCTACATTCGATTCTCCTTCTTTAATTCACTTGTGGATTCTTATATACTCTCGACCCTCTGCGGCGAAGGCGAGTTTGCGGAAAATTACGGGACGATAAGGGATATATACCGGTTTAGTATCGGGGAATAAACAGGAGGTTCAAACGAAAAAAGGTCGAGACTCGCGGCCCGAATGAATTAAACATTCGCCTTCTGCGTCCGAGTTTGTTTGCGCAATTTAAAGAAGAGCCCGCTTAGAGCGGAATCAAATGAACTTTCACTTTACGCGCGCCGTCGGGGTAAGTAAACTTTGACTCGGCGAAATTTATATAAGTAGCGTGGCCTCCCACCCCCGAGGATGCATTTTCCAAACTGAATTTTCATCGCGGAAACGTAGAAACTGCTCGCGCAACAATTTCAAGTAGTTTCGAAACTTTTTTGTAGTCGATTCTCGCTAAACTTCCAACCCGGCGCTAATCTACCGTCCTGAGCGGCTAATAGCTCTCCGGTACAAATTCAGTCCAATTAAAATGCACTTCCGGGGAAGATTTCCCGCTGATAATTGCGAGAACGGACCTCCTCGAGCGCGCCGAAGAATAAACGCTTCGTATCGCGGAACTTCCTACTTGTCCGACATTATTATAACCAGCAGCTTGCTTACGCTCGAATATCGATGCTCGATCGCGATTTCTCTCGCCGAGTCTTCTGACAAATACAAGCATCCGAGGCGCTCGAGGAGACGGCAGGGGAAGGAACACAAGTCTCTCATCTCGCGGGGCTGGAAGGATCGAAGGACTCGGGGGAGTCGCTGTTATTAGCTTCCGTATTTCCTTCGTTCCGCCAATATTCCGATGAGGGAGAGAGGGAGGGAGAAATCGGCGAGAGAACAGTTTTACGCTCATCTACGTGCAGACGCTTGACTCGGGTTATGAATATGACGGCAGTTTGATGAATTATCCGCCTATCGGTGCTCCTCTTTTATTCGTCCACTCCGTTATTCAGAATTGTCATCTGCGTCTTTATTGTTACTGTTTTTTTTTACTGCTTCGAACCGCCTGCCGTTCTTTGCTTTAGTACTTTTTAAAGGACGATCTCGAGAACTTTTAAGTACAACAATTGAGTGATTCCGCGAAAATTGAAAGGAACGGGGTAGTTTATTATTTTCTAACCCGCAAAGCCTTTAAAGATTCAGAGTTCAGCTGGTCCGCCGAGCCCGTTCCTTATTTTGCATCAAAGTAATCCCGGAGCGTTTCTCCCTGCCATCCTGAATTTTCCATCAGGCAGAATTTAAGCGTCCGAGCCAAAGCTTCGTTCCTTTTTCTCCTCTCTCTTTCTCTCTCTCTCCTCGCTCCGATCGGTCCGCAATAAGGCGGCGCGTCAATCGATCATCGCGAGGCGTAAAGGGACTGGCCGGGACGCTTGTCGAGAAATAGGCGGTGGTAAGAGTTTTACGATCGCGTTACTAAAAGTGCAATTGCTAAGTGTGCCTTTATGGCTGCAGACAGGGGCTCTCCTCCGTTCTCCCTCTTCTTTCCTCCTTTCGCGAGAGCAACGTTTATTTTGCTTTTTTTTGTTGTTTACGCGTTTATTTGCCTGTTAAAGGCGGACGCTTTCGAAAGTTTTTTAAAGGGGAAGGTTTGCTCTTAAACCTTCATTGACACTGAATTGCGCAGTTTTTAACGCTATAAAAAAGTTTGTCTGTTTAGAAATAACAGAATACAATACAATTTTTGTTTCAATAATACATCAGCATATCTCAGCTTGAAAACGTAGCAAAACGCTGAAAGCATCAACGCAAGCTGCCCCCATCTAATGAATTTTTATAAACGTGAAACCAAAGCGAATTTCAATACTCCTCGCGCACGCAAAATTCCAATTATATATCCGCATCGCGCCGCTCTCCGGCCAGTGTAATCGAATTTCACTTGCCGCCGCAGGTAAAGAGAGAAGCTTTCGCCCGGTGTGCCTCGATATTAATATTATTCGCGATTGTTGCCGATCCTTCTTTGCTCGGCAAATAGCGCCGCCGCGGCTCTCTCGCGATATTGCGCAAATTTTCGTTCCGCCCCTCGCCGTGTGTGTGCTCACCGATCGTTATGAGTGTGCGCTGGTTTGATTAAATAAGATAATGCATCGAATTTCCGCGCTTATGACGCGAGCGTAATAATCGACTTTTCCGTCGAATTTCATTCGATCCTGGAAGAGCTTGAACGATGAGAAATTTTTAAAACGGTAGCTATTTACTTGGTAGAAAATTGAACGGTTGGTCTGGTTAACGTGGATTATAAATGGAGCGCTTTTTAGATAAAATTGATGTCTAAATTAAAAAAAAAAACAATTGCAAAATTTAATTATTTGATAATGACAAAAAATAATAGCAATTTGTCGTTTTCAACTACAAAACAAGCTAAGAATTGGCTAAAACCTGCTTAACGTTTCTACCAGGGTCTCTTCTTAGGAATATTAAGGCACGTTCGACAAACCTTTTTCATCGTTAATTTTAAATAAAAAACAAATGATCAACTTTAAAAAATTCATACTCTGAGCGAAACGCAATCTGCACACTGTACGTACGGGCAAAACGGTCGTGTCCGATCATGTTCGCATTAATGGGCGAGTATCGGCGTTACGCGAAAAAGTCATTACGAGCTCTGACTCGTGGAAAATTTATGCGCCGCGCGCTCGACGTTGCGGAAAGTTCAATTTTACACCAGTTTCGAAAATGTTCAATGAAAGGCGCGCGGCATTCGTTTTTTAAATGGAAAACCTCGTGCATTGACGGCTTTTTATTGTACGCCTAATATGATTTTAGTACCGAGCGATAAATGTTGCGCTAATACATTTTCTTTTAAATACATAAATTTCATTTATGAAGGCGCTTGTAAAACGCGTCGAAAAGTGCATGTAAAGTGCCTTCGCGCCATTGCCGGATCGTTATTAGCGAGCAGTTTCTGTTCACTGTGCCGTTTGAATATTCAAATCATCGTCGTTCCGAAGTGGAAATTATAATGTACCCCATTACTAAACTACCTTAGAGGGAAGCTGAAAACTCTGCGCTCATGCTAATCAAATTCTGATAACAGAGAGCACAATTCGGACGATTCGCAAACAGTTAATTTTAATTGAAACAAGCTGTACTTTCAATATACTCCCCGGCAAAAATCAATCCGCCCCGCCGAGGGAGCGTTTAGCCCGCGAGAGATTTTTCGCGAGTTAATTAAAACCGACACATCAGTTTTAATTTTATTATCCTGCACTTCGGCCTCGCCTCCGCGGAAAACTCGGAGAAAAAACGCACTCACGGCTTTTCCCCCCGGCAGCGAAATTCCATCGGTCGGGCTCGCAGTCGTAAAGCTCGCGCGCGGGAGAAAAAGGGACTCTACTCGTCCAGAGCGAGTGAAAAGAAAAGCTCGCCGCCGAAATTGCGGAATGGAAGCGAAAGAGCCCCGGAGGGGGAAGAATGACCGAGAGGAAGTTATGTCATTGAAAGGGAGGGGGGGGGAGGCGAACGACGGCAATGACTATGAAACCGAATGGTTCGCTCTCTCCGAACGACTGTACCAGGCCCCCACCCCCACCCCCGAAAAGTTTGCGAAATCTTTTTCAACTTTCCCGCCCGCGGGAGTTTGCGATGCTTTACATTTTTCCTTGTTAAGCTTTCGGGACGATTTTTTCTTGGCTCAGTTGGCACGCGTCTCTCTCTCTCTCTCTCTCTCCCTCCCTCCCTTTTAAACGCGCGGCGAGTCGCGGAAGTCAGAAATTTCACGGGGGAAATCTTTCCGCTGCTTATTTTCTTTTGTGGAAAGTTTTTCGCCCCGCGCTGCCCCGAGAGTTATTCGGAATTCGCGTTTCGTGCTTTATGCGCCGTTTGAATTTTCATTAAGAACTTCGCCGGTGTGACCGTTGCTCGAAAGTAATATGTGCGAAGAAGTCCCGGGTACATAATACTGGCCCGAAAACAACTTTATTTCCAAATAACATAGCTTCTGTGCCACGATCTATGTTTATACTATTAATTCATTTGCATCCTATAAATGGAGAAATATTGTAAACGAAAAAAAAAAAACGAATTATTCGAGGACTGATTCAAGGCTCCCGAGCAAATCCACCGGAAAAGTGGCTTGTTTACCCGACTTATCTTCCGAAAACTCCCAATTAAAATTTCCCCAGGCTGCGCAAACAAAACAAGCTGGGGCAGTCGGGCACGTCGAAGCTTAACGAAAATATGGTCGCGGCTCCGCATGTTTGTTTACCAGCCGGCCGGAGTTCGTTGCTCCTGAAGAGGATAACAGGGGGAGGGGAGAGGCGGGGAGGTCGGAAGAGGGCGCATAATCAAGGAATCCCCGGGCTTGGCCCTCGCCGGTAATCGGCGCAAATGTGCCCAGGAATTCGCTCCGCCGCGGTTCCCGAAATTTGATTTGCAAATACGGCGGTGGTCCGGCACTTCCTCCGATCCCCCAGAGGTGGGAAGGGGGAGCTTTCCAAGAGGAGAGAGAGAGAGAGAGATCTTAGACATGCGCATACATATGGATACGAGTGAGGGACGGAGCCGCGCATTTTTGCGGGAACCGCTCTCCTGGACCGAGTGGAAAGAATGGTCGATGCATACCATTAGTTTGTGGGATTATTTTTTGGAAGGAAATTTTTATTGATGAATATTCAAGTAAGAAGTTGGAAAACGAGCTGCAGACCGTGTGTCTTTTAAGTTGAGAAAATTTTTTTTAAAAATTACATATTTTAATAAGTTTTACTATATATTTCGTAAATGTTACTACATTATTTGAAAATTTTACTACGTTATTTGTAAATTTTTAAATAATGTAAAATTTACGAAATATATAGTAAAAATGATTAAAATATGAGTGTGTCCTATGAGTACCATTAAAATAGTAATTTTTACAAAAAAAATGTAAAAGTGTACTTAATAAAAGGTTTTTTAAATTACTTTTAGTTTTGCAGATTAAAAATTGGAAAATCTTAGTTACCCCCTCAGAAAATTAAGGGCTCTAAAAATAAGCAAGACTCGAGTCTTCATGCCCACTCGAAATACCTTTCACCATCAGTCTAGGTAAATCGTCTTTTTTTACTTTCCCTCAACCCACCCCCACTTTTCCACCCTAAACTCCGCACGACACTTGATGTTTGCCGAGGACTGCGAGAACCTCCTCCTAGTCCTAAGCTAAGTCAAAGAAAACTCGGAGGCATGAATTTTAATTCTTTTCGACCGCACCTTTTTAGTCCCCGCGCTGCCGAGTCGTCGCGTAACGAGCGGCCAAAGTTTTTTGACGAAAAATTAAAAGTTCCCGGCGACGAGCCCCCTAATGCCCGTCCTCCTAAAGTAATTACCGCCCCGGCGAAGTAAGCTCCCGCAGGATAGAGAAAGAGAGAGAGAGAGAGAGAGAGAAAGAAGAACGGCCAAGATTGAAAGAGATGGGAGGCAAAAAGAGATCGAAGAGGAGCAGGTAAAGTGATAAGAGTTGAGGGTTTGTTTAGAACATTTGCCGAGAGCGGGGCGGCGAGCAGTCGTTCGCTTTTTACGAGGAATTGGCTTTTTAACCTTTTACTCGCCGGAACTCCTCCTACGCTCCGATCTTTTTCTGGCCCTCCCCGCCGGCTGTATTTGGGTGATTGGAAAAGCTTCTTCGCCGCGATTCTTTTGCCTGCTCTTTCGAGAGGGGCGAGCAATTAAACGCCGGCTCGAATATTTGGTTACGGTTGTAAACACGGCATGCGCGGCGCTATTTGCGGAGAGGGGACGGAGAAAAGTTTGAGATTTATGCCGGGGTTACATCTGTTTTTTGGGCAATATGTAAATACGTTAAGTGGGTCAAGATTTGAAATGGAGATTTGACTTTTTAAAATCGCGAAACTTACAAAAATTCGCCTCGCTGTTAACATTCAATTACTTTCTGAATTATACGGACCTCCGGGGGTGAGAACCAATATTACTAAAAAGGGAAAAAGAATCCTCTCACCTTAAATGCAAAGTCCAGATATTGTGCAACGCGAATTATGTATAAAAAAAAAGTGTTTGACCTGAATTTCAATACCCCGAAAAGCCCTGTGAAAGTTACGCAACCTCGTAAAGAATTTGCATAAAATTTCGGGTTATTACAGTATAGTGTAAAGTTATTTGACTCGAGCGTGTAAAAATTTAAGGGGTTAATCAAAAATCACTTCAGTTTTGTACGCTTGTCGTGAAATTTATAGAGGACTAAATACCTATTTTAATAAATGTTAGTTCAGTAATCGAAGGACAAACTTAAAAAAGAAATCTTAAAATAGCTCACGAAAAAAAGTCAAGCAAAACCGAAAGAGAGAAGCGGCACGAGCGAAAAGAGAGAGCGAGAGAGAGACAGAGAGAGGGAAGAATGGAAAAATATCGCGCGCGACGTAAAGACTTTTGATGTCGAACGGTGGGGGAGGAGGCGGGCGGGGAAGGCAGCAGGACGGCGACGCAATCCGAGCACTTCCCGGCGGGAGAGAGAGAACGGAGAGAAAGAAAACAGCGGCCGAGCGCGGGCGCGCTTCTCGGGGGGCGGGAAAAAAATTTGCAAGCCAGATTGAAATTTTGAATTTTAAATTTCTCGCGCGCGGGACGCGACCTTTAAAAGGGGCGGACGGCGCGGGGAGGCGCGTCGGGGGACTCGAGATTCCTACGCTAATTGCCGGATAATTTAGCGCGAAATGAGCTTGTTAGGCGGCGGGCGTTTGATGACGCTGAATGGCTGGAGTGCTTTTTTATGCTTTGTTCCGCGGGCGCCTTTTCAATTTTGCGCGCGTGTAATTCGGTTGCGCGCGGCGAGGATTCGCGGGATTAAATCTGCAGCGGCGTCTGGCTGGATTCAGAGATGGATTCGTTGCTCTTCTCTTGAATACTGTTTAAGTACTCCTGTGGGCTTCGAAGTCAAGGATTTTTAAAGTACTTCTTGATTGTTTTTTAAATGAAGAATGTACAATGCACTCCAAAGAATACTTAAATGGAGTCATATAATATGTGCAATGAAAATTAAGTGATAAATTCGAACCTTTCAGTAACACTAAATTGATCTTGCAAACATATCGTTCCCTACTATAAGTACAATAATTAACGCAAATGATATCAGCACAATTCAGAAGTCAGTACAAGCAGTAATGCCCAAATTTTCTCTGCTCTTAAAAAAAAAAGACGCCAAAGTAATTGGAAAACACTCAGTGAAATTGCCCTCGTCTCCCGACGAAAATACAACGAAAGCCCGAGCGCAGCCTCCGAGGGCGGTTATTTTCGTTCCTCTCGGCAATAATCGCAAAAAAGATGTGATTACAAGCGAAGAAAGCAGGAACTCGCGCGCACGAGCATCTATCCGCTCTTTCGAATAAGCAGAGTGAAAAAGGAGCGGAGGGATTCGAGCGAAAATAATGACGAAATTGGCCCCGACTGATTGGCTTATTTTTGCGCAGGGAAGTCGTACACAAATGTGAAGGAGGAAAATTTCGCCTCGTTATTTTCGCGTTCCTCGGCGATCGTTAACTTTTTCATTCGGCTTTCGCTCGCTCGGATTATCATAACTCAGATTCTAAATAAATAGATCTACCGCCGAGACAATGATCGCGAAATCGTCCTCTGAATTTCCTCGTATATCAAAGGGCAGAAAATGCGAAATGGAAGCTCAAAGAAGGCGAAAAAAGGTACGGAGAGAGAGAGAGAGAGAGAGAGAGAGAGAGAGAGAGAGAGAGAGAGAGAGAGAGAGAGAGAGAGAGAGAGA
>JAWWEM010000992.1:0-35771 GCA_035582935.1 Ormyrus thymus | reverse complement strand
GCATACACTTTATCACAAAACATAGTAATTTTTAGTAAATTTATAGTAAATTTTGATATAACATTTTTCTCAGTGTACACGAGTTATCCTCGCTGCCGGCCTGCCGGTGGCAAGGCGGCGGTGGGGAAGCGGCGGCCGAGGGTATCTCGAGGATGCGTTAAGCTAGAATGCTCTACATCCAGAATCGGCTCGAGTGGAATTCCGAGCATTCCGAGATGGATTAAAATTGCTCTATTATGCTGTATAAGAGCATTTCTTGCGGGGGAATGAATACACGGGCGTTTGGTCTTTTGTTTTCCTTTTCTGCAAAATGCTTGAGAATCTTTTATTTGCGGGAATCGTAAGCGATAAATGCTGTAAAGGAACATGTATACGGTATGAAACAAAGAATCGGTAGTCCTTTTTAGTTCTATCCGTTGCCTGTTAAAATTTCAAGACAGATATAATAATAATTAGTTGGCTGAGTGATTTATAAGTAATGAAATTAATTATAATATTAATTGCTAATTGAATCACTAAATTATGACTTAAGAATAATTAATTTATGTAAATATAAATTTCACGTGAAAAATAATAAGTAAAGTAAAATTATTTGCAGTACCAAGTGCTTTCACTTTTAAAATGATTCTAATAAGGAATGCAGTTTAAAAAACTTGTTCGCAACAGTTAAAGACAACAATGTAAACCTGCTCTGTACATCTTTAAAATGAAATTAACTGCGGTCCAATTAAGCGAAGCGAACATACTTCAGAAATTTAAAACACGACTGTTAATATGTTCGCCGCGAGCCAAAACTGTTTTTATTAGATCTTATTAGTATTCCGGAACATTGTTCAGCGGTACTTAGCATTTTTAGCGTTTACGCGGAGAATGAAAAATTCTTTACCGAAGTGATGCAAAAACCTCCTCGCTCCGCTCATTGAAGTACATGAGACCTGAGATTTAGTGCCGTAATAAAACTTACTTTCTTACACACGCATATACATATTTATGATCATAAACATAATACACCGATAATTTTTATTTATGCGATGTTCTCTCGGAAACCAGTCGATGTAAAACCTTCATGTAAAATCAATTTTGCGTCATCGATTCGACTATCTAAAAAGCCTCGCAACCCTTTCACATGAGATATGTCATGCGCGCGATTCATTGAATGCGTCGGCCAATGCAAATGCCGTTCCGCTCTCGTGTTTCCTTCGATTTTTCAATAATTTTGCAACGAAGCCCGACGAATTTGCAACTCGAAAGCGCGGATAATTACTCATTGTTATATTTAGGGATTTAAGTTGTTAAAGTCTCGACTCGGCGGGATTGTACTAATTCGGCGGAAGATTGTTTTGCATAGGAAAACCAATCGATGCTGCTTTTCTCTCTTCTTAAGCTGACTTTATGAATATTCATTGGTGATTTAACTTTCGAATGTCTCTCTTGTTACCTGAAACGACTTTGCCGTGGATTATAAGGGAGGAACGAAAGTAAATTCAGAAGACACTCAACGATATACAATGCCCTTAATTATTTTATTTAAATTTCAGAAATTGTTTTGCAATCAACAAACATTACTAATTTCTTAATTGAACGTTTTAATTAAGCTTAAAACTGTCACTCGGCTACTAATTCCATCGTGCGAAGCAGCGCCGCAGTTTCAATCGACAACAATATTCATTACGCCAAGCTAAAACATCGCGTCGCGGAGGCGCGAGCGCGCGGCGAGCCTCCAAACGAGCCCTCATTAAATCAATTACGCAACGATCAACCTAACGCTCGCCATATTCCGCGCCTCTCCTCGGGCGCTCGCGCTTTTTCGTCCCGAGTTTGCTCGCCGCCGTAAAAAGCCCTCCCCGCAATTGCGAGCGCTAACGTGAATTATTCAAATGACGCAACAATTATAATCGGCACACCAGGCGCCTCGTCCGCGCGCGCGCGCGGAAAAAACGCAGGGAGGCGATGCACTCTCGCAACGAGGGCATTACTCTTGTCGGCGCGACGCGCTCGGTTCGCGCGCTACTTATACTTAAACTCGATTTCCGCGAAGAGCCGAGAGCGCGCGGGGCTTGACATTATTATGATGTAGCGCCTTTTTATGCGATCTGCATGTAAATAAGGAGAGGGAGATGGCAGTCGCGATGCGACGAGCGCCGCGCTCGCCGGCCTTCTTCTTTTTCAGGAGCGGCCTCGCGGAGACGCGCGATGGATGCGTTCCGGGTAATTAGTGCTGGAAGGAGCGCGAGATCCGTCCGAGATTCGAGGACGAGAATTAGGACTGTTTGGAGAGGTAATTGTGGATGTTGGGAGAAGATTGATGGCTGCAGAAAGTGTTGCTTTATTGAGATAATTTTGTAGAGTTGCTAGTGCAGTGATTGGCTTGTAAAATACTTTTGAAAATAAGCTTGTGTGGTTTTTTTTATCAAATTTTGATCGTTATTTATACACGCAGGAAGCGTCAAAGGTAATTGATAAATGCAATTTGTTTCGTCGAAATTTGAAAATGCAGCTTGTGTGGCCTGCGCCAACCTGCATCGTGCTGCAAAATTTCTGATATTCTATTATATGCACGACCATAAATTTTGATTATAATCTGTTAACTGCCGATTCTCATTAAAATGTAACTTGAAACCGAAGGTAGGCGGAATAATTGATTTAAATTATCAATTTGTGCACATATTTTCACCTTCCCCATATTATGCATTTCAGATTTTATTTAAAGAAAAACAGGTAAAATCAAACAAAAGCAATCGACAAAAATGAAATCTGCATATGAAAAGCAAGCTAACAAGAGCGCTAAGCACTTTTACGGGGCACTTTTACGTCACCGCGCCTCCATAAAAAATTCACAATCAGCTCCGCAGAGCTTCGCATCCCGCGTAAAAGCTCATCAAACGAAAATACGCCCCCGCGGCGAAAACAAAGCCGGCTTCCAAAATAATATTTAATCAGGGCGCAAAACGAGCGCGGCGCTTTGATCGAAATATTCGCCTGGCGATACCCGGCCCTCGAAAGCCCATTAATTTCGCATGAAAGTGGCGCCGGTCGCCGGCTGCTCCTTCGTTAATTTTGCACCTTCCGCCGGGGTCCCGTCTCTCCGCCCTTCGCGCCCCGGAATAATTCGGCCCGCTTACCGAACAATGACTCGTCGGCGGGGCGACGATGACCGCGACCGCGGCGGTCGCATTGATGGCCGCGGCTCGTTGACGCCGGTACTTTGGGCGAATTCGGCATTGTGCGATTGCGATCGGGCTCTCGATTTGCTGCGCCGCGCGGCTCTGGTTAGGGGTGAGCTCGAGAGCCCTGCGTTGACTTGGCGATCGGTCAATGGCCGCGATTTGCTTTGTAGAGAGGCGGCTGTTTGCAGGATAAGGGATCGGAGGCTTAGAATCTTTAGCAGCCGATCGTACACTTGCTGAGCTATATTGTGATCGTTGAAGAGTCTTTTGAATTATTTCGTAGTGCAAAAATTCGCTTCTAAAAATGATAATGTTCTGACATTTTCACGCGGGAGAATCAGTCAGTCTGTAATATTTACGATGCATACAAAACCGTGGAAAATATGAAAGCGAGAATCGGCGCATTATCTGCAGCGGCGTGAATGGGAATGAAGGAGCATTCATGGCAAATCGGCTTTAGCTGACACCCAATGGAGCCGTAATGCCGCGCGATAGCGGACGTTATGGTACATTAGAAAGCCGCCAATTAGTAGCGTATTTTGCGCTTCGGCTGTTGCAGCCATCGAAGGAAAAATTTATGAAAGGTGAAAGTGGTGGATATTGAAAAGAACTTTTATTTTTCATCTCGGGACTGCTGGTGAAAACAGTTAATAATTTGGAATTCGCCTCATTAGTATGATTGTATCCCACAAGTAAAATATTTTCAAAGTGATTATTAAGTTACGTTACATTTAGATAGAAATCTAGTGAATGCATAAAGTTTAACGATCTTTAGTATTTCAAAATGTAACCTTTAGTAAATGGTATTTTTCATCGTGATTAAAAGCGCAAAATTATTTTGCATAAACTTTGCGTTACCTCAAATGTATATACTTGGAAAGAAAATGCTATTCCCAGAGTGTATATGAAATGCTTATTTAAAGGCACTCAGTCTGCCTCGGCCTCCGACAATTACTTAAACAGCCCCGATAACATGAGCAAATCCCG
This sequence comes from Ormyrus thymus, assembly GCA_035582935.1. Classification (NCBI taxonomy): domain Eukaryota; kingdom Metazoa; phylum Arthropoda; class Insecta; order Hymenoptera; family Ormyridae; genus Ormyrus; species Ormyrus thymus. The sequence continues at coordinate 31,617 of JAWWEM010000992.1, read as the reverse complement.
TGAAGCAAATCCACCGAAGCCCGCAAGCAGCAGCGTCTCATCAGTCAAGCACTCGCAGAACGCAAAAAGGACGTCAGCGAGCAATTGCTTTAGCTCTCTCTCTCTCTCTCTCTCGGTACCGGGAAAAATCCTCTTCCGCGGCGCGTCTCGCTTCCCCCCCTGGGAAATTCCCTCCGACTCTTCCACCTGCGCGCGCGCAATCCCAAGCAGCAGACGGACATTAAAGCTGCATATTTATCATGGAGCAAATCCGAATAATGAGAGGAAAAGCGGCCCGATGAATCCGCGAATATTTGATTAGGGGCCGAGGCGCGAGCATTTGTATGGTAACGAACGCGCCGAGGGTTAACGATGACTCGGGGAATGCATTGATTGGGTAATGCCGCCGATGAATGTTATACGTGCACAGACCGAGTCCCGCTGCAGGTGTCTGTTTTTCGCGCGCTGTTGAAGGCTGCGCGCCGACTATGAATGACATTATTCAAATGAAACGGACGCTGTTCACGCCTGGTTGGGGTGGAGGGATTTTTTTTTTTTGTTGTAATTGTTGGGGGAATGAAATGTAACGTATTTATGGTTTCGCGTAACGAGTAAACGGCGAATAGGTGAAAAATGTTTTCTGACTATAGTTAAATTTAAAAACGTAGGTTTTATATTATAATTAGGAAAAAAAGTGTTTATGTAATTCGCGAGAAAATGGTAACGGCGGTCTGGGCGAAGTAACTTGTATTTTATAATTATGCCTTTATGTAAACAAATTTTATGTAACGCTGGTCATGATTATTCACTTACGCTTAAATGAATGTTGTGTAATCTGAGCCAAGCGAGTTAAGCAGGTGTTGCAAAAAAAACTTCTCAGTTTAAAATCTCAACCAATTAATAATTATTAATATTTTAAATTTTTTTTCAAGTAATTAAATCAATCTCTAAAAATTCATTTTTTAAAAAGTATTATAGTCACTAAAAAAGTATCTAATGGTTATAAAAATAGGTTTTACTTTAATAGTAAGAGTCTTAAGGCGACGTTCTGCTATCTTTGATAGAAAGTCGACGCTAAATTGCTCGCTTTAAAAGCGATTCCCGCACTTTTCCTAAAAACCACCAATAAAATCCAAGAATAACCCAGTCTGCCTCTCAACGAGCCTCCAACGAAAAGGGATCGGCTATACGCGAAAACGATAACGCGCAATCGTGAATCAGGCGGAATCGCGGCCTTTTCCAGCGCTCGCCGAGGCAGTCGGGATATATTCCGTTGTTACGCGCTGGGTGGCGAGCGCGCGGCGCGCTCCTTATCCGAGCCGCATCTCGTTCGAGATAAGTACGCGTACGTGTGTGCGCGCGCACGCATTATGTGGAAACGCGAGGCTTTGAGCGGGGCTCGGGAGCGCCGGGGAACAATTCTTGGGATTTGTGAAATTTGAGGATGAGTCTCGGGCTTCATTTTTGCCGCGGAACGTGTAATTCCGGGAAATTACATTGTTAGTACTGCATTAAGCTGTTGAAGCGCATATTTTTTCGTTTTCGGATAGGAAGATTGTTTCTTTTTGCAAAGCGCACGGGTAGAAATTGTATTAATTTTAAGCCGCAATTTTTAAACGTATTTCGGATTCTCGTTATAAATTTAAAGGAGCTAATCCTACCGAACGTCGCGGATTAAGTCCGGTCGAATTTACCGGGTTTAATTGAAATAATAATCTAATGCTCTAATATAAATAAATAAACGCTCCGATCATTAAATTCAAACTATATCCCCATCGTCCCCATTAAATTTTAATTACCGCTCGTAATCTCTCCTAAAACGCTCCACCCGGACTCCCGGAGCCGATCCCCAAAGATCAAAAGAATCGCCCGACTCCGAGCCGTCCAGGTCCAGTGGCGCATAATGCCATTCCATCGACTGCGCGCGGCACACGTTCGCGTTAGTTAGCTGCGGATAACCGCGTCGTGCCCCCTCCTGCAGTGGTGTGCGTCCCCCAGCCCCGGCCGGATTACGCCGCCGAGAGAGAAGGGCTGCGCGTCAACTCGCTGCTCGCGCGATGACGGGAGGAGAGAGACGGACGGGAGAGCGCTCTCGGATTATTACGGACGCGTAAATAGTTATGCGCGCGCGCCGGGCGGAGGAAGTGTTTCGGCGGGCGGGGCTCTTCCTGCATTATGCGGCGGGAGATTGCGAGCGGGGAGGGCTGTCTGAGGTCAAAGGAGGCGCTGCTCTTTCATGTCGGGAGGTCGGGGCTTCGATTTCGAGGAGGTGCGAGGCTGTTTTTGGGGCGAGAGTCGAGGCGGTTTCAGTATAAGGGTTGGGCAATTTACGTGCGCGGCTACTTTAAAGAATGCTGGCGAAGAATTTTTGCTCATTCGAATGAGAAATTTGGAGGGGTAAAAATATTGAGGGAACTTGTCAATTTTAATGAAATTCTCGTGTTAAAAAATCCAGAGACAAAAAGGAAAAGAATTTTATTCCCAAAAAAGCTTTATCCAGCACGAAACAATATACTTGGTTTTCACGTACAATTTATTTGCTAAAATGTGTAAATACTTAAATGGTCAACATCGTTCGTACAAAATATTGCTGCAATTACCTCGTAACATCTGTCCTTTCGGAAAGCCTTCATTGCGCACTCGTGGCGTACAACATTCAGTCGGAGATGCCCCGCGCTCAGTCTCCTGCATTAGCTCGAATAATTGACTAGAGAGTCAGAGAGCCCCATCGGTCGTTGGGGTGTCGTTGCCCCCCGCAACTTGGAACGGCACGTCGCATCATCGAGGCTCGGGGACGCGGACACCGCTGGCACTGGCATCTCAGCCCGTCCCCGTGCGGTGCGCGGATAACTTTTTCGGGGGGGTCGCTCTCGGGAAAGGATCGCGTCGGCGGTGGAGATTCATATCGGATGCACGGAATGGGCGGAGCGATATCGACTGCGGAGTTTTCGGGCTTTCGAAAGTTGGCGAGGAGAAAGAAGAGCGGATGATAGGAAGTACGATTTTGAATGAAAGTTGAAAATGGGGGGGGGGAGAGGGGTAACGTCTGTTTTATTGGTAAGCGTTTTTCCAGAAATTTGGGGTTTTAATTTCAAGATTATCGGTCGTAAGATATGGAATATTTGGGGATTCCGCATTCATTATTTTGCAATAAATAATAATTAATTTTAAGGCATATATGGTAATAAATTAAAACGGTTTTCTATTGTAGTAAATTCATAATATGATTAATATTCAATAGAGCGAAGCAAAACCAATTGATTTCAATTTAACTAAAATTATTTCTCGAACTCGTTGAAAATATTTTCTTCTAAAAGTAAGTTGAATTTTTTGGCCTTCCATTAAAAATCGAGGAAGACAGTATCAATTTCCGCTCTATCCGAACCAATTAGAAAAAAGTCACGTCGATAAACGCGGCGCTAATTAAAATCACGAAGCGCTGCGAGAGAAACATTTCCTCCGCCGTCAATAAAAGATCCGTCATCGCGGATCGAGCTTCTTTTTTAATTGACAGAAGCGTCGGGAGCGAGCGGGGCGCGTTCTTGTTAGCTCGCACGTACGGGCTTTTCACGCACGAAATCGAATTATCGCCGCGTGAAATCGGGAAATCGATCGCGTGCGCGGCGAAATTGTCCGAAGGAGCGATATATATCGAGAGAGGGTCGATGACTGCCGTCGAGCTCGGCGTCGATGTAGGTCTTGTTGTTGCTGCCGCCGAGTAATAAAAATGTTGATTATCGACGGGGCGGCTGTCGATTGCTGAAAGCTGCTGGAAAAATGGAAGTGCGTTTTTTTTTAGATTTTCTTGTAAGCACTCGGATTAAAAATAGAATTAGTTCCTCTATTTAAGTATTGATCAAGATATTGTATAAGAAATAAAAAGGAAACTATTTTTGAGAAAAGAAATTTCGAGTTCTTGTTAACGAAGTATACGGATCCAAGTTAATTTTTTGAAACTTTCCACATTATCTTTTTCATATTTGCTTTTACATTTTATATTTAGCTTTTCTTCCCTTTTTACGCCTTCAGAACGTCATTTATAATTATTCAGTTTGTAACGTATCCTGCAGACTTTCAAATATACATACTGTAATCATCGCAGTATAAGCAAACTTTCAAAAAACTTATTAACACTCATCAATGCGATCCGTTCGCCCGAATTCATACGAAAACATCTGCCCAGACAGCATCGCAATTGAAAAAAACTTCAAAGGCCGCTCGATTTCCAGCGCAGTGACCAATGCGCGTCCGCGCGAACTTGCCGGCGCGTCAATCCTTTCACCTCGGCCGCGAGTATTAAATTTCCGAGAGCGCTCTTTCCGTTTCATCGTGGCCGCGGAAAGAAAGAAAAGCTCGCCCGCGGACAGAAACAAAAACAACAAAAAGAACACGCAGCGCGCCGCCTAATGGCGGTAGTGTCGGATTACAAAGGCGAAAGTTCCGCGAGCTTGTAAAAGTTGCCCTCGCTGCGATGCGCGAGAGCGAGTCTCTCCCCGGGAGCAGCGTGTATATCGCGATAATGCGAGGAATGCGCGCTTTGTACGTTGGTTTTGCTGCAAATTGAATTCTAGCGGGGTTGGGAGGGTCGAAGGTGCCTTTTTTGTTTGAGGAAGGGCGGCTATGACAAACACGAGGACCTTATTTTTTTTTTTATAATAATATATATTAACTTTTAATTAACATCCACACTTCCCTATTTACTCCGCTCATTTCTATTGACAGCTTTCGAGCGGAAAGTTAAAAAATGTCGAAAGATCTATTTCGAGAACGGTCGCAGCATCGGCAACGCTCTCCTTATCGGCCTCCGTGCATTTGCAGGTGGCTCTGCACCAAAAATGGAGGCCAGGAAATTAAACGGTCAATCCTCAGGAGTCAGGAGCCGCTAGCGCCTTCTTGGCTTTCCTCGGCGCCTCCGTCTGCGGAAAACCTGTTACGCGTCGGCACGAAAAGGGCGAGGCCGCCCGATGAAAGAGACGTAAAGTCTCAGAGACGCAGAGCGGAGAGGGCCGAGAAAATGCAGCGGCAGCCGTGTAATTGCATAAGCGTCTCCCCGCGGAGTAATGCAGTCGCATTAGGGAGCTGGAGCAATCCGTCGCACGTGCAAAATTAAAAGCTTCTCTCTCTCTCTCTCTCTCTCTGCGAGCATGTAAGTGCCGCGCCGCTTCTTTTCTTCCTTCTCGGGGTAAGTCTGTGTCTCGCCTTTGTCTGCGCGCTTTTTTCTCCTTCGTTTGTCTACTTTTTTGCCGCCGGGGTGCACCGGCTTTTTTGCATTTGCCATCGATTTTTCATTTGAAAAGGCGTTCTGGAGAAAGACCTGCAAAATCTACTCGTTTCGAGCTTTTAAAAATATAACTTTTGATTAAATGTTAACAATTATTTTAAGATTTTTAATTTGTGATTTTAAGATTATCTCACTTTTTGCTTAAATAGTATTTTTTATATATTTTATACAAAAATAAAATACAATCGAATAGCGTAGTGTTTAGTTCGGGGTCGATAATAAAGATATTTCTATCAGTAAGTGACAAAACTAACCGTCCGTCATCGAATTCTCACGGGTCGTCGATAAATTCCCCATTTCCCGAAATAAAACAATCTTCCGACGCGAAAAGGAGAAAATGGAATCCCTCCGAAATTTACCCGGTTCTCCTCCGCCTCCCATCTATTATTTATGACTTTTTTCATTCCGGCGAAACTTAGCTCGGCAGCTTCCTTCCGAAAGTACGCCAGGCGGTCGGGACCTCGTTATAGCCGCAGGGGCTTAGGCTGACGCTTCGCCGACGACGTCTTCCAGAACGTTCGCGACCGCTTAGACGAGCGTCCCCGTCGCGTCTCTCTCGCCCCCATTAGCTTTTAAATACTTTTTATCCAGCGGCGAAAGGAGAGAGAAGGAGAAGCGCCAGGATTGAAGTGCTTGGGCTTGGAATAAAAAGGCAAGGAGTCGAGGGGTGGTCGCATAGTTCTCGAATTGAAACTGTTTTGCTCTCGCGGGGGAGAAAGGGCGACGTAGGATGTGAAGAGAAAGACGGAGCGCGCTCGTGAAAGCTCCTAAAACGTGTACTTACGTGGGGAGAGTTCCGCTGTAAATTAAAGAGTAGACACCGCTGTGTACTTTGAATGTGAAGTTTTTAAGTTATTACGAGCTTCTTTTCTGGGTATTATTTGATTTTGCCAGGAGTTACTTTTGACCTTTCTATTTTTAAAATTAATTCTGTTGGAAAAGAAGAATTACGATATATTTTACGAAAATTTAAATTAAAAGTGCAGCTTCGTGTTTATTTTTTACATTAAAAAAATATCCCCACTCAAACCAAAACTTTTTTGCAAATTTTTCCCTTCCTTATTATAAGAATCCCATGCGAGATTCGTTCGGGTTTCGAGTATTTATCGATCTTGAGCCGAGGATATCGAAAAATTGCTCGAATTTATCGAATTATGAAAAAAAAATTGAACTACGAATAACAAATGTCGGGGCGCGATATGCGTTGGAATCAGTCTAGTATTATTTCAAAAAAATTCAGGTGGGGCAAATCGCTTCACCAAACCGCCCGAAAAAGTAGTTCAGGCAGTTCCGGGACGACCTTTACCCCTTCAAAAAATAATTCGCTTAAACTAAAGCATAGGTAAGCGTCACCAAACCCTCATATTTTCCTTACTCATTAGTTTAAGGCACGAATTCTTAGCGCTGTCGCTGCCTTCTTGTACTCTCAACTTGACCTTTTCTCTTGCGACTCGCTTGGAAAGCATTCTTCGCCATCTACAGGTTAAAGCAGTAAGTATTTTTTGCGGTGAATTCGAATGTGCGCTGAACTACATTAAGTGCAATTAAATTTGCTACTAAATAAATATGTATTTTATTAAAAAATAGCTTTGTTTAATGTTAACGGGATGACAAAGAGAACATTTACCGATCGAGCGCTGGTGCGGAGAATATTGTTTATAAAAAAATAGATAGTGAATAATAGCTAAAAAAAGTGATCCCTAGCTTTTATCATTATTAAAGTCTGTAATGTTGAAATGAGAATGTTACAAAGATTCTCTCTGATTCACAATATTTCGGATATCATTTCAGATTCTTTGTAACACTCTCATTTCAACATTACTTAATGTATCTCTTTGAAATTTCGTACAAACTTTAATAATGATAAAAACTAGGGAATGATCACTTTTTTTTAGCTAATTATTCACTATCTATTTTTTTATAAACAATATTCTCCGCATCAGGGCTCGGTCGGTAAATATTAGCTTTGACATCCCCTTAAGCAATTTGATTCTTTTTTTATCTCTGTATTAATTTTTATGCCAAGTTAAAATTTTCTTTTTTTTGCCTAGCGGGCCGAAAGTACAACTTTACTTCCCGGTATTTTCGTCCCCGCTAGGCAAAAAAATAGTATGTACGCTCCACGGTAAAATGGCAAGCCCATAGCACATGTTTCTCACCTTCGGCTCGAGCGTCAATTTACACGTGCTATGAGCTTACCAATACTTTACCTCCCTAAGTGCGTAATATACTATTATACTGCTCTGCAGCTATGAGACCCGTAATATTATTCACTACCACAGTGTTCTACGTTACATCAGTGTAAGTAGTCTGACGTAAATCTACTAAACGACCTCATCTCAGTATGCCGTTTCCACGGCAACGACCGAATCGTCAGTGCCGAATCTACACTGCATTTCGCGAGAGAATTGTTGCCATCAATAACTTAAAACCGTAACATCTCCTTCGAGGCGAACCAAAGAACTTTCACAAAAAAAAAAAAAAATCCTGTCCAAAAAACCTCTGGCCATCGACGTTTTCTATCCGTCCGCGTCCCTAAAAACGTGAAAATACAGGGGTGGAGCAGGGCCGATCCCCGGCCTCCGACTGCAGGGAGAGATGCGAGGTGATACGGCTGAAAACGCTCGAGGGTGTCTCGGTCCAGGCGCTGTTGTGTGTAGGGGCTGCGATATCGATTGCCGAGCGGCAGCAGCCCTAAACGCGCCTGCCGCTTTCTCTCTCTCTCTCTCTCTCTCTCTCTCTCTCTCTCTCTCTCTCTCTCTCTCTCTATCCCTCTCTCTCTACTCCGTCGATGGACCGAGAAAGGAGCTTTGTGTCGGGCTGTTTCTCGGTCTTTCTCTCGTACTTCCTCTTGCCTTGCTTGCTGTACTTCGATCGATAGCGAAGTTCGTCATATTTCGTTTCGTTTGTTTATGCGATTTGCGGCGGAGGACTTTGGAAGAGGGTATTGTTCGTTTGTTGAATCATACTAATGTCTCTTTATAAATAATGTTGAAAGAAACGAATGCTGGATATATTTGTTTAAATAATTATACGAATAAAAAGCTGTTAAATATTTTATAAAATAGCTTCAAGTTGCAGAGTCTTGTATAAAATTTTACGTTTTTAAAATTCACGTAAATAAATACATTTTTAGAAATATTAAAAGATGCGCTGTTCTTTTTGTAACAATATTGATCGGAACAAGTTTACTGCTTCCTTCGAACGTGCATCGCTCTTCTCACGTCTCACATCCAAAGTTAAAATTCATCAATTTAAACTGTAAAATTTGAAAAAAACTACATAATACATGTTTTGGTATAATTACTGGAGACACGTTTATAATTAAACAGCGTTGGCCTTTATTTTTGCAAGGTTCTAATTTTGCCTCAAACGAGCGATAATTAAAATCGCTCTAGTTTGAAGCTCTGCAACAAAATCAGAGACTTATTGATTAGTCTGAAACGCAATCCTTTTACTGTCATCATTAGCCTCCATTGCGCTGCACGCGACCAAAAGTAGAAGAGGCGCGTGGTATATTCTTGAAGGAGAATTGTGGGAGTTGGCAAAGTCGGCATGACGGTGCTTTTGCAACGAGGCATTACCTACATATTGCGAATTAAGTAAATGGCTCAGCCATATTGGTTCAGTCGGTATGGCGACCCTTAATTATCTTTTGTCCTTTTATTTTTTAATAGCTTTCTTTACTTTATATGATAATGATTCTTTTGTTTTAAAAAGAAGATTAAAATCATGATAATATTTTTACGACAGTGCGCTTAACGTACAGCTGTGAAAAAGTAATGCTAAAGGATTTTATTACAATCAATAGTAATAAAATAGTTTTTAATTACAAAATTTATAATTTTTAAAACAAGTAAACAAACTTTTTATTTTCTACCAAAAAAAAAGAAAAAAAAACTATGATTCCGGCAATGAAGAATATAAATTGCCTAATTTTTGTGAAGCAACTTGTACCTCGGCTTGTACACTAATTAGAACAACCTTAGTACCTCGCATCAATCTTGCTGCAGACGTTGGTGAAGTCTGAAAAGGGATTCTCGCTGCCTGTCCAATGCAAATCAAGCCGCCCACGCCGATTCTCTTGCCTGCCTCTAATCGGCCTGACTTATCGGCGGGCGATAGCTACAAGGCTTATTCTTGCGAAAACCGAGGAACTCCACTTATTTACCTCGATGTAGATATCCGCGATTAGAAAGCACTTGGAGCTCCCGTCCTAATCCTTTGAATTTACTTGTTTCAGAATAAGGAGGTTGGAAAATTGGTTTAAGCTTTCGTCATTGATGTAGCAAAGATTTTTCGCTTGATTAGTTTTTTTAAAAGTATTGCTCTCCGGTTTTGTGCGGATTGAGAGTTTAGTCACGGTCTGCCTTTGTTTTCTTTCAAGCAATAAGTTTGGCCAGTAAATGTGATCTTTGAGGGATGCGTCTATCCCCTATTTGTAAGGACGTGATCATAACGGCAGACACGGTCGTACGTGACTTGTCATTTAAAGTACGTCTGTCTTTCTTTTCTTAGTCAAGTTCATTTTATTTACTATTTACCTTGTACGAATCAATACTTTACCGACAACAAGTAAATTGAATAAAATATTGTTTGTTTTTTGTAAAAATCGTGCTTTTCACTTACTGAAATTTCTAAATAATTTTCGCGATAATTAACCGTTAATAACCAACTTAGCCCTCTTAATCCTCCTTCATCATCAGCTTATTTCCCAGCCCGTCAAGCCCGTACCTCAATATTTCCCTCGCTCCACAATACGTTCCTCCTCCCGGCTGCAGCGAGAGGCGGTTCGGCTCCCGGCTTACCGCGAAGCTTCAAGAAAACTCGGCGACGACGACGGGCGGCGGCGCTCTCGCGCGATTAGAGGCTTTCTCAGCCGCATACAGATGTAATGTCAGAAGGCATTCACCGCGTTCGCGCGAGGCACAACGAGAGCCCCGGCTAATTAGCTCCCGCGCCGACGTGTTCGCGCCCGGCGCCACCTCGTCCGCTCTTCTGCAATTACATTAGCCGAACCCGACACTTAAACGCCGATCGCCCGGCGTCTTCGGTTTCCTTTCGATTTGCATGCCGATGCCAGAGGGACTTTCCCGCACGTTCGGCAAGTATTAGGAGCTGACGAAGTCGGAGGGGAGTTTGCTGGAGCGGCTGCGCGCTCCGGCACTTGCTGGATTAATGGCTTTGCTTTTTTGGGCTTTACGAGCAGTTTTTGGAGTTGATGGGGTAGTTGGATGGAATTGAAAGTACGCTTTGTGTAATTTGTTTGCCTTGTGTAGTTTTCTTGGAGACTTTTCTCATTTGCATGAAATGTGTATCAATTGCGTAGTTTTTTCACAGGGCTCACTTAATTAGTATCTACAGGAAAATTTTATGTAAAATTTACATAAAAGAAAGGCAAAATTTCATATAAATCAAGTGAAAATTGTTTATGCAAGTTTGCACAAAACTTTACATTGTTTGAACATAAGCCTTTATTGTATCATTGAAAAAGTAATTAATAGTACACTGAGAAAAAATTTAGTTCGGTTCATTTATATTCTAATACTTCAGTGATACTGTCATTGATTTAATAGAATCTGTACTATTAAATAGAAGCAACTGAATATACTATTAATTTAACAGTACGCAGATTGAAATAAAAGTAATACCATTGAAATAAGCGGATTTTACTTTAAATCAATAATTAGTAGATTTTTAAAATAAAAGAACTTGTTTTTTCAAATCAAACAGATCATTCAAATAATTAAAACAGTAAATTATTCATTGAAAGAAATATTTATTTAAAAAAGTTTTTTGATTTAAGCAGAACATCTCTAAGAACATGATTTTTTGTTTCGCATATATTATGATGTATGTAAAAGGCTATGAGGGTCAGTGAAAACGTAAATATTATTTCTCTCGTTTTTTAAGAAATGTATAGAAGGTATAATTTTACACCATGAGACTAAACAAGAGAGCATTCAAAACGACAGACTTTTGCACGACTGTTGCGAGAACCGATAGGTGGCTGAAGGATCTGTGGCAGGAATCCAATTGCAAGTGGCAAAATTTGAGTTGATTAGTTATAATAAGACCGCATCGGTAGCGGTACTTCATATATAGTAAAATAGTAGTAAAGTAACATCGTTTGAATAAAGTGTACTGCGAAAACAATGTAAAGCGAGCGTAATTAAATTCCGTCTATCCGAAAGTGTCTGAAAGCGTTTTAAAATGTATAAAAAATAATTCAATGTAAAAATTAGGCTGTAAGCATAAAAGGTCATTGAGAGATATAATACAGAAATTCGAAACAATTTATTTTTATTGGATTTTCCTTGATAAGTTTGAATTAATATAAATTTAAATTCGATGAACAAGCTTCCCTGTCTGAAAGACCTGGTAAAATGGTGCAAATACACACATATAAACCGATACCGGTGTCGAGTGATATGTGTGTATTTGCACCAATTTTACCAGGTCTTTATAAGGTTTTATCGCACTTTTTCAATAGGGTTAGCCTGTTAAAACAGCAGACATGTAGAATTAATTGTGTTCATCTTACCAATTTAAGCAAACATTTTAGTTGTGAATAATTATTGGTAAAATTCCATTGATTCAATCAAATTTTTCTCTGTGTATTAATTTCAAGTTTACTTATTATTTAATTCATTAAGCATCAGCGTAATGAAATGTCTAGTCGACGCTCATAAAATGTTTATGTCAAAAGTTCGATCCACCGCTATATAGGTCAGTTTAATGCACTTTACCTGCACTTAAAATTACCATTCCAACTCATTCAAACTCACAGACTTAAAACTCTCACGCGGCGCTCTCGAACGAAAAAAAAAAGAGTACAGTTTCAATCATAAATTCCAATTCCCATCGCCGATGCAGAAAGCGCTCGTAATTCACAGACGCAAAGGCGCTTAAAATTTTCAGCGCTATCCATTATTCGCAGGAGACTCGAGGCGCGTATAAATTAACAGCGCGGTTTCTCGTACATCGCCCATCGATTTAACATCGCGCGGCATCGCGCGACGGCCAATAATCGTTCGGTAGGAAGGATAGGAAAAAAGGAGGAGCGCGCAGAGACAAGAGGAGGAGAGCGCGCGCCTGCGAGGGGAATAGGTAAATTTTATCGGGCGGAGTGCATTATAATTTCACGCGCGCGGCACTTAAGAGAATCGCCTCCGCCGCCCCGACGTCGTTATCGCCGGTAAAAAGTTATTACGCGCGGCGTCGCGGGGAGCGGGGCTAAATTATTTCGCGACGGAGCTGCGACGCGCTTCTCCGCTCTCTCGGGGCTTTAATTTTGTTTTCCAAGAGGCCGGAGCTCGCTGGCCGGAAGAGTTCGGGAGGAGTGAATCTAGTTTCTTGGACGGTTGGAGCGTTTGTCTATTTCTGCATTGGTTGGGAATAATTTGCTTAGATTTCTTGGGGCTCGAGAGGGAAGCGGCGTCTAGAGGTTAATTTGTGCAAGATTGAGTCGAAGGAAATTTGATTGTAAAATAAATGAAACTTGGCAAATTTTTATTCGATTTTTAAAATAAAAAAGGAATGTAATTTTATGATCGTTATAGTTAATACAATTATTTGTGATATTAAGCATATGCTTTATCTATACAAAATTTCATTAGTATACAGAATATTAATTTCTTGAATATTAATGACTTGAGAAGAAAAGTATTAGTGACTTAGCCGAAGTCTTGGTAAGTTTAGCTTATCCTGAGTAAAGTTTAATAATTTCATATCCGGATTATCGGTGGTTTAAGACTTTGTGAAATTTTACGTTAAATAGAATATGCTTAAGACTTTACATCTGCTGCATTCATTCATATTCTTTCATAACTTTAAAAAAAATAATGCAAAAGTATTATATTATTATCTTTTTAAAGTATATTCGATATTATTTATTTCATTTGAAAGGAGCTTGAATTATCCTCTACGTTATATCTTAAATTTCTTCGTGCAAGATTGAAAGAGTATCAATAAATCAAAAAAGTTCGGTATCTTATTACAATAAGTATTATCTTATACAAAAATGGTTGTCCCCAAAGATTAAAATTTTCCTTTCTTAAATTAAATCTTCGAATAAATGACTCCTAATGTAATTACACTCGCCCAGAGTCAGCGCTTTTTTTTTTACTATTTCTGAACACAGAGAATCCTTTAGAAGTCCAGCCAGCGCGAATTAAAGAAAATTCTGCGAGCGCGGCAAATTTTCTTTTCGCGCAAAAAGAGGTCCGAGGGTTAGATGGATTTTCCCGATTAAGAAGGGAATCTACTTACCCTTAATCCTAAAACATTACGCGGGTCCATTCATAAACAACGCGAGCCTTTCTCTTTTCTGACTGCTCCTGTCTTGCAATTAACAATTAAGGGAACTTCTTTGCTGCTGGCTTTGCGTGTTGTTCCTCCTTAATTAGTCAAATTGAGCATGCTGCCTTTGTAAAAAAGTCTGTACTGTAGGAGCTTGCAAGACAGGCACATTTACTTTTGAACGGAAACCACCGCAATGAAAATTTTTATTAATATAATATTTTTATAAATTTATAAAGTTTTAACTACTTGATTATTTAAATTGACAAGTGAAATAATTTTTTTTTGCGTAAGAATCTACTTCTACAAGTCAATTTTTACATTTACAATAAATTTGATATCCTCTTAAATAATGATTTATTTACGATCGTTATTCGAGTCTATAATAATAAAAGTGTAATAACGGCTATATAGATTGACTTAGCTGTGCGCACACAAGGAAAAGGCACTCAATGGAGGTGCGAAACCCGAAAAAGGGAAAATGGGATGGATAATCTGATCGGTATTGCTGCGTAAAGTAAAAAAGACGAAGAGGCAATTTACGTTGTTCTCACGACTGATGATAAAGATGTCAAAAAGATTGAAAACCCAACGATCGTAGCGAAATGCCAGTGTTGAAGTTTCGATTGACGATTCAATCTTAAAGTACACATGACTTGGCATCATCTTGCAAATAAAGCTAAGCATACAAGAACATAAACGAATTCTCAGAACCTTGCAAAGTCTAATAAATTGTCAGACTTTCACGAATTCTAATAAGGGATTCAAACTACATTATCTAAAATAAGAGCGTGACGAGGGCTCCGGAAGAAAGAGGCTCTTACATAACTTCAGAGCATATTATTTTGCGCAAAATTCACGTAGAAGCTCGGCAATTTACACACGCATTGTGAGAGCTTAATGGAAAAGGAGAGAGGAAAAAAATTGGAAACTATTCTCCGGAGCTTTAGCCCCAACTTGGGGTGCTCGCGCGTAAGTTAATGTATTCGACGAGATCGGGGCGTCCATCGCCGTGTGAAGGGAGAAAATCCGTTTATTAAAATGAAAAGGCTAATTGTAGTCCTGTCAATGCCCATCTTTCGGAGACACAATGAAGGTTTTAGAAGGGGACGATATGTATTTAAATTAATCTTCTCGAATTTCGTTTAACTTTGAAAGTGAATTTTGTTGCTTTTAATTAGAAACTGTACTTAATTTAGTAGCATTAAAGTCATACATACTTTCAATTCAACGCTAGTTGTCGACTGACTAATTCAATAATGAATTACAAGCCATTATTTAAGTATAACAACCGAAAGCTCTTTAAAACTTTGTAACAATGCAAGCCCACCTTTGTAAATACTTGAATTACAACTAAATTCATCGCGCTGCAAACTGACAAATAGGAAACTTTTTCACTCCCTCCGCCGCGTTACAAGTTGCATAAAACCTTAATCCTGCCGGCGCTAAGCAACGCCGCCGGCAAAGTTTTCCCGATTCTCCCCTCTTCCTCTCAAATATAAAATCGTCCTTTTTGGAGATGAAGTTATTTCGACGCATCGCCCGGCTCAATTAAAGCCGCGGCAAAGTCCCGGTTCGCGGCTTGCGCAAAGTTTCGCGGGGAGAATAAAAGAGGGGGAATCGGCTCAGAGCTTCTGTTTGCCCGGCCAATATTTATAACATAATTATCTTCCGGTGCGAGACTCGAGGCTCAGGTGGTAAGCAAATACGCGGGGGAGCTTGCGAGCTTGCGAATGGCGGCATCGAATGTGGCTCTGGCGTCAAGTCGATACTTGGATTCTTTTAGTTTCGCTTGCTTTGGGCGATAAATTTTGCGCGCTTTGTAATTTATTTGGGGGTTATCAAATAAATTATGTCTTGATTGCGAGGTAATCTAGATTTAAGAAACGGCAATAAATAAAACTTTATTTCTTTCGAAAGTGCAACCTAACTCGAAAGCAAGTACTGTTTTATCAACTGCTTAAGCTTGTATTAAAAGTGGCAAAATTTATTTTTAGAAAAAACAAATAATTAATTCCCTTGCGAAATATCATATTCCTTAATCGCTTTATCAAGGCTTGCATTAATTTTAAAAAGAGCATCGGTGCTTTGCATATCTTCAGAGGCATCTAAAAAAAGCTCCACGCCTGCATAAAGCGAATATGTAATATATACATAGCGGCTACATATGAAATCCTCCTAGAATCTCCTCCTCGAGGGTCGCGACTCGAGCCCCGCACTCTATCCTTCATGCCTGCGTTACTTAGGCTCGCGTATGGAGATCGCGGCTGCAATAACTTTTACGCTCAGCTTCATAAAACACGAAATTATGCCCGTATTATTCTCGTGACGCCCCTCGCGCAAAACCTGTACACGGAATCGCGCAGCCCAGAGCGGTATTTGTAGTCTGAAGATACCTACCTGCACTTGCCATCCTTTATGTCCTTCTGCTTTGATAAAATTTAAACGCGAAAGTTTTAGGAGCGACGTTTTTCGTGTATTCCGCAGGCGCGCGCAGCCCATCTGACACATTTCAAACTGCTTGACGGGGAAAGCCAATCAGACATTTGGAATCTTACTGAATAATTCTTTATCTCTGCGTGTGCCGTCGGTTCTGAAAAAGTCGGCTTAATCTTTTCCACGCGTGTACCTACTGTTACTTTACAATATTTTGCTACAATCGAAGTCGAATTAGAAGCTGATGTGAAAGAATGCTAATGGCTCGTACACAGATATGCAAAGGGACGAGACGCGGGAGTGTTGGCGCAGTGCGAAGCTTCGCTTTGCATATAAAACAGCGTTACTCACCCCGGCGAATTATTAAGTCTCATTCACATGCGTGCCGACCTGCCAAACTTTCTACCTCGATTTTATCCTTTATCTCTCCCTCTGATGTTCTTTGTATCTCGACTTCCTTTGATTACGATTTAGATTAACCTTGAGTCATACTTGGAAATTAGACCGTTTATATTAATTAAGTTATCAGTACGTACGTACTGCACTAATTAAATTGCATTTAATCAAGGTAGAATGTAGTAATAAAGTTTACTAAAGTGCCATTTTAGACTGAAAGATCTTCTTTGTGACAAAATTATTTATTAACTACGTCAAAGAAATAATTTTGCTGGATCGTTAAGCAAAGCCAGCAATTAATGATCTGGATTTTTAAAATCTGATTATAAATTAAAAGATAATGAATCAGCAAATCGGATTCTGCATCTAAAAAATCTATTCATTTTTGAGATATTGCATGTTCTTTACATAATAACTTGGAAGTAAACGTAGAATAAAATTTTCTTAAAACTTTTTAATTTTACAATAGCAACATTATAGTGTATCTTGTCTCATTATTTAGTATAATCGTTAAAAACTGGCATTAGCAGCGAATCGGTTGCCGAGCACTTTCTAAGACCGTCCATTTACTTATCTCTAATTCGCGTTTCCTCCCCGCGCACAGATACATCTTTGCAAATTAGTTAACACCGCGGGTACACAAGGCCGAGGCGCACTTCCTCGCAGCGCAGTTCGCTTGGGAAGTGAGTCGTCTTGTATCCGAGCTTGTTAAGGAAAAGTTACCGGGAGGAGAGAAATTCACTTTGCCTTTGTCAGACGTCCAACTTTGACAGGACAAGGCACCGGGGATGTCATTCGTTTTCTTATCCGGGGCCCGCTCGCTGCTGCGGGAATGGCTGACTGAAATTTTTATCGAGTCGGAAGGAGTCGAGTCGATGGCACGTGAACATGTGCTGTTGCCTCGAAAGTGAGTGCCGAGCTTTGATTCTAAAGTTTTTAGCTCCTTTGTTCGAGGGTTTCTTTAGTGCTTTTGTTTAGTTTAGGGTTGGGATTTTGTTTAGATGGAGAAGTTGATAAGTTTGCAAAGATTCAAAGACAATGGGAGATTATTCTCTGGAAATGCTAGAATGTTGACTTTAAAAATGTCACAAGTGCAAGCGCTTGCGAAGAGATTTATTGTGCATATAAAAACAAATAATGAAAGTTCTCGAAAAATGCAAATAAATGTACGATTTTTATCAAAAAAATAAATAAACTGTGGACTGCATGCATTTTTTCGCTACTTTAAAATTATACTGGAAAATATACTGGAAAATAAGTAAATTTTAAGAAAAATAAATTGTACATTACATTTGTGAATTTAAGATATTTTAAAGACACTGTCTTACTGTTCTTAATCTAAATCTGCCGAAATGCCAAGGCGTAAATTCGACCATCTCGAGACGCAGCGCGCGTCGACGCCGAATCCGAGCGCGACCGGCCGCGCAAGCATCGCCCCTCCCCTCCGGCTGTCGGGCTCGATCTCTCGTCCGAAGGAGTCCTCGCAGCTCCGACGTACGCGTGCCAAGTGAGAGGCGGCCCATAAATCGCGGCCCCGTGCACGCGCTCGCGCTCCTCGTGCAGCGCTGCCGGCGGGGTGCAGGCAGGCGCATCGTTAGCGCGCGTAATCGCGCTCTCTCTGGCGGTGGCCTCCGCGCACGCTGCATCGTATAATCAGGAGCACGGCGCAGGCGTGTCCACCGGCGACAATTAAGTGTCCCGCGGGAGAGAGGGCTCCGCTCCGAGATTCAATCCCGATTCGAGGGCGCTCCGCTTCCCGGTCAACGTTTTCGAGGAGACGCTCGGTGGGGAAGGTGCTTTTTTATGGGGTGCCGGTTACGGGGCGGCAGATTGCCCGGGCGGAGGAGGGAGGTTCAGGTGGCTGATAAGCTTCATTTTTTTTTATTTGTTGGGAAAGTTAAAAGGGTTAGGTGAGTGTTTTATGTAGCCTGCAAGTAGAAAGTATATACATTCGAAAACCATAGCCCGTTCGAACTATTTACGTTTTAATTATTTTTAGTAAATAGTTTATTTAATAGAAATCTATTTATAAAACAGATATAAGCTTATATATTTTCAGTTATTCTAATAAAATTATTTCCAAGTTTAATTGATTTTTATTTTCTGTTTCAGGTGAGTAGTATCACACATTTAAGGTTTTCCCTATAAAACTTGAAATACGTAAGTAACGCTGCACAAAAGACCTTAGTCTTTAAATATTGAAATACACATTTTCCTTTGAAATTTCTCCTCGCCGTTGAATAAAAAAACAGCTACCCATTCCGAGCATTAAGATAGCAAGAAGATCCGCAGTGATACGCGCTCTCCTTCATTTCGCTCTAGTTTTATCGATTAATCCGTCGGTTTTTTCCCCCGCTCGGCGCGCGTCCCTCGGCGCTCGCGCTCAGTCAACTTCCTGAGTCGTTTGTCTCGAATATATCTCACTCGTGCATCTGCGAGGGTCCTCGCATCAGTTGCTCCTATCTCCCGACAGTCTCGCATAAACGCCTCCAACAAAGTCTTACAGAGCGGCAACTTCTTTTCTATTTTCCCCTTATTTTATTAAACTCTCCGGAGTCTAGCCGGAGATACCGGAGGCGAGCGTGTATTTTTCGCGAGATAAGTCCGACTCAATTTTTTCGCCTGCAGGCCGCTCCGGATGTGGATACGTGTAAGCTGGTAAAGTTTCTTGCCGATCGTATTTGATTAGAAGGAGGGCAGCGGGGGATATCTTCGCCGGTGATTAGTCTGGGGAGTGCCGCTGCATTTCTTGCTGTTTGCTGGAGAGTCGGAGAAGATGTATATTGATATTAATGTTTGTTTGACTTTAGGATACGAAATCATCTGATGGGTAAATAACGCTCATGGAATTATTAATACTGGTCTATTTACAAAAGAATATTTAACGATTAGACAAAAGAAAAATAAACAAAAATTATTTTATTTATTTGTAGTTTAATTTAATCAATATTATCCAAAATTCAAGTATTATTACAAACAGTAAATTCGATGAATGAGTTGAAATGTGATCAAGGT
Source organism: Ormyrus thymus (assembly GCA_035582935.1). Lineage (NCBI taxonomy): Eukaryota > Metazoa > Arthropoda > Insecta > Hymenoptera > Ormyridae > Ormyrus > Ormyrus thymus. Next base: position 12,209 of record JAWWEM010000992.1, on the reverse strand, counting down.
AATCAAATTAAGCTTGGCTTTTCGTGTGCACCAAGTCGCGCATAAATTTATGAATCTGCAACAAACAATATTTCCGCTATGAGAAACTTTTACACCGTAAATTATAATTCAGCGGATTTCCACTCGATCCATTGTTTCCCCCGAAAATTGAAAACAGAGCGACCGTCGCTCGTATAATAATAATCTCACGCGAAACGCCCGGAGCCTCGCAAATCAATCTTCCGTCCTCCAGAGATTTATGACTTTTCACACATCGCCCTCGAAAACCAAAAACACCTTCCGTCTGATTCATATCTGCTCCCCGCGACGTCGCATATAAAACTAGCTTCGACGCATCCGCCAGTACTTACAAACGAACTCGGGAGATCGGAAATTGATGATCGACATTCGTCAAAGCCATTCCGACGTTTATATCTCTCTCTCCCTCTTCCCGGTTTTTTTTCCGAGCGCGCGAGGAGAGAAAAAAGAGGACTCAACAGGCGCGTCATTTTTCTTTTTTTCTTTTTTTTCGAGATAGTCCGCACACTTTTGAAGGCTCGAAAATTGAAAATTCGAGGAAAACTCAATTTACGCTCTATTTTTTCGGCCGAGGCGGGTCGTTTTATTTCGCCGGAGCTTTTGAGCGGAAGCTATACCAGAGCCGGCCAATGAAAAATTTTTGAATATCAAAACGATCAAGTGACCCGAAATAACTCGATGAAACTCTCACGGCGGATGCATCCGAGTTGTCGGCCTTTGCCAGGCACAGCCGCTCGTTTATCCCTCTCTCTCTCTCTCTCTCTCTCTCTTTCTTTTTATATGCATTAAAGTGCGCACGCGGAAAACGTGTTTTTAAATCGAATCAGCGATCGTTTAGCTTTTGTGCTTTTCGATTCCCGGAATTCTCTTCTGAGAAAATCGTTGGAATGGTGATATCTATATTTTTGGATTGTTGCTTGGTATTTTTATTGTTTGCACCCTTCAATCGCACGTTTTTAAAAACAATGCAGCCTTGACTTTTTAAGACTTTTATGTAGCCTTGTGATTCGAAAGTCTCGGATTAATTAATTACTAAAAATGCTTTCCCACTGAAGTATTGCGTAAAACAAATTACGTTTGCGAATCAAATTTAACATTTTATGTCCACAATCATCAGGCCATTTTCTTTGTCAAGAGTTTTTTTCTTACTTCAGCAAACGTAGTTTTCTTACTTCAGCAAACGTAGCTATTTGTTAACCTTCAACTTTTCGGCTCAAGCAAGCCTCAATGCTGCGCGTAAAAGCTGCAATTTCAAATCGATCTCAGCCGCAATCCAACACGCGAGCTTCCTCCGCGCGCCTCGCTTACACACATCCTCGCTCAAAGGAGTCGAGGACGTTGCTCGGAGCTCGGCGCGCAATTGCTCGCCACTCGACAATAGGGTCAATCGCCCGCGCATTATCGGCGGCGGCGGCGCAGGAAACGGCGCGCGTAACGAAAGGAAATGGCAGCTTTTACTCGGGGGGGAGAAAAAAGGCAGAGCGCATCAGTCGCGATTGCCGCTTATCTTCGCGGTTGCTCAACGCTCTCCGCGCGCCGCGGTCGAGTCTCCTCCGTCTGCGGGGCGCATTGACGCGCTCGTTCGCGCTAATGAGAGATAAGAGCTTTCGCGAGAGCCTTTTTCTCCGATGATCAATTCTGAGCGCGCTAATCGACACTTGGTTTTGCTGCTTTTAGTAGGTCGAGCTGCCTGCTGAGGATACTTATTGCAGGAATCAGTCTCAAGTTGGTTGGGAGAAATGATGTAATGGTTTTAGGGTGTGGAGTCATCGGTAGGTGAAATCACTGATTCGTAAAGTACGTAAAATTAATGCAAGTAGAATTAAGCAAGTAAAATGAGATTTTATATAAAAGTACGGCAGTCAAGACAAATCAATGGACTTCTTTCCCACTTTAAAATTCATGTTATACAGCAGCGAAAATGTGAATAATTTTAAATCGTAACAATTGCGTTACTTAAAAGTTACTGAATCATTCGCGCAATTAGTAGCGCGACCCTCGACTTGAAAACGCGCCCTCCGCGCTACTTTACCCCCAGGAGCTTCGTTTCCCCGATGTAATTATCACGCGCACCAATTACGACTTGCTGTTGCTGCACCATTTGACAATTCACGTAACGAACGATCTTCGTTTGTTATTTATCCCTCGTGCGTTTTTACTTACCTACGCGTTTTACGTAAATCACTGATTCGCTCGATTGTTTGCTGGATGCTTGAAAATTTTAAGCAAGTTTTTTAATTAAATTCTCGTAGTACTTGATCCGTTGGAAATCATCATAAAATATTCTCTGATTTACGTAAGACATCTGCTCTAAAGGCGACATTTAAAAATATTTACATTTATCTCAATATTATAATTAAATTGACTTAAAACTTTCTCTAAAATAATAATCTACAGAAAAGTAACTTTCATTTTATTCTCGTCCTAAAACGTGCCTTTCAAGAGCGAGCAAGCAAATTTCCCAGAAAAAGAAAACCATCTGAAATTTCAAGAGAGTCATCTCAATGAACGGTCATCAGCAAAGGCCAGCCTCGAACTCTTCCGCGTGAAGCGCAAAAAAGCGGCAAGGAAGAAGAAGCAGCTCCGGCTTGCGCATCGCCGCGCATGACGAATGCCGCGCACCTCGCCGATCTCCGCACCTGTGTGTACATCGAGGAAGGAAAGAGAGAGAGGGAGAGAGAGAGAGAGAGAAAAAAAGAGGGCCCCGCAACGGCGATCGCGCACACCGCAATTAATATCCGCGAGCGCGCGCGCATTGCGCAATGTCATCTCCTCGCATTCCCAGGTATTTTCGTTTCATGCCAGCCTTCAAGACCGGCGCTTCCCACGTTTACTCGACTGCCCTCGGTTGGTTTACGTGCCCCCCCCCCTCCCCCCACTCCGCGGAGATAAGGCTTTGAGGATGAGTTCGACACGACCGACCGCGACGGATGAGAGGCGCGATTATTCTTTGCCTCGGTGCAGGGCACAATGGGATGCGGAGGAGCTCTTTTTTTTTCGGAGGTGGTATTGGGAGCGAGAATTGCTGAGGTCAGCGGTGTTTTGCATCGGGTGTATTACGGGTGGAATTGAATCTCTTTTTTTTTAAAGGTTTTCAGAAGTAAGTGATTGATGTTTCAGTGAAACTTTCTTAATTCGTAATTTTTTCATTATTTTTTTCAGTAAATTAAACAAGGTAAGTGATAATTGTAAATCATTTCGAAGTGCAATCATTACAAGTTAAATAATGAAAATACGGTTTTATTGCCTTTTGATGCTTTCAGAGTTATTCTTTGGTGGTAATGGATTGATTTGCTTTGAAAACATTTCAAGAGAGAACAGGAATGTAATCTCTGAGTCAATAGTTTTAGTGGAGGTATTGTGAAAAAGGCGATAGAAAAACGAAATTACCTTCAGTGCTTGAGAGATTCCATTTATTTTTGTTTGGAAGTGAATTTCCTCTTTTTTGTTGCAAATACAGATCGAAATGCTGTTGCTGTCAAGAAATGCGATGTTTTATCAAGGGAAAAAGAACTAAATATTTGTATGTTTATGACGCAGCAGCAGTTGCTTTTTTTTTAAATAATTTTTCAAAATATACTAAAACGTGAATACTTTATAGCCTTTTAATTTTATTCAATCATTTTTCAGAATTATAATACATGTTACGCAGTAAATATATAAAAAGAAGAATATTACAACGTCGATTTTTCGCTGAATTCGGTCGAAATTGACGAATAACAATTATTTAATTTTATTTCAAAGCATTCCGCAAATCAGATACCGTCCGGAAGCTTTAAATTTCGCCCCGCGCGTTGATACGCTCGCACGCGCGACCGCGGAGAAAATTCAATGTCAATGATAACTCCTCCAGCCTCCGTCCGACAATTTCATCTCCCCATAAACAAAATCCGGCAATTGCGCCCCGAGCCTCTCTCCACTTGCCGCGGCCGGTCAACAATTCTCGCAGGAAAGAACGGCGCCTCGCCAGATCTCCCCCGAGCCAATCTCAGAGATCTCGGGTGACTGCCGCGGAGACGGACGCAAGTCGCGTATCGGCGTCCCGGCATGCGATCTCTCTCTCCCGTATCCCGTCCCCGCGGATCAAGCGACAAAGCCAGCCTCCGATACAGATCGGATTTATACGACTCGGTCGCGAGAGAGAAAGAGAGAGAGACCGGACTCTAATGTCGCTCCTACCAGCGGGCAATTCCCGCTCCCGAGCCTCTGCGAGCCTATAAGTACGCGCTGCTCGCGGGGAACGGCCGCTTGTTATTATTTAGATTTGATGCTTATCTCTTAATAAGGACTGCCGAGGCGGAGTTTTCTTCTTTTTTTTTTCGCTGATTTAGAGGGTAATGAGCTGTAGCCGGTCGGGGAGATATACGCGTAATTGCTAATTGGCCGCGTAATGCTGAAGAATGACGGGGGATTATGCGCGGCTGCGGTGAACGTTTCGAGAGCTGGGACAGCCGAGTTTTTGTGACTGTGAGTGATATCATTGGAGGACGAGGATTTGCGCAATTTTCGGGAATAGGACTGTGATTCATCTGCTGGTTATTCGGCGTTAAGCTGCGCTTTACGGCTAGTAATCATTGAGCTTTCAAATAGCTACTTTGGCAAGTATTAATAGCAAAGCTTTATTTTCTGCTTTTTAACCAATTTTCCTGTGTTTCTTATGAAATTATTAAATGGCCTGAATATTCCGCTTAACTGTGACTTCTATAATCTAAATTTTTAGGGTGGCATTTTAATTAAAAAAAAAAGACAAACCGAAAACACTTGTTTCACCCTCTATAATAACATCACTCAGAAGGCATCGTGTTTAGAGTGCGCACTCGAGATGCAACCATAAATCCAAGAAGGCGCACAAGTGGCGCACGAGAGGCAAAACCATTAAATGCAACTTAGGCTGCCGCGGCCAATTTTCCTCTCAGTATTTTGTTTATAAAACACGTCTGTGACCCAAGGCGACTGACGCCAAGACAGATTGACTGTTTCTAAAAATACGCTGCTCGCATGCCGATAGTGAAAATGCAAGCTGCTCAAAACGACGCTTGGCACTTGAAGTGATGATGAGGCTTCATTTAGAGAATGAAACTTATTTATATTGTTATTTATGGGTTTATTTTATTGAGAGAATGTTAATACTTTAAATAAGAAAAAATTAACGAATTCAAGAGAGCACAATAAACGCGTTTTAAAATTAACAAATTATTTTCTTCTAAATATATGAATGAATTAATTTTTCTAAATTCATTTATTAAAATACCTCAACCAAGTATAACGATAAAGTTTACGATAAAGTCTAAAATACCGATTAAACTGTAAAAAGATTTTTGTAAATCTTCCTTGTCATCGACAATCCCACTTGACAAACTGGCCATTACCCCCGCGACGCTAACACCAAAGCTAAACTTTCTCTAAACGCTCACAATGCTCCTCGAAGTTTCGCCACAATGCAGCCATCAGCCGGCGGAATAAAGAAAATAACGATCTCCCTCGAGATTACGTCGCTGCGTGCGCGCATCTGCGAATAACCGAGGCTACCTTGCATCACACACACCTTCCTCGTCGATGATTCAACCGCGGCGACGAGAGCGGAGAGACGCAGACGGAGCGGCGCGAGATCGCGAGTCGAATTGCGATTCCCCGGGCTCTTGGCGCGTGACGACGCCTCGCGGAGATTCCATTATGCGCGATGTTTTTTCGAAATTGAAACTTTATTGGATTTTCCGCAGACGGAACGTTGAGGACTGGGCGGGCGGAGCGCGGATTTTCGGGAGGGATTGCTGATGCATTGTTTTGGGAAGGTTTATTCCCTGATAATAGAAGTTTGCTACAGTAAAGTTGCTTTTTTATTGATAAGTTTTTGAAATTAGTAAGTAAACTATTTATTTTGATAAATAAAATTAAGGATTACGAAAATAAATAATAAACATGTTAAAAACAATTATGTACACTTATTTTTCTCAGTGTAGATATAAAATGACTAATGTTTACGAATCACGATCAGTAGTTCCTCATTAAAAGTTAGAATTTTTTTCTAAGATATTATATCGTTTAGAAAGCCAAGTTTTTCAATTTTGAAAAACTCAAATAATTAAGCGTCAAAAAAACATGAACGCTACTACTTATTTGCGCTTGCATTGCGCAATGCATGAAGTCTGATTTTGATGGTTAAAAACGTACTGCGCTTAATGAAACGAGAAATTTCTTAGATTTCTAATAATTTAAATATTTTTTGCATATTTAAAAATGTAATTTGAATAAAAATTTTTACTTAATCTTTTGTGGACAATGAAAACGTGTAGTAACGAGTGATTCGAACCACGACGAATGAAAGCGCGTACGATTCTTATGAGCATAAACCATCCTATGCCTAAAACAATAAAACATTCTTCACGTGCATTACAGCTGACGACTCGCATTGTAAACCGATCGAGTCGCGGGACATCGAATTTAACATCGTTTTCTCAAGGATCATTATTCGCGTCGAATCACGTTGAATCGAGCGTTGCGCGCTCAAATCTGCCTGGCGGCAAATTTAGTCGTGAGTTTTCTGCACTTTCTAGCGGACCTCCGTGAGTCAGTTACATTGTTTCCTCCTTTCCTCGTCGCGACTCGTGAATCACGTAACGAAATCCGTGACTGCCCGCCGCGAGGAGAACGGCAGCCAATTTCAAATTTGAAAGGCCGGTTCCGCGCGAGTTAATGAATTCTTATAAACAATGATCAATCGCTGTTTACGGAGTTCTAATGCGCCTGAGAGCGAATGTTGTTGAAATGGTTGAGGAGCTTAGGACTGCAGTTATTGCTTCTGAAGAAATTGTAAAGTAATAGGAGTTCGGTGAGGCATGAGATATTGAATTGTATGCAGTAATTTGATTATAAAATTAGTATTTTGCATAATGATATAAATATCATTATGCAAAATATAAAATATTGTGGTAAGTGCAGTTGTATAATTAATTAGCAATTGTAATTGAATAAATTAATATAATTTTATCAATAATTATGAAATTCTATGGAGCTTAAAATGAGCTGAAAACGTTAGTATTTATATGTGGTGTCTGACTAAAATATGTTCTAAAATAATATTTAAAAATTAAATCTGAAAGTTGCAGAAAGATATTTTTCACAGATTATCTAATCACTTTATAAATGGCTTTCGTGATTTTTATTCTGAGGTATACTTTTGCTTTCTGCAGTCTGTTCATTATGAAATATCATTTCTTCAAAAAAAAAATGTATATTGAAATTTGTATATCTGAAGTATGCAACTTATTTACTAAAAACTGTTACGTCTCAGTAATTGCGAGATTATCTTTTTAGTAGAATTTAATATTCTGCTAATACGCTATTACTAAACTTCTTTAACAATAACTTTAGTCATTTTAATCAGCGAATTTCATTTTATTTAAAAATTTCAAACATTATTTTGGCTAAAATACTGGAATTTTTATCTGCTTCGTTAACGGCGTTAGTGACAGCTGTAAATAGAAAGTAACAACGAGAAAAGTGATTACTGCACATTAAAGCACTTAAAATATAGGAAGCCCCTAAAATAAAAATATAAGAATACTGACAGTTAAATATTACTTCAATAGCTCAAATGCTTTATTACTAGCTAGGAAACTTTCTTTCGCCGACAATTACTGCGTATTTTAGGAGCGACTACTCTAAGCCGTGCCAAGTTCCTTGTGGTTTATGATCTTTAAACTTTAAAGGAGCAACTACCTAATCTTGCTGACCAATCAAAATCGGTTTCCACGAAATGTTTTGTAACTCCGCGAGGTACCTACTAATCATCAAATTCGCCGTTAGCAAGTCGCATTTCACTGCGAAAACGTGCCGCCTGCTTTTAACCTGCAATTATACGGGAGTCTATACTAAATTTACGATAGTTGCCGTTAGTTTAATTCATCCTTTAAATAAAGGTTGTTATCTACGCCATAATACGAAATTATGCCGAACTGACAAGTTTTTCAATCAAAACAATATTTGTGTAGTTTTTTTAACCAATATTTCCATTGATTACTTTTGTACCTAAAAAACTTGCAAAAATGACTAAATCGCTAAGCAACAATCACCGCAAACAAGACCGAGGCCCACACATCAACAGGTGCAAAAACAAATCGCAAACGGAGGTCGACGTCCGGAAAGCCAGACAGTAACGCCGTACTCAGAACGCGGCGCAAAGGATATATAATTTGAAACTACAAACCCGCTGCGAAAAGCTCGCGCCGCCGCCCGTTTATTATCGCCCCGCTGCAAAAAGCGCGACCTGGGAGTCCGCAGAAAACCTCTCACGCCGAGATTGAAATAAAGAAGGAGCCGCGGCGCTTTTTCCCCGAAGTCGCGATTATTTCCGAGTGACTCGGCGCTCTGCTGTCCACCGCCGCCGGAGAAAGAGAAAACTCGAGGCCTACTGAACGAGTGACTCCGAGGCGGCAAAAATGTGAATTCCATCGCGAGTTTACGGAGAGGGTTTATGGACCGGAGGAGGAAGGGATTGCGGTTTTTTTAGAGTTCGCGTTACGATTCATTGACTTGGAACTGGGGTTTACGGGGATGATATTTTCGTTGGCTGAAAAACTTTCACGTCGCGGGCTGTGAAAGATAATTAGGTGTAGTTATAAAATATAACTATTGTCGTTTAATGCAATTAATTTAAGAAAAGCTAGGAATTATGCGAGCCGAATGAAAGTTTCTAAAATTTAAGGAAATACGTAAACTCTTTTTCTTTTGTCGAGTGTAATACCTGAACGTGTCCCATTATATCCGACTTTTTCTGCTCGAACGTAAAACCGCTCCACAATTATCATCCATTCAAACTTTCTCCACCAACAAGATAATTACGCTCTTAAATCACGCGCTCAGATTTTTAACAAAAGCCCCCTTACATATATCAGCCGCGTAGATTCCGACTCTTTCGTCACGCACTTCTGGATGCCGCGTAAAACCTTCACTACCAGCCTATAAAGCATCAAAAACCCATCCCAGCTTTATACCCTGCGTATAAAATCCAAATACGCGACCTCGAGCCCGTCAAGACGGGGCAGCGGGCGAAAGATGGCCGCGAGGGGAGTTGGCCTGTAATTCCGCTCATAAACATCGCCGCTCGGAAAAGAAAAGTGTAATCCGCAGGTTCGGGGAAGTTGATAAAACGGGAGAGAGAGAGAGAGAGAGAGGGAGAGAGAGAGAGACACAGAGCGAGGCTACTGCGCAGCTTTCGCTTTTTGCGCGGATTTGGACGGAAAAGGGGATTTATGCATTGCGGTCTCTAGTTCCTCTCTGCTTGCTTTTTTTATATCAGCGTCTGGAATTCTTAATAGGTGTGCCGCGTAGAGCGCAAAGTTTTAGTACGCCATCTGCGCCGTTTTTTTTAGAAATGTTGCTATCGAGCGTGAGAAGACGCGGGTAACGTTTTTGCCTCGGATTCACTGCTTCTTCAACTCGTTCCTGTCAATTGGCTCTTCATCATTTTATCATATTTTGCGTTAATCGAAAATGGTATAAAAATTGATTTTAAGAAAATATTCAATAAAACGTAATCATTTTTTATGGTAATATTGAACATCTAGTTTTTTTCTTGCTTTCAATAAAAAAATTTATCAGCACAAAATTTTTTTATACGAAATTCCATTCAAACTTGTACAAAAAGCACACTCTTTTGTTAAAGATTTCATTTCTCCCTTTCACTATCCAATGAATAAGATCACTTAGCCGCACAATTAAATTTCTACAAACGGCTGTAATCCCAATCCATATAAAACAACCTCTTTCATCACGTCCACCCATTCAACACCTCGTTCTACTCTAAAGAATTCAATGAATCATCAACGAATTTCGTTAGCCTCGTCGTGCTCACCTAAATTAGCCGAGCAAACACAGCACTAATTAAACGTCGCTTAATCCAGCGAGGAAAGCCTCGAAGGAAGGAACGTCTCGAGGCGTCATCCTCCTGGCGGCTTGAATCTTTAATTGCGCCTCGGCGGATCGCGCGCAAAAAAGTCAGAGGCCATTAACGAGGCGTATTGCGCGGCAGAATGCAGAAAAGAAAGCCCAGTTGGCATTCGGAAGAACGGACCTCACTGTCCCGTTCGCTCGTCGGGCCGGGCCCCGGTTTTATACGTATATATATACATGCGTGGAGCGCCTCGGCAATAAGACGGCTTTTGTCGCCCTCCAGACGGCGCGGTGCACCGTTGCATTCTTCCTTCTTGCCGTGACTCTGATTTCGCAATGAGCGCTCTGTGGCCGCCTTGTTTTGCTTCTTGTTCTGGGGATTTTGCGAGGTTTAACGTCTTGTTGCGTGTAACAGATGTCTGAGGCTATTCGCAATTTTAGTAAAGCAAGTGCGTGATTCGGCCTGTGAGGCGGATGGTTTAAAGTAACGATCTGTTTACTGCAGTATAAAAATTTAAATTACAATTATTATCAAGCTTTTCTACTTTAACAATGAATTAAATTTTGTTTTCCTCCAGGAGATGTAAACAAAGCAGGAATCCTATATTTAAAAAATCAAATAGTAATAGAGTGAAAGAAGTCTATCCACGGTTAATGTTTCATTAACTTCAAACTTTCTAACGTATATCAAATTCTTATTAAAAGAATAATAAAAGCTTTATTCCAACATACTTAAACTCCCTCCTCGAGATCACCACATAATTCATCGAGCTCTTTAACCTGCGAGCACTCATAAAACTTGGCCATAACTCGCTAATGGAAGCTTTCCTTGCGATCACAAATCCCCGATACTCCTCTCTCTCTCTCTCTCTCTCTCTCGGCGTGCATCGCGAGAAACGCCAGAGCCGCGCCTCGTGAATATTCCCGGCGAGGTCAAAGTTCGCCGCCCACGAGATATCCGTCAACCGCCCCGAGAGGCAGAAGAGCGCCGCGGCGGGTTTCTCTTTTAGCGATATTGTTTTCGCGCGATGCAAGTGATAAACTTCCCATTCATTAGCTCGGAAGGAGGCTGCACGGGTCGGCTCGTGGGCGCGCGAGCAGCTCGATTACAGACCTCTCGGCTGGCCTTTTTCTTCGCGACCTCGGCAAAGGGACAAGGACGATCGGTAATGCGTGGGTTCGCGGAGTTAGGTCTCGCGCTATTCAGAAAGATGCGAAACAAATGGCGAATTATTTGTCTCGTGAATCGATTGCTTTATTTTACTTGAGCCTTGAGCAATCTAAAGAATAATATTCACATTTGTCATAATGCGTGTGTAAAGCATAGGTAACGCTGTATGTATTAAATTATTCCGTATTTTAGACTTGCTTGTTTCTTGTAAAATGTTGCATAAATTGTATATTCAGTCGTCTAAAGCTTCGAAATCTCATAAATAGACAATAAAATCCGGCACGACTCTACTTCGTGCGCTAAAGTAAGAGTTCCCACAGAAAAGAGCCAATCCCACGAAAAAGTAACCGGCAACAAAGCGCGTCAGAGCGGCTCGTGTAATCCGGCGAGCGCACTTTGTGAAATGGACACTCGGCTTCGCGACGGAGCGTAATTCCTCTTTGCGGCGGGTCACCCGTACGTGCTTGACCCTCTCGGCGCGTCTTCTTTCCGTCCTCGCCGCCGCGATTTGTCCGTTCTCGCGTTCACGGCATCCTCGGCGGATGTCTTCCGCGCCGCCGAATCGCGAACGTGCCGAACCTTTTCTCCTCCTCGGCTCTCTGACCTCTTTTTTGCGCTTCCCTTCCCGGTCTGTGCTCTCGTCTCCCGCAGAAATATGAGACGGCCGGCGTTCCCCGTTAGCTTTTTCTTCTGTTTCCAGGAGAGTCTTGTACCTTCCTCTATGCGAATGACGTATAAAAAAGAGGAAGTGCCCGAGTCGCATGTGCTTTTCTGTGTTTTTAATGTGAAAGTACGATCGTTTATGTTTTGTGGAAGTTTTGCAGTCACTGTTTTGATAATCACTTTGCTAGATAAGTTTTTTTGTTTCATTTACTTACATATTATACGATGTTAGGGTTTTATAAAGAGAGAAAAATAATGTTTTCAAGGAAATGAATAGCTTCAAAATAATGAATCTAATATATTAAAGTGCCTGAAGAGTATAAGTGTATAAGAGTACCGGGATTTAAGGAGTCTTCGGCGTTTGGTGCCGTATCAAGTGAGGGGCACTGTGGGTCACGCATTGAATGAATGCTTATTACTCATAAATTTTTAAATCATTTCACATTTTATAACCATACCAGATTAT